>CM016626.1:141568283-142102281 GCA_005393395.2 Gossypium australe | reverse complement strand
ACTTAAGGGAGCTTCAGTATTTTCTAAAATTGATTTGAGATCCGGGTATTATCAGCTTAAGATGAAGGAAAGTGATGTGCCTAAGACTGCCTTCTGTACTCGTTATGGCCATTATGAATTTTTGGTAATGCCGTTTGGATTGACCAATGCTCCAGCTGCTTTTATGGATCTGATGAATCGCATTTTCCAGCCTTACCTAGATCAGTTTGTGGTGGTTTTTATTGATGATATATTGGTATATTCGAAGACAGAGGCAGAACATGATCAGCATCTTCGAAAAGTTTTACAGATTCTGCGGGAAAAACAGTTGTATGGAAAATTAAGTAAATGTGAATTCTGGTTGTCTGAAGTGGTATTTTTAGGACATGTGGTATATGCCGATGGGATTAGAGTTGACCCGAAGAAAATCGAAGCAATTGTTCAGTGGAAAGCGCCAAAGAATGTATCTGAGGTACGTAGTTTTCTTGGTTTGGCTGGATATTATCGAAGATTTGTTAATGGATTTTCGAAGATAGCACTGCCAATGACTAAGCTATTACAGAAAAATATTCCTTTTATTTGGGATGATCAGTGCCAGAATAGTTTTGAAACTTTGAAGCAAATGTTGACAGAGGCACCGGTATTAACATTACCAGAGTCGGGGAAAGATTTTGTTGTGTACAGTGATGCTTCTTTGAGTGGTTTGGGTTGTGTATTGATGCAAGATGGGAAGGACGTTGCATATGCATCTAGATAGTTGAAGCCACATGAACGTAATTATCCGACGCACGACTTGGAGTTAGCTGCAGTAATTTTTGCTTTAAAGATTTGGAGGCATTATCTTTATGGCGAGAAATGCTACATCTACACAGACCATAAAAGTCTCAAATATCTTATGTTGCAGAAGGAGTTGAATTTAAGGCAAAGACGGTGGATTGAGCTTCTAAAAGATTATGATTGTGTTATAGACTATCATCCAGGAAAAGCAAATGTAGTAGCTGATGCATTGAGCAGGAAAGCTGCGATTGAATTACGGGCAATGTTTGCTCGGCTTAGTATTAATTATGATGGGAGCTTGTTAGCTGAGTTAAGGGTTAAGCAGATGATGTTTGATCAGATTAAAATAGCTCAGATGAAAGATGACAGATTATTGAAGAAAAGAGAAATGGTACAAAATGTTTCAACAGAGAGGTTTAGTATTGATGAACATGATTGTTTGAGGTTTCAAAATCGGATTTGTGTTCCAGCTATTTCTGAATTAAAGAAGATGATTCTTCAAGAAGCACACGATGGCGCCTTTGCATTGCATCCTGGTGGAACAAAAATGTATCGTAATTTGCGGGAGCTTTATTGGTGGCCAGGGATGAAGAAAGATATAGTTGAATATGTCAGTAAATGTTTGACTTGTCAACGAGTAAAGGCAGAACATCAGGTACCGGCAGGGTTACTCCAGTCTATTAGTATTCCTGAATGGAAATGGGATAGTATTACTATGGATTTTGTTACGGGGTTGCCACTATCGGCGAGCAAAAAGAATGCTATTTGGGTAATAGTTGATCGACTTACTAAGTCTGCTCATTTCATAGCAATCAGAACTGATTGGTCTCTACAGAAACTTGCTGAAATTTATATCCGAGAAATTGTGAGACTACATGGTATTCCAGTGTCTATAATTTCCGATCGGGATCCACGATTTACATCAAGATTTTGGAGGTAGTTACATGATTCTTTGGGTACTCGGCTTAAATTTAGTACTGCATTTCATCCACAAACCGACGGACAATCAGAACAGGTAATTCAAATTTTAGAAGACATGCTTCGGGCTTGCATTATTGACTTTGAATCAGGTTGGGAACGATACTTGCCGTTAGCTGAATTTGTTTATAATAATAGTTTTCAATCTAGTATTCAGATGGCTCCATATGAAGCATTATATGGTCGAAGATGTCGATCACCGGTATGTTGGACAGAGTTGAATGAGAAAAAGATAGTTGGACCGGAATTAATTCAGGAGACAGAAGAAATAGTTAAAAAGATCAGAGACAGGTTGAAAGTAGCTTTTGATAGACAAAAGTCTTATGCAAATCTGAAGCGACGGGATATAGAGTATTCTGTGGGTGATAAAGTGTTTTTAAAGGTATCGCCTTGGAAGAAAATTTTGAGATTTGGCCGCAAAGGAAAATTAAGTCCTCGTTACATTGGGCCGTATGAAGTAGTTGAAAGAATCGGACCGGTTGCCTATCGATTAGCTTTACCTCAGGAATTACAAAAAATTCATGATGTTTTTCATGTTTCCATGTTACTAAGGTATCGATCGGATCCATCTCAAATTATTTCTACTGAAGACATTGAGATTAGTCCGGATTTGTCATATGAAGAAGAACCAATTCAAATACTAGCTCGAGAAGTGAAAGAATTAAGAAACAAACGAGTTCCTTTGGTAAAAGTATTGTGGAGAAGCCATAGTGTGGAAGAAGCAACTTGGGAACCGGAAGAAACTATGAGAGTACAATATCCTCACCTATTCTCAGGTAAATTTCGAGGACGAAATTTATTAAGGGGGGAGAAATGTAACGACCCAAAATCCGTGGGCACCGAAAAAAGTGTATTATCGGGCCTCCGTTTTAGTAAATCAAGTTAGCAAATAATTATTAGGAGTAATTATGAGTCTAATAGTGTGATTAATTAGATTTTTATTTAGTGAATTTAGCTTAATTTAAAGTAATTAGGAAAAAGGATCAAATTGAATAAAGAGTGAAAGTCTAAATATAGATTAAAAGAAAGCAAAAAGGGCTAAAATGGCAATTAAGCATTTGGAATAAGTTGAGGCGGCAATGATGATAAAATCTAAGATTTTTATTGTTTTATTATATTAAATTATAATGTATATCATTAGTGTATAGTTTTATATTAGATATATATATTATATTATTATAATATAATAAGTAGATAAGAACTAAAAAGAGTAAAAGCAAAAGCTTAAAAAAAAAAGAAAGAAGAAAGTAACAGAAAGCTCTCGACACAGAGAAGAGAAAGAAGAAAAGAAAATAACAAGGGGAAATAGGGATTTTAAAGCTTGAAGTTTAAATAGGTAAGTCAATCAAGTCCTATTTTCTTAATTTTTGATGTTTTAGAAGCTTTAAAGCAAGATTTTGATGAAACTAAGTAGATATTCTAAGAGTTTTTAGGTTTTTAAGTATAGTTGATGTTGAAGAAAAAGATGAATTAGGGATTAAATTAAATGAAATCTACGTAGAATTAGTAAAAGGATTAAATTGTAAAGTAAACTATAAGTTTTCTACTATAGGGATTAATTTGGAAGAAATTATAAATTAGGGTTTTATTATGAATTAGATAGTCAAGTTGATTATGGAAGGAATTTAAGTAGAATCAAAGCATGAAATAAGTTAAGAAAATAAGTAAACTTAATTAGGATTAAATTGTAAATTGAGTTTTAAGAAAACAGTTTTAGGACAGCAACAGAAGAGTAACTTTGAAAAATCACCAAAAATAGTAGAAATAGAAGTAGAAGTTTAATGAGATATGAAATTAAACCTTAATGAGTCTATTTTCATATGAAAGAAACAGAGAAAGCAAAGAAATTCTGTATTTTGAGATATTTATATTTTTGTGAGACGGGTTCAGAGTGATTTCGAGATCCTCTGTTCTGACTTGTAAAAATCATTAAAAATTGTAAAAAAATAA
Source organism: Gossypium australe (assembly GCA_005393395.2). Lineage (NCBI taxonomy): Eukaryota > Viridiplantae > Streptophyta > Magnoliopsida > Malvales > Malvaceae > Gossypium > Gossypium australe. Next base: position 142,098,597 of record CM016626.1, on the reverse strand, counting down.
TTGTGGGACATAATTTATATGGTTAGATTCCTTAATGAGTCTAGTTTTAGAAAAAACAAACTATAACATCATTTGAAATCTGTACAAAAAGATAATTAAATTTTAGCAAAGAGTGGTCGGAACTGTCAGACAACAGAATAGGGGTGATTTCAAAGAATAAACTGTACTTATTGGCTAAATAAAAAACTCTGAAAATTTTATGAAAAGTAGATATATGATTCTAGTTTCATATAAAATTTACGGATCTTAATTCGGAATTCTGTAACTCGAGATATAGATAATTTAGTGACAATGACTCAGGTAGACAGCTTTGAAAGAACTTATAAGTAAATAATAGAATTGTGTATAAAGAATGTAGAATGAAGAGGAAGAGTAGAAATTGAATAAAATTCATTATTTATTGTAATTTAATGCTGTAATTAATAATGTAAATTATTATTATTTTCGTAGCTAACAAGGAAAACGAGGCATCGGCATCCAAGGGAAAAGAAAAGATCGTGGAGGAGTAAACTGTATTTCGGGTTTGTATTACTATAATTCAAACTACTATTTAGTTAATGTTATATTTAAATTCATATGTATGGTAAGTAATTTATAAGGTAAGTATTATTATTGACATGAATGAACTGAGATGAAGTGTGAATATGTTTGAGTATTTAAATTGTTTAGTAATTAGAAAGTGGAAAATGTATTAAAATGAAAGGTGTGTTTTGAATTGAATTAAAAATTGAATTGAGAAATGATTTGAATATCCTATTAACTTGTCGGACTAGATTTGATACAAATGGCATGCCATTGGATTTGTGATGTGATGAGGAGATTCGTAGCTCGGCCGAGAAGATGATTTTTATTATATGCTTCGGTTTATCCGAAGAGGCATTTAATGCCTTATTGGTGTGTTTGGAGGATATGATATATTGGTGTGTTTTGGAGGTTATATTATACTGGTGTGTTATGGAGGATTTATATTATTCCGGGTGTGATTGGGTTGGATATATTGGTGTGCTTGGGTGGAACCCACGTATCTGTCAGAGTCCGAGCATTGTTAATAGGGTAAATAATTGAAATGGAACTTTGAAAATGAGATGGATTGATTTGGCTCTATTGAAAGGTATGTGAAAGAATGTACGTGTTAAATTATGAATTGAATTAGTATGTGTTAAATGAAATGTGAATTTAAGATTTATGAAGTGATATATATAATTATGTTTAATTAGTTTTAATAATTTATAAAGTTTATGGTGATGTTTGTAATTTATTAATGTTAAATAATTTTGATTTATAGTAATACCACTGAGTATGAAATACTCAGCATACGGTTGTTTCCGTGCGCAGGTCATTAGAGTTTCGGATCCGGTCCAGCATCCAAAACAAACCCGACTCCAACAAGAAGATTTTGGTGATGAATTTCTTCCTTTTTGTTAAGTGGCATGTACTAGATAGTTATATGAATTATAAACATACATAAAGTTAAATGATTTTGGTTGTATATAAATGATTATAATGTTTTGGATGAGAAAAATGATATGAAGTTATAAAATGATAAATTTGGTATTGGTTGAAAAAAAAAATCTAGAAAATTCGAATAAGTCACATTCTACTTTTAATAAATGTTTTGGGCTTTGAAAGTCTATTATAGGGATTTATTTAATAATTATACTATAAATGTTATTTTATTTGTGAATTATTTGTAATTAGTCTGATATATCTGGTAATGCCTCGTAACCCTATTCCGGCGACGGTTTGGGGTTATGGGGTGTTACAAAATCAATCCAAAAATGACAAAGAATCAATTCGTTCTTAATGGTTCAACATGACAAGGCTCAGGTGCCACTTGTAAGAACTGTGAAAAAAATCTGATATAAAACTTTATTAACCATGATTTATCATGTCAAATCAGTAAAAGTAAAACTAAATGTGGAAGGGTACCTGAATCCATTGGTTTCTTGGAATCTTTAATCTTGTGGTTTTGATATTCCAAATTAACACACAAGTAATTCAGATAATGTGGCACTCGCTTTTCTAAAGATGAAATATTAGAAAAGTTACGTATATGTAATTTGGGGATTATAACCCTAATATATAACTTTTGTATATTAACCTATTTTCTAATCATCCAATCATTAATTAAAAATTAGTTAATAGAGTATTTACAGATATTTAATCCATATTTTATTTAATAACTAAAGCCCAATTAACTTTAACTAAATTAAATCACTTTTAATTTAACCTTCTAATATTGTAAATAATAACATGTAAATACTCTTTATTATATATGTGATGTCCATATTTTCTAACATGTTATTAGGAAACACCCACCAAATAATAAATAATTTGCTTTTATGGTAATAATTGCATACAAAAGATTTCTTGCCAATTAAAGCAAATTTTAAAAAAAAATTGAAGAAAATTTCCAACTAGTTTCTCTATAAATTTAGGAGAATTGCATCTCCCCTTCCATTAAACAAAAAAGAAAAAGAAAAAGTCATGAAAAATTCCCAAGTTTCTGCTCTATTTTTCATGTTGGTTCTTCTTTTCTCTACGGGTAAAATCTGCTACTCTCTATATTTTCTCATTCATTTTCAGTTACTCAATCAAAGCATATATTTTATTTAGCTTTCTTTAATATTGTAAATAGTATTAAAATTTTAAACTTATTTAAACCCAAAAAAAGAATTGGTAAAGGATTTGATAATATCTAATTCTTAAATAAAGTTATCAAAACACAATTATTAAAGCATTGATTAGATAATGATTGGTTTCGGTTTTAAATCAGTTTATTCAATTGTTAGGAAATATATAACAAGTATTGGGTGCAATGATCAAGCACATTGTATTCTTAAGAGGAGATACATGTTCAAACTCTAAACATGGACCATAAACAGAATATGAAGAATATCATAAAAAATATCTATAAAAATTAATATTTAAAATGTCATAAGTTAAATTATAAATTATTTTTATTTACTTATAGTGTAGAAAACTAAAAACCATGTTATAAAAAATAAAGAAAACATTATAATCATTTAAGAAAAAGGAAAAACTAACATTTGATTTCTTAGTTAAAGATGTTTATGGTATCTTCAAAATTATTGAATCAATCCAAAGGGAATGCGTGTGTGGGGAAGTGTGAGTTCAAGATTTTATTGTAAAAAAATAATTTTTTTTTTATGTTTTATAATGTATATATCTTCAATTTTTATTTAGATATAATTTTATAATCATTTTGAAATTCCTTTCTAGTGAAAATAATGTTGATTCCATCGAAAATACTTTACGGTGAAAACAATTTGATAAGAAAATGTAGTGTTTTAAATATTGATTTTTTTTAAGAAAAATAGATGTTGAATCAAATAATTAGATAAGATTATTAAGGGTGGAAATAATGGGAAACAGGAAAAGAGGTGGTAGCGACGGAAAATGGACGCAGCTGCAGTGAAGGAATAAAAATGGTAGGACGTTGCAAAAACCCAGAATGCTCGAATTTATGTAAGGAACGCCATGGAGATGAAGCCATCGGAGTTTGTCTTGGTGGTTGCTTTTGTCGATACCCTTGTCTTTCTTCTTAAATCCAATCCTATTTTTTTAATTAATGTTTGATGTGCTACATCAAATTGAATAAAACTCACATCTATTCATCTTTTCATTGCTCTTATACAAGTAATTTCTCAATTCAAACACTTGATTTTAGATTCTCAAGCAAAATAGCAAATGATATTATGAAAGTCTTGAGTAAATTTGTATTTTGTCTCTTCTATTCAGAAAATGAGAAAATTATTCTTTATAAGTTAGATTAAAGAGCAAATTGGTCATTTTTATTAAAAATTTCATCTATTCTTGCTGTTAAAAACTGGTGTAGCCGGTGAAATAACCAGATAGTCACCACGTGTACCTCATACTGATGTATAGGAACTATTTTTAACAGTAAAAATAGATGAAATTTTTAACAAAATGACAAGTTTGCTCTTTGATCTAACGTATATAAACTAATTTGCCCATCTTTTTAATAGAGAGGACAAAATGCAATATAACTTTTAATATAAAATCCTCCTTTTTTACTACTGTTATTTTATTTATGAGTTAATTATGCCATACATCTTTTAATTATAGTCGTCATTTTAAATTGGTCCCTAAACTATAAAACATTCTAGTTATATCTTTAAACTATTGAAGTTAAATTAAAAAAAATCCTTCTATTACTAAAATAATTAATTTTTAACCGTTAAATGAAATGTTAAATTTTATGTAGCATAGTTTAAAATGAAAAGTTTTAAAAATGATATAATATTATTTGCAATTACAAACACACTATTCTCTTTCAAATATTTCCAAGATTTTGTTTCATTATAAAACGCCATTGCAACACCACACATGAATATGATCCGATTATCTCTTCTTATAATAGATGTCGATAATGGTAATAGAACGATTCTAAAGTAATAAGAAAATAAAAACAAAAACAAAAACACACAGATTCTATGTGGAATTCCTTTCGGAAAAAAGTCACGGGCAGAGGAGGAGAAATTCATTAATGTTGAAAACTAAATGATACAAAAAGAGTTTTGACTACTTCTATTTAAATGTTGAAAAATTCTATTCTAATCAATATCAAATAGAAGAAGTGTAGTTCTATACAGATTCTACTTGTGCGGCTCGACCTTTCGCCCCCACAGAACCCTTTATTTTGTCATTATATTTTATTTCTTAACAAGTGATGAGATTCGAGTCACACAACTCTAACGTCTCTCAACAATCTTTATCATATTATATATCATAAAGTAATGTACACAGGCAAATAAAAAAATAATTAGGTGATATCATAAAACTTCACATATTTCTCTATATTTAGAAAATAATTTCTATATGAAATTCATTTTAAGTTTATAAACTATAAAAAATTAATCAATAAAAAATTAATATATTTTTAATTCTTCGAATTTTTTAATAATCTCATTATAGGTTCTAATTATATCTGCTCTTTTTCATACAATGTCTAGAATTACCCATAATCCCCCCCAACCCATAAATAAGATGATAATATGCTTCAGCGCACTTGAACCAACATCTTCCTGCATTAATAACAATGCCCATGCCAATCAAACTAAGACTCAATCGATAATTTCTCAATATTTTTTAGAAATTTCTCATATAAAATTCAAATCACATGGTTTCTTACACATTCCTAAAATATAGAAAAATGTATATATAAATTTTACATACATCTATTAATTTTCTAACAATTGTGATAACCAAAATTCAGTGTCCTCTAAATCCAGACAGCCAAATTCCACGCTATCAAACTCGGAAGCAAACAAGATTATTGAAACAAAATTAAGATAATGTAAACTTACACATCACAAATAAAACATAAATTATAGAATATTAATATTAAAAGAATATGAAAAGTAAACACCTTTAAACTACCCTCGTTCTAGCCCAAATTATGGATGTTATCTCTCTTAAAAACAACAATTTCCAAGTGATCTGATCGGTGGTTGGAGTTGGTTCCAAACAGTGGACTGAACCACGACAAATGGGGCAACATGTATCCTTCATCTATTCAAAGTTGATGGCATAGATGTTTGCAGTTATGTAGAACCCTGCAGCAATCCCCATCTTCGAATATGATTCAATTTCTTCATTCATGCACTGAACAATAGTCCCAACCATGCTTGGTCTTGGAGCCTCTTCAGGTAGTCTTTCCAATGGTCCGATTAGCTACTCGATGGCTAAGAAAAGAAAGCACTAAAATGAGCGCATCATAATCAGTCCCCATAGTGTAAGCATGATGATATTTAGAGATAGAAAGATAATGGTAAAATAACAGGCCTTTTATAATTGGTAATCCAATACTAACTAGGAAATTAAATTTAATTGGGAATTTAACCACTAATTTTACCAGGAAATCAATATTTAATTCCAATAAGGAATACTCAATAATAATGGTCATAATTATCTCTATTTTATAATAACTATTATTTATAAAGAAAATATTAATCCATAAACCATTCATTATGTTTTAAATCAACTTTTTTAATATTTTTATTATTAAATTTATTCAATATTTTAGAAAATAATTTAACTTTCATTAAAATGCTTTGATTAGATTAATTTATTTGATAATTAATATAAATATTTTATTTTTTAGAGTTTTAAATTTGGTTTTTTGAAAATATTTTTATTTTTATTTAAAAAAAGATAGAAAGGAGAATACAAACCAAGTAAATAGACTTTGTTGTCTATATACAAATAAAAATAAATAACATTGTACCTATATTTTTAAAATATATATTTAAAATTAGTATTATATTCACCTCTAAATCCAAATCAATCTAATTCAATTTCATTAAAAATATTTTTATTAATTAAAATTTTATGGTCACACTCTCACAAAATCCATCTAAATTTGGAACAAGAAATTTCATCTAAATTTGGAACAAGAACAAATTTCATGATATTTAGGATTAAGAATTTTTTAAAAAAAAAAACCAAAAATTAATTCCAATGGTGAAATTTAGGGTGAGTTTTGGATAGACAGTGCGGTGTGTTTAGCTTACTTTTTGTCTTACGCTATAATATCGTTACAATATCTAATTTCACCATCATCGCTGTTTTTACACTAACCGCAACTAAACTCACTACCTATCCAAACTCACCCTTAATTTACTTTACTAAATTCATATCAGTTTCGATAATTATTTTGATTTGTGATCCGCAAATTTAAAAAAAAAATTGTTAGATTTAATAAAAATATCTTTAGAATATTATGTAATTTTTACAAGATAATTAATTCAATTATTCAATCATATTTAATATATTTAAAAAAATAGTAAAAGGTAAAAGCATCTCTTGAGTCTCTCTCAATTTAGATATCGAGTAAATTAGGTTTTTTTTAAAAAAAAATTAGTGTAATTTAATCCCTATAAATTTAGACAGTGAGTAATTAAGGATAATTAAAGTAAAAATTTTCAAAAACATTAATAATGTGATTAACTATTTTTAGATGCTCATTTTTTTAAAATTATTATGGATTAAAATTTACTTAATATCAAAATTGAGATGCATTGGATAGATGCTTTTACTTTACTAAAATAATATAGATTATAAGGCCTCTCTAATCCCTCTCAATTTTGGAATTGAGCAAATTGATCATTCTATAAAAATTGAGAAATTTAATCTTTGTCAATTTTAAAAGTGAGTAACTAATGACAATTAAGCATTGCATTAATGTCTTCCATCAATTGTTCATAATTCTGATTGGTATAATAATAAATTTAACCTTATGATAAACTGGAATTAGCTGAAATTCACATAAATTAAATTGAATTGCTAAAATTTTTTATAAGAGAAATCAATTTACTTAATTTTAAAATTAAAAGGTACTGGACAGGTGTTTTTACGTTAGTAAAATAATATATTATCCGACAAAAAAAATGGATAGGAAGCGAAGTAGTAGGACAGGAGGGGGTTGACTTAACAATTGGTCCAAATCCATGTCTGAAAGTAAAGTACATTATTAACTCAATAATTTTCACAAATCCATCTTTTACCCTTCCCCCAAAAAATATATCTCAGAGAAAGACAAAAGCAAAACCAAAGCTTTGAGAAAAAAAATGGAGGAAGACAAGTCAATGAGTCCTCAGCAGCGGCTGCAGCAGCAACAACTTCTCTTACTCCAACAGAAACAACAACAACAACAACAGCAACAGCAACAAATGCTTCTCTTACAACAACTTCAGAAACAAGCCCAACATCATCAGCAACAGCAGCAGGCAATTTCTCGCTTCCCTTCCAACATTGATGCCCATTTACGTACTACTCCTGGTGTTCTTCCCAATCGTGCTATTAACATCCACCCAAACCCTAATTCAACCCCCAATCCTAACCCCAACCCTAACCCTAACCCTAATTCCACTCCTAATTCACAACAACAGCAACAGCCCCCACAATCACAGCAACAGCAACAGCAACAGCAGCGACAACAACAGCAGCAGCAGAAGCAGATGCGGCCGTTGAATCAAGCTGAACTTCAGATGGCTTATCAGGATGCCTTGCGTGTTTGTCACCCTGATTTTAAACGACCCTTTTCTTCCCTTGAAGATGCCTGTGAAAGGTTTGTCTGCTAATTCTCTAACTTTTTAGGAAATGGAATTCTGGGTTTTGTTGGTTCTGTAAATTTTCCTTTTTTATGTATTGGTTGGTGTGGAAATGGCCAAAAAAATGATAATTGTTGGACACCATATAATAGAAATTTCTTCCTTTCTGTTTTGTTGTTAAGTAAAGGTGAAAAGGTGGGTGTTCAAACTTTAGAAAAAAAAAAAGAAAAAGAAAAAGGATGGACATATGATGGTTTGAAATAATGGATTCTTTTTATTATTTTATTGAATTTTGGCTAGCATGTGCAGCTTTTGGAAAATTAGCTCTTAAGTACTTCTTGTTGCTATTTTCTAGTCGAAGGTTGTATTCCTGCTGTTTGATGTGCAAATTTGGGCAGTTTTATATTGTAAAGATTGTATATTGATTTATCTGCTACAGAAATTAGGGTCTGAATATTAGTGACTGCCATAAGTTTCTCAGTAATGCTAACATGATGGAGCCATTTATAAAGTTTTAGGAACAGGTTATGTCAGATATTTTGATGCTTTCTCGCTGGTGGGATACAATTGTAAATGAGATTTCCAGAAACTGTGTGGGAGATAATGTTGATTTGTTTCATGTAATTGCTTCTTCGTCATCTTTCTTTTGTCTAATTCACCCAAGGTTGAGGACATATAAAAGACTATAGTTTATTGGGATTTATATGCATAAGACTGAAAAATTGCTGATGCATTGTGACACATGGCAATTTGGAGGGAAGAATTATGGGATTTATCTACATTTGTCTGGCAAATACTTGGTAAATCAACTTTTGCATGGTTTCCTAGCAAATAGGAGATAAGATGTTCATATTTGGAGTTATACTCCATTTGTTAGGAACCCGTTCCACTAGACAGTTTCGTTCTGGTCAGCTTTATCATCTGTTTCATGTGAAGGAAAAAAAAATGAAATTCTTTAACATTCAAAGTTACATGAAATTATTTTCACAAGAATTGTATCTTCCTGATTGCATTGAGCTGAGTTGTCAAATATCACGCATTAGCAGCTAACATTCACATGTTGCATGTTTATTTGCATAAAAAAATGGAGTTGACAGAGTGATTAAATGATATCTTTAGTGTCCCAACTAGTGTTTGTACCGCTTTCATATGCTGCTATCACCTTACCCAAGATTTTTCACCCATTTTTTGGACTTCACTTTGCATTTTCTCAGTTAAGTATCGAGGCTTCCAGAATTTCTTGTGACTGAATATTTTGTTTAGTGTCTTGCTTCTTGTGACTATGAGAACATGTGGAAATACATATACATGCATGCAATTTAAACTAATTCTGCTTGTCCCTCCTGCTGAATCCTTTTCCCTCCTTTTTTTTCTTGCTATAATCCCTTAAATTTTCCTTTCAGTTTATAGATATAGAGGTGTATGGACTGAAGACAGTAGTTACTATCTATCATAACTTATGTGAGGACGGGTTTACATGACCTGAGGATAATACATTAGCCAGCTATTTAACTTTGACCTTTGGACGGCATTGGTTTTATGATTCGAAGTATCTCTGTCTTGAGTATTCCTTTTTATGTCTCAAGTTTTATGGCCTAATTTCCTTCAAACATATCATGGAGAAGTGAAAAAAAAAAATAGAAATAGAGAGTGGCCATCCTTCTAGGAAAATAAAATCCTTTTGGCATACAATGAATGAAAAACTAGCTTGTCTGTCATATATAGCTGCAATGGAGTTTTTGAATTATCCTGGTAATAATAAATAATAGTAAATTTATTCTTTTGATGGTGCAAAATACCAATCTGTAAACCCTGGTTGAATATTTGTGAAATAATAATATGGAAGCTCATTCATTCGAAGTTTGAGGGTATTTTGCAAACCGTATTTGGAAGATAGGGAACATGGTTAAGGATAGGAAGGCGAGCTTTGTTTGCTTTTCACATGAATCACTTCATCCTATGGAGGGTAATAGACCTTTATAGTGTATTTTACTGTGTCATAATCGTGTTTTAAGGTATTTTATATTTGTATGAATTGTGGTATTAATAATTCATGTTAAATGGAGTTGAGACATTCATGTATCTGTGTCATGTATTGCCAGGTCTAGATAAAATAGTAGTAATTTGAGTTCTCTCTCCCTTCATGCATGAAGAATTTGCACTACGACGTCTGGGATTAAATAGTTTCTTCGTGCTTTATGTTCTTTGAAGTGTATTTCATGAAAACGTGTAGGTTACTACCTTACCATGTTGTAGCAGACTATGAAGCAGAGGAGGATGACAGAATTCTTGATTCTGACACAACAGGCCAGATGCCATCTCGGTCCCAGCAGTGGGATCACAACATTGCTGCCAAAGTCGCCGAGTTCACAGCGACGTTCGAGAAACAGGCACTTGCCTTCAACATAATATCTCGCAAACGAGCCGCAGGGGAATTTCGATCTGAGGAAAGATTGATGGTTGAGCAGGCTCTTCTCCAGGAAGAGAAGAGAGCCATGCTTGAGTTGAGAGCAGAAATAGAATCAAGGGAGAAGGCTGGCCGGGAGGCTCATGAGGCTAAGTTGCGAATGGCAGCAATGGTTCAGGCAGAGCAAGCTCGAGCTGAATCGCAAGCTCACGCTGAAATAATGGCCCGAGGACCTATAAGAGCAAATGCGCTTGGATCTCATGGTCATGACATTGGAGAACAGTCACAGGGTTTAAACTCTGATGAGATGATGAACGGATGGGGGAACAATGCACCGCGGGATGAAAAGGAGCCTTCGGAAGATTTCTTGAATGACGAAGAGACTGAAAACGGAGATACAATTGTGCAGAACGAATGGCGTGAAGTCGGGGAGTTTGATTTGAACAGTAGATAGGTCATGGATGGTGGTGCTTAGTTGGCATTTTGCCATCTCCTTTTCTTAATCGATTTTTTGTTAACCTAATTTGTAAAAGAAAAAGTAAAACACGTAGTGATAGGCATAGATGGACATTTTCATGACATTGTGTTTTTATTGTATTTATTTAGGCATAGACAAGCAAAAGCATTTGCTTTGGTGAGCTGCTGCTGGCTTCCATTTAACCTTTTAAATGTTCTTTGTAAATTCGCCCATATTAAATGAATGACTGATCCGAAGTAGGTTTGCCTAAAGGACAATACGTTATGAATTGATCTATACAAAAAGAAAATATCACTAGTCAAAGTTAGACATCGATTCTGTCAAATTACCACTAAATCATTTCCTCCCTTTTTTCTTTATTTTTATTTTAGCTCTTTTTCTTTTTGTTTCTTTTCTTTTTCTGTTCCCTCCTAACTTTTCTCCCTCAGAACATGTCTGCTGAAAATTGAAATTTTTTTCTTTTTCATTTTCTAGAATTTGAGCATTCTTTGCTAAGTTGCATTTGCCTATATCTTTTTTGCTACATTATTTTCTTTAAATATTTATATTTTTTCAACAAAAACGTTTATTGTCTCTCCATTAAATTTTCATGGATGCCAATGCCATAGAGAAAATATACAAAAAGACTATGAACCCAGAACTTAGTTCATATGGCTCATGCAACCAACCTTAAGAGAAAATATCAAACAAGTCTGGCATCAGAATCACACAATATTTGCAACCCTTTTCCTATCCCTGAGATGCAATTGACTTTGTGCCAAAAAAAAAAGGGTCCTAACACTCAGAAAACTTGGTTTCTAATTTCTATAGGAAGTAAGACACACGCAAATTAAGGGAAAAATAAATAACAAACCAATATAGTGGTGCCTACTTCTTTGCTTTTCCCTCTTCTTTCTCTCACTCATATCTCATTCTCATACATACACATGCACAGGCAAAGAACGTATCATCCAACATTATACTTAAAGCCAACAACACTGGGAAAGAAAAGAGGGAAAAAAGGCATTTTCTTTAACCTCAAATTGAAGGAAGAAACAGGGGAAAACAAAGCAAGAATGCGTATTATCTTAAATAGTACCTACAAAATGTTGGGGAGCTGGGAATCCAATCTCTGTTGCAACTCCTTGATCTTCATGGAAAGCTCCAGCTTCTGCTCCTTGTAGCTCTGCAGCAAATACTCTTTCCCTTCTATCACCTCTTTTAGTTCTCCTACTTCTCTCTTCAGCATCTCAATTCTCTCCCCATCTCCCCTTCCCTTCTCAGGGGAGTCTGAGTTGCTCTCCACATCAAGATACCCATTAGCATGGCCATTTCTTATGTCTGATGGCCAAGCTGTATCGATTGATGTCATCTTATTTGTGCCACCATGTCCTACACAGTGATCTGCAATTGCCTTCCTCAGCCTTTGGATTTCTCTCTCATAGTCGAACAAGTCTCTATTTGCAGCATCCAGTTGAGATTGTAGGTGAGTTGACTGTGCCACCTGAGCATTCAGCGAATTCTGCAGTTCCATAATCTGATCCTGCATCTCCAGAATCATATCATCTCTTCTTTTTAAGTGTTGCCTTAGTTTCTGTATCACTTCCCGCTTGCTAAATATGTCAGAGCCAGATTCTGAGACACATGGTGAGTCAGAGCAGTTAGAATGATGAAATGGCCTCGGAGGCAACTCAAGGCGATCTGGAGATGATGCCCACATAACACCATTATCCTTGCTGAAATCAGATGTGGGAACTGTCACCAGAGGGAGAGCAACCTCAGATTCTGGCAGTATCTGTCCATTGGGTGGGTACTTCTCTATGTTTTCAGCTCCTGTTTTGAGCCCAAACTTAAATAAAAAACCAAAAGGTGCAAGAAACGGTAAAAACACATACATTTCAGACTTATGTTGATCTAACTCCTCATTTTTTCTAAACTACCAGTGTCAATCGCATATAAACACCACAAAGCGGGTATGATTAAAAACTTAGATGCCATGCCTTAACACTCCGAAAGCAAGGAATTTGATATTAGGATGGGATTCATAAAAGGCTTAGTACTTGAGGAAAATGAGACTATGTTTCTTCTATTTCCAGTAAATACGTGACTATTTACACTAAAAAAAGAGATATAGGGAAAGAAATCAAACTAGAGAATTCATAACAATTCTATTTCTTCACTTTATTATCCCACTTGAAAGACCCAAGCAAAAGCGTAGAAAGTGAAAAACTAAAACAAGTGCATGCATATATGTCAAAGCTTCGGACATCTCAAACTGTAAGATAGCCGCACCACACCTGACATGCAGTTGAAACAACCATCATCTTCTTCAGTAAATGCGTACATGTTTGAATGCAATCGGCAACCTGACGATCTCCGTCTATCAGAAGTTCCATTCCCTGTAATAAACTCTAAATTTAGAATTAGTTCTTTATTCAACACAAATTATTGAAGCAACAGATACCAGTCTACCTTTCAAGCTGGCAGTAGCATTGTCCTGCTGCTTTGTGTCAAGTGCCTGCTTCAGCTTGTAACCAAGTCTAACTGATAAAGTGCTTAGCAAAGCACCACCAGCGACGAGAATCCAATTTGGCCCCTCACCCTGAAATTTTTTTGACTTCTGACCCCTAGATACCCGACTGTTTCTTGTATTCATTTTAAGAGCAAGTGAAGGGTTAGATGGGAAAACTCTGAATCACCCAAATATGGCCTACAGTCAGAGTACACAACATGCAATTACTATCCATGTAAAACAAAAGTGAGGTGAAATAGCATCAAGAAAGCAATAAGTTCTACAAAATCCACTTCTTAATAAGAAACAAAAGGGTCTTGAGACTTGAATGTGAACTAAATACGTCAATAGAACAACTTCTTAAGAGCAATTAGATATCTTTAGATAAAGAATCAATTCCCACTCTCCGGACATCCCACAGACCTACTAAACATTATAGATTCTTTTGATGATGATGATGATTATTATTATTATTATTATTATTATTATATTATTATTATTATTATTATTATTATTATTATTATTTACTTTTTATAGATTGTCCCATCATGAAAAAGTATCTGTAGCTCTTGACAGATAAGCTTTTTTAATGGGAAAATGAGTTGAAGTCATAAAATACATCCAAAAGTCAAAATCAAAAGCCTTTTGAATAAAAAAGCCACAAAATTCTCCCCGTGCTATGCTTTATGCAACAAGCAAAATAAAAATAAATGCAATTACGCTGCTCAACTTACAACAGAAAGGTTAGTCTCTCTAAGCGAATGTAAACGACAACATCTCAAGCATTACAAGTCTAAACCACATCATAATGCTTTAAAGTCCTATACTTCTACCTCATTTAGGCAGTCAAGTAGCACATAAACAATAGACAACATCTTAAAAACAGATGAACCAGGTGCTGAAGACCAACAAAATCAACACCCTACAAAAAAAAAAAAAAAACAGATGAGAAGAAAAAAAAAGCGTAATGATCAACCGGTCTTAATGCAAGTAGACATATGTCACAAGAGACACTACGTATTATCCTAGACTAAAATCAAAGAACAACATTATTGTTCAACTAGCTATCTCTTTCATGTAATTTTAGCTATGCGTGTATCATAAAATAATGTATTTAATAAAAATTAAAAATCAAAGAGAAATTTTCAAAATTTAAAAGAAAAATAGTGTATTTGTGAGGTTTAAGTTAAAATCAACTTTGCCCAAATGCTACAACGAAGCAGAAATAGGATTCAAATTTCTATTCAGACAATGCGCATAAGGATTCAAGACTACTGTTATGAGAACTCAAACTCCAAGTTCTAGTATAAAAAAAAATAAATAAATAAACGCAAGCTATCCATTATCTAAAACTGTGCTCACATTTCCCTCAACACCTACAAGCATTGTTACAAAAAAAACACTAATATTGTTAAAACCTACAAGTTTCTAATATAATTCCTAAACAATTTAAACCCAAAATCCCCCCCCCCCAAAAAAAATACTAATGTAAACTTTTAACCTTTTCTTTTACATCCTTCTTCTCTTGGTTATTAATTCAATCAAAAAACCGAACAAATAAACTCACATCAACTAAAACACAGAAGTGCAAACTTTGAGGAGGAACAAAGGGAAAGAAGATAATCAAAAGAGATGGCAAAAGCAAACCTCATCCAAATAAAAATTAGGGTTTACTTTAACAACGTTTCTCCGGGAACTCCGTCAACGGCGTCGTTTCCGACAAGTGCTTCCCTCCTCTGTCACTATTCACTCCCGCCCTCCCTCTCTCTCTCTCTTTAGAAATGGCAATATCAGAGGTTTTTTCAAATGGCGGCTTTTGGGCTTTGGTTGATAGATAATTTTCCTTCCCTTTTTTTTTTTTCTTTTTTCTTTTTTTAAAAAAAATTATAGAAAATAAAATATTAAAGAAATATAAAATCGGGAGGGGTTTTTTACCGCGTCGTAATGACACGTGTCTGCGCTTGCCTTCAATATTCCGTTTATTTCGGTTTAAGTTTGTTAGGATTGGCTAATTAGTTTATCCATTTTTTTTCTTTGTTTTAAAGAGCTTAAATTTTCCCAAATTTTTATGATTATCTTTTGGATTTTTTGCTAAAAGGAACCCTTTAAACAATGGTGATTTTTTTTTAAATTTTAGGTATCTCATACTATCCCATCGATAATTTGAAATTTTATTTTTAATTCAAAATTTGGATAAATTTAGTGAATTTGGGAGAAGTGTTTTTTTTTTAAATTAAAGTATTTACCATTAATAATAATAATTAATTTCTTTGTCATGAGTATTTTTCGAAAAAATAAATGATTGATCACAAAATGTGTATTGAATAATATATAATATTCTTTTGAAATTATGTATAGACATTCTGCATTAAAATGCTAAATAAAATAATGCATGTAATGGAATCTTTCAATACAAATAATATATTGATTAATATTTAAAATGTTTTAAAGGTCCCTCGTTAACAATATTTTTATTTTTAGAGAATAAATATTAAAAAGAGGAAGAAAAAAGAAAAACACTTACCTTGTAAAGATTGAATGGAATTGTCTGCCTTTTTCAGAAGGGAAATGGAACAAGGTTGAGTGTGGACCGAAAAGGAAAAACTATTAAATATGCATGCTAGTATGAGTATAGTTTACTCAAATAAAAACTTCTTTCCACGTGTGAGGAATAAGGATGGTGTCCCTTTTTAAAGGTTTAATTTATGATTTTATTTTTTTTATTTTTTTATTTTACTACTTAATTTTTTTTATCTAATTTGATATCTAAAGTATGTTTTTATTATGGTTTTTAGCCCACTTTTACCTTTTGAAAAAATTGGTAGCAAATCAAATAATATGATGTGGAATTCTTTTGTAAAAAAAATTTAATTCACAATTTAATTCTTAAAATATACTCATTTTTATATTTTAGTGGTGGTTCCTCCTAATATGGCATGCTACAATATGGACTGTTAATGGGGTTATATGATACCGATATGACTAATAAGCACATTCTTGTGATGTATTTAATGCTTTATGGTATTTTTGACTGCCTAAGTTATAGGATGTTGGTAATGCAAAAAAATATCATTGGAATCTGATTGTTATAATAATTGTTGAAATTTTATTGTTGCAATATGATTGTTGATTTTTTGGACCAATTTGCCCCTTCAAGAATCTAATAAAATACCTCATTTTTTATAAGCAAATAAGAAGAGTTTCTCTCATTCTTCTCAATTCTCTATCTTTCTTTTCTCTAAAACTTTGGCATCTTAGTAAAATTATATCAAAGGAAATTTTGTCTGGGAGATTAAATTTTAAGTAGGATTGTTTGTGACCCCTTCAACTTTTTTTTGAAAATTAAACCTAGTGTGTTTTTTCTGTGTTCGATCTTACACAATTACACTAATCAGGGCGAATTTACTTCTAAAGGAGTAGTTCTTCCATGATATGGTAATTCTTTCTTTTATTTTCCAGTCAATGCTAACAAATTTGTGTTACAGTTGTATTTTTCCAACATAGGTGAGAGTCTCCCCTCACACCTATTTGAAAAAAAATCTGATGTGGTTTGTAGAGTTTGAAGCCTGTCATGTCTAGAGAAATAGATTTGATGATGGAATCATTGGCCTTTAGGCCTTCCTCTTGTACAAGTCATTCTCCTTGTTTTAGGTATATGTCTAGATTTAAGTCCAGTCTGTATGGAATGTCTTTCTATTAATGAAACGAAATGAATGCTAAAAATATTCTGTCGAGTTATGAAGTTGGTTCTTGGTAGGCAGTAAATTTTCAAAAATTGGGAATCATGCTCCAATAGTAAGTTACAAGATCGGAATTCTATCATGGTTCTGTTGGGGTTAGTACATCGTTAGATCATAGTAGATATCTTGGTCTACCATCTCTGGTGGGTCGTAATAAAGGAAAATTCTTTCATTTAATCAGAAAATCTCTTAGCAATTGACTCTTTTCTTGGAAGAGCAAGCTCCTCTCTAAGCCTAGTAAGGAAATTGTTATTAAAACAGTGGCACAATTTGTACCTATGTTCTGCATGAGTGTCTTTTTTATGCCAGTCAATATGTTTGAAGAGTTACAGAAAATGATGAATTCTTTTTGGTAGGATTCTGGTAATAATGATCATCGAAATATCCATTAAGCATCTTGGGACAAGCTTTGTGTTCCTAAAAGGTACGAAGGTATGAGATTTTGTAATTTGCATTGTTGTAATTTGGCTATGGGCGCGCCTTATTATTCATCTAGATACAATATTGATCGGAAATGCTGTTGTTTTAAGTATATGTTTAAGAGTTAGAAATGGAACAAACAATTTATTCGAAACTCCATACGTATTGCAGCGGCATCAGTTTTGTATACAACTTTATTTGCTCATTTTCCCTTACATCATAAGGGATGTTTAAAGCAATGTAATATAGAATCTTCACCATTGACACAGATTTGAGCGGATGAATTACAGTAGAAATTAAGATTTGGGTTATGGCCTACTCAGCTGGCTTCCGGCAAGCAATGATGGCAAACTTTATCACCCCTTTCTGGAAACCTTCGATCATCAATGGCATCACCAGTGCACCTTTTATTGTTTTTAATCCTAATCAACCCCATAATTAAGAACAAGGCTCAGAAAGCTAATTATAATTTACTTCTAAGAGGGTGTTTATTTATTTATTTTGATCTCATGATTCTATTAAAGCGTGATTGTTAAAAAAATATAATATTACCACTTCGTAGCAGCGATGTGAAGCCCTTCCATGTCAATGCTGAACCTATTACTGCTGGCCAAAAGGGTGCTACATTCTCAGTCCAATCTCCTGCCTTTATATCCTGCATTACATCCCAGAGGTGTTACATGATGCAACCATCTTAATTGCATCAAGCACGAACATTAAAAATGCAAGATGAAAAAGAGATACAGATATGATACGAATACGTTGAAATTTATTTAAATCTATCAAAAGTATATGTAAAGGGTTCTTTAAATAAGGTGAGGAGATGTTACAATCTAAAAAAACGAGATGTCGTGGGGAGATGATGAGAGGAAGATCGGAACAAACTCCAGAAAACAAGTGCGATAGTAGGCAGTGGTGATGGATGCAATAAAGGGTTGAGAAATATGAGAGCTACGGTGGTTGTTGTGATTGTAGAAAGAAAGTTGTAGAGAAAATTTTATAGAATTAAGTTTGCCAAAAGATCAAAAAAGTCCCCTAAATGAGACACTAAAATTTCTATTTATAAACCTTAAAAAAAGGAACTTATGAAAAGAAAATGAGCACAAATGTTCTAAAATGGTAGGTAGTGGGATTAAAAGTGGTTATTAAGACAAGAGAAAATGGAAGATAACTTACATAAATTATGGGTATAATGGCAGTTAATGAAAGTTGCACTCACTTGAAATATTTTAACAACTTTTAAGTATCAACGCAACGTTTGTTCATTAAAGAAATAAGGAGGAAACACTTGCATTCCAAAGAAAGGTTAAGAAGATATCTTTGACAATTTTCATATCAAAACTTTCAATCCATGCTTTACAGGACATCCCAAAAGTGAAATAACACAATAATCCTATCAGCCTTCCAAGATTATTCCCAAAAATTATTCACAAAGGAAGTTGTTCCCAAAAGTGCTCATGTAAAGGAACAACATTTCTCGGAGCTACTATTGATTGGATAGTTAATAACCAAAAACAATTATCGAAGGTGTATAAATATCAACGATGATAATGACAAAAAAGAAAAGATACAAGTAAGACAAAAATAAAAGAATTACATGAATTTTTGTAGCAAAATGAAGGAATAAAATACCTGGAGAGATAGGGACTGAAATAATTTGACATAATCAGAAGTAGAACACCATTCTGGTAAATAGTAAGCATCACATATTCTGTTTAAAAGCTTTTGCTCCCATGGCTGCAAAGACTCTTCAGATGGACCAAGATCCCTATGGCACCATGTCACTACTATTATTGTGCCTCCTGGAGCTGCCACTCGCACCAGCTCTTTAACAAACTGCCAGTTTATTCACAATTTGTAACCCCAAACATAACCAATCTAAGATGATATTATTAGATAATTCAAGCAAGAATGCATTTTATTTTCTATTATTATTTAAAAGAAATTGTGCCAAATGAAACTAAAAAAGAAAGTTACAAACCTTGGGTTTGTCAGGCATGTGTTCTCCACTTTCCATAGACCAAACAAGATCAAATTGGTCATCAGGGAATGGTTGGTTCAAGGCATCTGCAACTTCAAAACAAACCTGCTAATGCGGCTACGTGTTATACTAATATATAAGTTATTGCATTTGGCTAATGGTAAAAGCCTTTAATATATGAATACATACCTGGTCTGCTAGTCCTTGAGCATTAGCAAGAGCATTGGCTCTTTCAGCTTGAACAGGGCTCAAAGTAATGCCTTGGCATTTTGCTCCATATTTCCTTGCTAGATACCTAGAACTGCCTCCTATCCCACACCCAACATCAACTATTTTCTTGGGGCTGTTTGCTGGGTCCTCTGCAAACCCAATTTCAGATATTTCAATTGAGTCCCGAGGATAAGGAGAGAATATTAACACAAATGAACTATTCATCCATGCCAATTAAGGCAACAAAAATCTGGATGTACAACAAAAACTAATCAGTTTCGACCATCTATGACTATTAGGGCCATGTTTGGATGTCAATTTCAATGCTCTATTTTTCTTATTCACGTTTTGCTTACAAATATATTACTAGCCTAACCAATCTTTTCCTGCATGGACTTGGAACTTTTGCATCTCCATCCAACATATATCTGAATTCTATGAACAAATTTCCTGTCAATCCCACTTAAACACTGCTTCTAAAAGTTCAAATCTAAGAGCCTAAATTGACTAAAAATATATACAGATAATCCCCTCCTTTTTAATGAATACAACAGCACTGTCGTTAACTGGTAAAAAGAATTAAATGGATTTCTAGAATCAGTTTAATTTAAACCAAAATTGTTAAAATTGATAATATGATTTCAACATTTAGTTTTGTTTTAATTAATCTTTTTCAAACAATTCAAAAATTTTAGTTCAATCGGTTCATACTAGTTTCTGATTTAATTGGTTCAAAGTCACTTTCTCTCTGGTTCTTGATCCGGTTTAAACAACATTGATTTTAAGGTAAACTATATCAATAGTCACTAATGTTTTTGTTTTGTTTTGGACACTCAAGTTTAAAATTTTCTATTTTAGTAACTGACGTTATCAAAACTTAATGTTTTGGTCACTGATTCGCTAAATGACTAATGAAATGTAGGTGTGATATTTTTATTTAGCATAATAGCAATTTTAGCTTTCCAATATTTATATTTTTTTCATTTTGGTTTTAATTCTAAAAATTCAACAAAATTAATGATCAACTTACACGTGAACTATTTCACACGAGTTGTCATATTAGTGTCGTTAAAATTTTCATAATTCAGTTAACTTTTTCAAAAAGTGCAATTTGATTAAATTTTAAAAATGGAAGACCAAAGTGATTTAAAAAGATAAAAGAGCTTCGATAAATAAATTTACCATTATGCTAAAGGAATTACGGGTATTTATGTTATTTAAAATTTGGTTTAAGTGTGTAAAAAGCCCTCAAACTTTTTCAAAAAAAGTAATTAAGTCCCTCCTTTTTTTTTTCACTCAATTGAGCACTTAAACTTTCAAAATGCAAAAAAAAAAAAAAGCCCTCAAACTTCTTCAAAAAAAAAACAATTAAGCACCTTTTTTTTACTTAATTGAGTACTTGAACTTTTAAAATACAACAAAAAGACCCTCAAAATTTTTTAAAACAACAATTAAACCCCTACTCTTATTTGTAAATAAAAATTAATTTAAACAAATTAAATATCGACCAGCCAAATCAAGATTTATTTTCCTTATAATGGACTTGACTTAAGCAAAACAGTAATCCTGTTTTTTAGTTGGACCAGCTAGGAGCACTAGATGTGCTCATAGCCAAGTTGGGTCGAATTTTGGGTTGGACTTAAACATGATATTAATATATTTTATGCTTGTTCAAGCTTAGCTTAACCAGAAATATAGCATAAAATTTTATCCAAACCCGTCCATATTTGCAAAAGACTAATCTAAGCTCATTTTAGGTTCACCCATATTATTTTTAATTTTTTTAAAAATATTTATATTATATTATTTTAATATTTAATAATTTTATACATTTTTAATTTATTGAAATTTTTTATATAGTAATTTTTACATTATTTTAATGTTTACATTAGAGCAATATTATATATTCAGTATAAATTTATTTTTTTAATGTGTTTTTAAACTTTATAATATATAAAAATAATAAAATTTAAAATAAGTAGGGCCAAACTCAAACTTTAAATATTTAAATTTAAGTCCAACTCATATTTTAAATTAATTTATTTTCTTGTTAAAACATATTTTTTAAACTTAATATTTTTATCTAAATTCTCTCTAACTAGTCAATGAACAGTTGTAAGGAGCACCTGTATGATTATACTTGGCACTACTCTCGTTAACGATAAATTCGACGACATAATCTAATCTTCCAACAGAAACTGACACATATCGAAAAATATGTAAAGAAAACTAACTCGATATTCCAGCGAAACGGAGCGATTCTTCGATCATTCGAATCTGAGCGGCACGATGATCTGAACCCGAAACATCGGAACCCGGGTCGTAATATCCATGGTGCATATGTTCACCCCATATGTCTTCCCAAATCCCCGACGACTCATCGTAAAACTCCGCTATCCCTTCCTGCAACGTGGTGGTGGACGAAGACGACGCCGCCGCCTTCACATGCGCGGACAGGTAGCGTCTGTTAGATGGAAACGACCGGGACGAAGAAGTGAAGGAAACGGAAGGTCGTGGCGGAGGTGAGAGTTGGTACGTGCCATGGAAGCAAGGGTGTGTTTGTAAATGTAACGCGGCAGCCATTGATTATGGTTGCAGTCGTCGGTGTGGTTGGGTCAGCGACTGAAATGGCGGCTTTGTTGAAGTAGTGGTGGAAGGGTAAAAAAGGGAAGAACAGTTAAAAGAGTGTGAGGGGGAAATTGCAGAGCGAATTGGAAGATGCGTGCTCTTCTTGTCCCCAAAGTTGCGTATGGATATGGGAAAGATCATCGGTTGAAATGAAATTACAACCCTTTCGCTTTTAATTGAAAAAAAGAACAAACTTGATGCCATTATCATCTTTTGGTCCCATTCATACAATCATTATCATTAATTACAGCTTCAGGAAATCCAATTTCAAGATCCCTTTTTAATTTAATTTAATAAGTATATTTATTTATTTTTTATAAAAAATGAAATTTTTAAAAGCTATACTCAAATAATTGATTATAACTTTAGAGTTAATATTTGATGTATCATCTTGTTAATAATGTTCTTTTCTGTTTTGTGTTTTGAGTTTTTAATTTTATATTTAATAATTATAATTAATATTTATTTTAATTTTTTTAATACTTTTACATGTTATTAACTGATGAAGTATGACATATTCTCTTATAAAATTTAAACTTGTAGTTTTTATTAAACTACAAACTCCAATACTTTAACTAATTAATAAAAAGTCATAATTGAGTTGCTTAATATTCAAATTTTAGTAAATAAAGGCAATTGAAGCAATGTTAACTAATTTTCCACCTCTTTATTTGTTTGGGAATAACTTAGGATGATTCTAAAAAATATTATTTTTAGGCATCAAACAAAATAGTGCCGCGTCATTAAAATTTAAAGATAACAAAGTATTATTGTACATTCATCGAATATTTACTTTCTTCTCCAATTTAATTTAACTTTAAATAAATTATTTAAAATAACTATTTTTTAAAATCATAAACAAACATCTTTTATTCTTTTACATTTTTTAATCATTTTATTTTTTTTCAAAAGTTAATATTATTTATTTTGTGCAACTAATTTTTTTTTTAAAAAAACTAGTTTCTAGACAGTGGATTTTTTTCTTATTATACTGCATTGAATCTTCATTAATAAGAATTGTATAAATTTTAAAAGTTCTATATTATTTGATTTTTTATTTTTTTTATTTAAAAAAAACTAGAGTTGGAGAGTAAGTTAAATATGGATGAGTGTATAATAATATAAAATTTGATGATGTGGCAAAATTTTATTGATGCCTACAAACCTTAATTTTTAGGATCATCTTAATATAAGTTATTTCTTATCAATTTATGAAAATTTAAATGAATAAGTAAGTGTCTATGATATTGACCACATTAGTAAATATGATTTTAGTTATTAATTGATACAAATAAAACAATATTTTAAATAATTTTATGTATTATTATTTAACTCTATTGTATAGTTTAAATCAATAAAAAAACATTGATTGTGGTAATTAATCTAATCTTTTATATTTTTCACATTAGTTTATAAAGCGATAATGCGCCTTTAATTAAAATTGTTCATACTGGTGCTGTAATACCCCGAAAATTTTTACAGTAAGATATTATCTTTGATATAGTAAAATAAAGAAATAAAGCAACAAAAAGGGAAATTTTGGAGTTTTGACAACATTGAGAAGTATATTATGATATATTAATTCAAGAAAGGACTAAATGGTAAAAGTGAGAAAAGTTTTGTTGTCTAAGAGTAAATACTCAAAACTTGAGAGGTTAAAGTGTAAATATGAAAAAGTTGAAGGATCAATAGTGAATATATTTTAAGGAAGGAATGATCTAGAAACTAAGGAAAATGTATGAATTAGGACCAAATTGAATAGGTAAAGAATTATGAGGGACTAAATCATAATTTTACCAAATTATGTGGTGATTCAAGGATGGAATTTTAAAAGATCACGAAGGACAAAATGGTCAATTGGAAGAGAGAAAAATCTAGAAAGTAATGATGATGTTGATGATATTTTATAAATATTTAATTAGATAAATATTATTTTATTAATATTTTAATGAGATATTTTATTATTATTTTATTATTATTTATTTAGTATATAAGGAAGGAAAGATGAAGAATTATCATCTTCTTTCCCATGCACCAATGTGAGAAGAAGAGAGAAAGAAAGAAAGTTTTGCTTTCTTTACAAATTGGTCCTTTCACCAAAAATCCACCATTTTCACTTAGAATTCAAAAGAATTACCATAGCCATCAAGAGAGAAAGATGACAAGGAGACTATGGGCAGCAAGAATATCAAGTTTGATTCAAGAAATAGAAGCTGAAGGAGAGAGAAAATCAAGTTAGAGATTGAAATCAATAAGACAAGGTAAGAACATCAAGATTATTTTTAAGTTTGATATTGTGGAAAAAGCATGGAAATGATGTTAATGTAGAGTTTTCTTATATAAGGTTTTATGTTCTTGATATGTTAGTGAAGAAAAATAAGAGAAAGTGATGGGAAATATTGTAGAGAAAGGAAATAAAGGTGTTATAAACTTGGTAATTAACATTTTGCACTAAAACAGTTTTGGACAGCAGCAGTATTCTAAATTTGAAAAATCACCAAAAATTGTATAAATCGAATTAGAGGATGAATAAAATATGGAATTAAATATTATTGAGTCTAGTTTCTTATAGAAGAAACTGTGTAAGTAATAGAATTTTTAAATCATGAGATATAATAGGTTTTGTGAGACAACGTCAGAATAATTTTGGGTTCCTCTTTTCTGACTTTGGAAAATCATAAAAAATTGGAGAAAAATAATTATGGGTTTAAATTTATATGTTTAAAATTATGAAAGAGTCTATTTTCAAGAAAAATAAATGGAAACATCATTCGAATTTTGTACTAGGAGAAAATAAATTTTTAGTGAAGAAAGGTTGAAATTGTAAGACAGCAGAATAGGGATGACTTTAAAGAATAAACTGTACTTATTGGCTAAACCAAAAATTCTGAAAATTTTATGGTAAGAATATATGTGAGTCTAGTTTCTAAAAAATCAAGCAGAAATTAAATTGGAATTCTGTAGCTCAAGATATAAATAATTTAGTGACTATAACGCAGATAGACAGCTTTGAATAAATTTATGAGTAAATAGTGAAATCATAGATAATGTTACTTATAAGCATGTTATATAAATTAAAGATGTGAAATGGAGAGGAGAAGGAGGAAAATATATATATGAATATTCAGCTAGCATGGCTAATTTGCTTGTTTTATGCTCAGGGACTAAATTGAATAAAAGTAAGACTTTATGGGCAATTTTGTAAAAATGTCAAAAATAACCAAATTGCATGAAATGGATTATTTTATTATTTAAATTATAAAATTGAATGAAATTATTAATTTAGATCAAGATCGGGTGAAAACATGTTTTAGGGATTAATTTGAAAAGTGTTGAAATTATGAAAAATTCTGATATCTCATAGAATTCATGGGCTGTTATCAATATATATGAGAATAATTAAGCTTGAAACAAGGATTAAATTACAAGAATTTTATTTTTCTGAACCTAAGGATGAAATCGTCATTAATTAAAAGCTTAGGGGCAAAATGTTAATTTTGCCTAAAGCATTAATTGAATGTATCAGAATATGAAATGAATGAAAAAATGATGATCAAATTTATTTATAAAGATCCGGATGACTCAAATATGAGACTTGAACGTGGAAAAGGAAAGACATCGGATTAGTGAAGCTATAAACATGAACAAGCAACGAGGTAAGTTCGTGTAACTTGAATTATATTCTTAAATGCTTGAAATGTATGTTATTGATGTGAATATGATTTGAATGTTCATTGTATGAAAGTTGATGAAACATTGATATATTTGATAAAAAGGGGAAGAAATCTCGGTTGAATGAAAGGAAAATTCGATGGATCTCTAAGAAGGAATTGACGGTAAAAAGGATCTAGCCCGGACAGGTGATCCTGTCCTGATATAGCCCTCCTGAAGAATATGTGTGAAAAGGATCTAGCCCGGACGGGTGATCCTGATATAGCCCTCCCGAAGAATATGTGGAAAATGGATTTAACCCGGACGGGTAATCCGAATTAGGGTCTGAATTTAGTCTGGACTGGTAATTCAGATCCAAGCTCATTAGATTAATTGTCGTTGCAGGGGGATTTAGCCTGGACTGGTAATCCCGCTGTAAGAAATGAGGTTCTCGGGAGTGTGCTATCTTACAGGGGATTTAGCCTGGACTGGTAATCCCACTTAAGGATGAGGTTCCCGAGAGTGTGCTCTCTGGAAAAAGGGTATACCCATATGTGTACGAATTGACGGACCCGAGATTGTACACTATAAGTGTATTACTAGAAATCCATCGAAATTCCGAGAAATTCAACGGGATAAATATAGAAAATGGCAAGTACTTGAAATCATGAAATTAAACTTGAAATACATAGAAATGATAATTTTTTGATATATTGAAATGTGACATGGAAAATACATGTATGTGAAACTTGCTTGATAATTATGCATATTCAAGATTATGAGCTACTACTGGAATAAATATACACTAAACTCATGAAAATGATGGTACATAAAATATTGTCATAATGAATTGAATAATTTATATTTATGAAGAAACAACAAGAGAATGATATGCATCATGACATGTAAATATGAGACTATCTTTGATACGTTGATACAAGGAAGATTATGTATATTAGGACAAGTAATAAATTCAAGTGAGACATGTCGAGAAAATAAGTTTGTCAATATTAAAGTACGCTAACCAATGTAGGAAAATTTTAGGATTTTGCGAAAAATTCCCTATGATCCCGGTTGGTTCCTAATGTATGTTTTGGGCTTCGAGGGCCCAATAGAGGGACATTATGATTAGTTTCAGAACATGAAGAATAAATGACTCGGAATTATTCGAAAATATTCAGTAAACTCCGATAATGCCTCGTACCCTATTCCGGCAACGGTTACGGGTAGTGGGTGTTACAGGTGATGGCTTGGAGAATGACTTGTTGGAGGTGCAGCAACTCCAACAATTGTGTCAACGGTCATGGAGGGTTCGATTGATGCACACTTGGCGGGCGTACAATCGGGTTGCAGATCACTTGATATGAGTTGTTGGCTTAAGTTTTAGTGGTATGCATATTTTTGAGACTATCCCAACATCGATTTTGAATTTGTACAAGGACCTAAGTAATCTCCCGACTATTTTGTTTCTACCAAAAAAATTATAAATAATATATAAAAAGAGTAAAATAAAAAAAAAAGAATTTTTATGTCAATTTGGTTGGTAAAAATAACCACAAAACCCCATATATTATATATTGGATTGCATTTTAATTTTTTTACTGAAAAATGGACAAATTAACCCTTATACGTGAGCAAAATAATCCTTCCGGTAAAATTTGATGTTTATATATATAATGTATAATAACAAATTTAGTCTTCAACCTTTAAACATTTATTTAATTTGAACCTTCCTCTTTGATTAGAAGTAAATTATAAATTTCTAAAACTAATAAGGTTAAAGAGCTAAAAAAAGCCTCACTAATAAATTTAAAAAAATTCAATTAAACCATTTTAAAATTTAAAATTATTATTATAATTATTATGATTTTTTTTCAAAAGTGCCCAATTCTTCAATGTTTAAAACATTTGTGTATAACATATATTTAGATAATCTTTTTACTAAAAAAAACGATGAAAACAAATAGAATAAAATAGAAAAGAACTAACAAAATAAGTTCAAATCAAAATTAGAAAATAAATGATAAAATGGCCCAAATCGATTTTGGACTAAAGCCCAGAAGGCTATAAAATTAGGCTGACAATGTAAGGCCTAAATCATTTAAAAAGGTTTCTACTTAAATGACTTAAATTTTGGAGAAAATTGTCTACAACATAAATATTTTATATTAAGAAATAAGAGTTCGAATAACATTATGAAGAATCTTCCCTAAATCATAAAAAGATATAGGAAACACCACATAATTTCAATACATTAAATTCACATACTTTACATTTTCTAAGTTTACCCAACTTGCTAGCAAAATACTAAATCATCATGGTGCTTGGGTGTTTGACTACAGCCCTAACGCGGGCAGGACGACAATAATTGTGGGGGTATTTACAGTGGGCTCCAATTTGCTTGGTCTATGGGGTTTCCATCCATTGCGTTGGAAATGGACAACTTGGCGGCGATCAAGCTCATATGCAATAAAACTATGGTGGAGACAGCAAATGCTATAGATGGAAAGGTGCAGTAAATGTTACGGCGCTGTTGGGAGGTGAAACAGAGTGGCGGATGAGATGGCTAACATTGCTATGTTCCAACAGCTGGGCATTAATATTTTCCACGAACCACCTGATGAAGTTCTGCATTTGCTGCATGATGATGCAGGTGGGTACTACACATCCAGTAAATGTCTCTTATAGAGTGTTCTTAACATTATCTTCTTCTTCTTCTTCAAAAAAAAAAAAAAAAAACACTTAAAACTATTTCATTTATTTTAATTAAAAAGCGTTTGCAAGAGAGAAGCGAGGTACGCTTCTGCTCTAGGAAATGTCATTTCATAATATAAAATGCCTCCTAACGACAACTATTATTCTCTTGGGCATATATTAATAGACATTGTCTTATATAAGAAAAGTTTTTCTCAGCCGTTGTTAAGATGTCTCATTTTATAGTAAGTCATTTATGTTTTTAGAGAAATTCACGAAAGAATTACAGGTGACTATTCAGAAAAAGGGCCCTCACCTAGGTCCTTCACCAAGGCTATTGTTGCCCCACGGTACAGAAGGATGCACTTGATTCAGTTATGAAATGTGACCCATGCTACAAGTTTGCGCCTATACATCTCCAACCTTTTGAGCCCTTCAACTTATTTCCAGTCCTCGGCCTTTCGCGACTTAGGGACTAGACACCCTTGGTTCTTTTTGGCTAGCTATGGCACAAAAAAGTTCATGTAGTAATCTACTAAATTGATAGAGGCTAAAGCTATCAGTGCCATTATAGAAATATAGGTGGAGAACTTTGTTTAGATTAGCATCGTCTGCATATATGGGTTGCCTCATTTATTAATCACAAGTGGTGAAACTCAATTCTAAGGAAAGTTTGAAGATTTTTGTAGAGACCTCTATAATTCTCACACGTATAGTTCAATGAAAACCCCAAACACTAACGATTAAGTAGAGGCAACCAAAAGAAAAAATAATTGAGATTCGAAGAAAAAAGTGAACAATGCCAAAGGAGTGTTGGTAAAAGACTTATCGAGAATTTATTAGATTTGGTTTCCTGAGTGTATTATATTTTTTGAAAATTTGTATTTTTTTTCGAACAAATTGATTTAATAAAATTATTTATGAATTACATTAACACTCTTTGTATATTGTCTTCAATGGTTTTTGTATGCAAAATAAAATAGAAACAAATATAAACTCATTGGTTTAATAAAATTATTCAGGAATTACATTAATATCATATCTCGTAACAACTCATACTTGTCGTATAACTCGTACTTTATAGTTTAGTCCTTTAGATGTCATAGCACTAAAATTACACTTATATATATATATAATTAATAAATACAAACACACAATTCAAATATAATAAGAAAATACAGTAAGTTTCATATGAACTTGCCTGGAAAAATAACAACAAACAATGTGTTAGGGACTAATCTGCAATTTCTCATTTTTCTCGATTATCTTCTAATTGATTCAAATCCCAATCTATAATAAATCATTTCAATTACCTTACATCATCCTATTATAAGTATAAGTCAATTCAATTTCACTTTTTAAAAGTTTCTTAAAATTTTACTTTTTATTCAATTTAGTCCCTAAAACTGAAATAGCTATATATTTTAAATTTAAGCTTCGTTTTTCAACCCAATTTCAATCTCATCCTTCTATAACCATTTAAAGTCAATAATTACAGAAATTTCATGTCACTTTCAAAATATTTATATTTTAGTCCCTTTACTCAAAACTAACAAATTTCACTTTGTAATTTAGTCATTTATCACATCTAAGCTTACAATCAAACTATTCAACACCAAAAGCTTCAAGATACATCAATGGTAATGTTTATAAACTTAAAAAATTTTAAAGATTAACACCCGAATTAACTAAATCAAACTACAACGATCTCAAAAATATAAAATTCATAAATAAGAAAAGGGGTCTTACCTACCTACTGTGCAAGAGGGCCGAATAATTGGAGCTTAAAAATGGCCTTTTGGTTCTTTCTATTGTTAGCGAAATTGGCGGGGAGACTATATTATTATTTTAATTAAAAATTAACATATAAATTATAATATATTCAAGCACTAACCGTCCACTTCAATTTAAATGGCTTAATTGCCATACAAACCCTTGAACAATTCCTATTTAAACCTTTTAACTAATAAAAATTCATAGTGATTAATTTTTGTAATTTTTACGATTTAGTCTTGTACCTTAATTAGTCATCAATTTGGCGAAATTATTTATCCAAAATTCAATTCATCCATAAAGTAGCTCCATCAATATTTTTATTAAATATTTACTAGCTCAGTTTATAAAAATAATGTCACAATACCTCATTTTTCGGCACCACTAATTTTAGGGTCAAAACACTTGTACCATAACTAATTATCCAATTAACAAATTCGTCAAACCAAAGTTTAAGTTAATATTATAATTGACTCAAATAATATTTACAGACCCAATTATTAAAAAACGGAGTTCTGAAGTCACTAAAAATCGAATTGTTACACGTCCCCAAAAAACAATGGTATACCAAATGGCAAGCTTCACCAAGCTAACAGACATCACCCAACATAACTACCATCACTCGTCATTTACAAATCTTGTAATTGCATACTACTAGGTTATATGACCGACCCAATGAAAGAGAGACTTAGACAAACAACAAACCATACTCCCTTACTCTCACCTTTGTCCTCAAACCTTTTAATGTGGAAGAGTTTATTTCCTCCCTAGGGAACTATAAGTAAGATGTATAAAGAAATACAAGCAAAATAATAAAATCAAAGGAATATTTTTCTTTTTTTCATATATAGTTGAGTTCATTTAAAATTGGGTTGGCAGGATAGTTAATTCGCATTGAAAAGTAACTACATACATGTTGCCAAAATGTTCCCCTGCAAAATATGCTAACAACATGTGATAGCGGGTCCACACTTGGTCGCATAATAATTTTAGTTTCTTTCAATGCTTCCTTATATTGTTTTTCTTAATAATTTTAATATAAGTTCTGATCTCTTCTTGACACTATGTCTAAAATTATCCATAGTTCCTCCTCAACTCATTAATAGAAGGATAATACGTTTCGACACACTCGAACCTACGTCCTCATACATTGACAAAAATACTCATACCAATCGAGTTAAGACTCGATCTACATTATATTATTAGTTACTATATGATGCTTCCAAAAATATATTATATGATTATCTAATAAAAAAACTTGTCAAATGAAATACTTGAATGTATTAAAATTTATATATAATAAATGAATGATATATATATATATATATCACATTAAGCATGATCATATGTGAAAATATCAACGACTCTTTAAATTTGATAAAACTTGACACTACAGGTTACACGAGACAAAACATAATTAAAATTTATTTATGGTATCCTATATTATTTAAATAAATAATTATTATTTTCATATTATTTTAATAAAGAACCACAAAATGAGTGGCACTTGAATTTAAATTTCATTGAATTTAAAGATGGAGATAACCAAATTGCCGTCAATGATATGATGAACTGAAAATTCATTTTTAGAAAACCCATTTAGGTACAAGTCCCTACAGTAGGTTTTATAGTCCCCAAATTAATAAACGACCCATCACTTGAGCATTTTTCCCACAGCTCCAATAATAATAAATGCCATCAGTTGAGCATTTTAGATTTTAACTAGGTAAACCACTTTTACTTCTACTCTTTGATTCCAGTCAGACAATTTTAATTTATATCATACACATTAAGCATATGACTAATTTATTCTAGCTGACAAATCTATTATTTTTAGGATTGAGTTCAAATTTTGTCTTAAAAATCAAATATATGTAATACAATAATTACTTAAAAAAAATACATATGTGTCATGCACTAGGTAAAATCTAAAAAATGTCCTCACTTATGTGCCTTGAAAAAAAATCAAAACCATATTATAGGGGGTAAAATACTATAATTAAAAAGGGATGAAAATACAATGATAAAGACTGTGGTGGTAGATTCAAGAAATATGTAAAGGGGGGATGGACCATAGAATTTATGAAGTGGCAGTCCCACCACACAAAGTGATGCCTATCCCTGAAGTTGCATCAACCCCTATGGACCCCACCGCTTTGTTATTGCTTTTACCTGCCCCACTCCTATGATTATTTTTCAGTATTCATAATCAGATTTTACCCCCTAATCTATAATATGGTTTTTGTTTTTGATAATTTACATTTGCTTTAATTATATTATAAACCACATTAATGAAAATTTTACAAACATATCAAAATCTGTATATTTTTTTTAAAAAAGAAGAATAAAATGTATCAAAATTGAACACAAAAGCATAAATGGTCGGAGGTAATGAAACATGTCACCTCATTTCCAACAAACAGGGTGAGTGACCGGGTGTAGCCGGTTGGTAGTATTGGGCCTAGGGTCCAGCCCATAATGTGAGGTTGGTGTTGTCAGGTAAAGGGGTGACAGTGAGTGGGCGAGGGAACAAATTATTAGGGGAAAGCTAATTGATGGTGTGTACTAGATTTGGACAGCTCACCATTCTTATGCTTTACTTTTTTAATTTACACTTCATCGTGTATTCTCTTTTTTTATTTATTCAAAAAAAGAGGTTCACATTTAGATCTAAAATCTGTTTTGAAGAATAATAGTAATAGCTTCAAAGTCAAGCTCCATTTGTAGTTTATTGTGTAAGATTTAGGTTTAAAAGGGATTGGGTGATTCTCAAGAGGATATAATTATTCCATAAATGAAAATTATTCGAATATATCAATCACGAAGGAAGACATCTCAGTTATCAGTTGGTAGAGGTCAATACATGGGCGTATCATAGCTTGAACCACTAACCTTGGCTTTATATATAACTTAAGGTGTGTTTAGCATTGTTTCTAAAAAGTATTTTTTTTAAAAAAAAATATTTTTAAGATAAAAATATTGATAAACAAATTATTTTTTGAGAGAAAAACACTCTTCAAACCAAAAATTAATCCCAAAACACTTGTTATCAGAAACTGAAAATTTTAATTTCTTCTTAAAAGCAATGTTAAATTAAGTCTTAAAAACAAACGTAAAACTTGAAAATTTTTATACTATTCTGTAAATTTTTTTATAATTAATATATCCATGAGGTTAAAAATTGGTATGAGATGGAGGACAAAGTTAAAATTTAAAACTCATAAAGTTAGTTTGGTAATTGTTCCTTAAATGCACAACGTTATGTGCGGTAATCCTAGTACAGATTTATCACCCAATTATGATACTAAAGTACCATCAAAATCTTACATCAATAATAGTTTTGTCAGCTCATTGACTTTCAATTTCATTCTTAATTTCAACCCCGCAAAAACCTCTTTCTTAATTAAATTCGACATTAAATTAATATAAGGGTATGTAGGGAAATTAATTAACCGAAAAATTATTTTCCACCTATAACTATTACAATATTATTAACCAAACATATCCTTTATTAAAAAGTACAAATATTTAGAAAGTTAACCTAGAAAAGAAAAATCCTAAAAACTTTTCTCATGCTTTTTTGCACATTGTGAACCTCTAGATGACTATTGCTCATCACCTTTTTCTCCCTCCCACCGATTATTTCTTTCTTTCTCGTTCACTTCACATGTATTCTTTTTTTTTAGTTTGCAGATATATTTTGTAGGTATTTTTGCTGTCTTCACAAGTTATGATGGACAGATGACGGTGCCTATCGTTCGCTAAAACTCCATTGGCCACCAGTAGTTTTCTTGGAAAATGGGTGGCTATTCATCAACTTCTTAACATGTTTCTGTTTTGAGAGTGTTTTAGAATAATAAATGATTTCACGAGTCGATTCGAATCCGTGTTGTCTTATGTTTTTGGTTTGTTTTTCCATTGTTTAGTAAGTCTTTAGTTTTAGAAGTTTTTGCTTGCTTTTGTAGCATGTTTGTTAGTCTTGCTTATGCATGTAATCTTAATTTTACAAGTGATTTTAGAGATAATTTTGTTGTCGTCCTCTCTAGTTTGGTGAATGCTCGATTTTTTTGTTGATTTTTGCTCTCTGCTTCGAACCATCCAAGTCTAATTTCCTTATCGTATTAAATGCTTGCAATCACTCCAGATGTGTCGTGCTTGAGTTGTGACAAAACCAATTGTCAACGTGTCATAATGGTCTGTTGATTCTAAGGCTAAAGCCTTTGTTGTGTTGATGGAGTTTGTCTTTCACCATCTACGACGAGTGTTTACTATTTTCCCCTATGAATTGTATGGTTCCATTCATTGAATGAATTAATGAATTTATCTTTCAAAAAAAATATTTAGAAAGTGTATAAAAAATGACTTTTGTATTACGATCCGACCACGTAATATCGCTTAGTATTAATTAAACGTTAGATAACCAATGAGCTAATATTTACTTTTATTTTGTTTTGCATGCAAAAACCATTGAGGACAATATACAAAGGATATTAATTTAATTTATAGATAATTTTATTAAACCAATATGTTCGAAAAAATACAAATATTCAAATGAATATTCTACACTTAAGGCACCAGATCCAACACATTAAGGATAATAGATCACCACTGGTTTTACCAAGAATAAAGATAGTACAAAACAATATAATTAGAAACTGAGTACTAGGGTATGTATGATAAGTTGTTTGCAACTTGGTTGATGGGGTTTCATCAGTTGATCCTAGAATCAAATAGTTTAGAGGTAGTTAAGACATTAACAAAAAGCTTTGGGAGGGTACCAACTAGCAAATTGGCTCGATCAGTTAAGGACCTGTTAAGAAAGGAAAGGCAGGTAACGGTGGTGCATGTTTAGAGGGAGGCGAATAGGACGGCAGACTGTATGGCTCAATTGGCAATAAGACAAGAACAAGGCTTCCCATATGTTGCACCAACCACTGGAGGAACTAACCCATTTGCTGCAAGCCGATTAAGAGGGTAGAACAATGTCTAAGATTGTTATTTAATATATTTTGTTTGCTTCGATTTCTCGTATCTTCATAAAAAAATGTTATATACGTTATCACTGAATTAGATATCCTACCTCATTAATAATAGTGTTATTTATGTTAATTTTTTTTAAAAAAAATTTATAGGATCATATTATTTATGATTCATTGGTAGTGTATCCATAAATATATCGAAATAATATTTATGTTGTATTTATATTTATATTTATACTATTGATATAAACAAATATTTATATATGAATTTCGACTTAAATTTTTTCACTTTTTTATATTGTGAAACTTACATTTTAAATAGTAGTATTAATATTAATGTTAACCCGTAAGATTAAAAAGGGAGGAAGATAGTGATAGTATCAGGATGGTAAAGGATGGGAAGGAA
Organism: Gossypium australe; assembly: GCA_005393395.2. Classification (NCBI taxonomy): domain Eukaryota; kingdom Viridiplantae; phylum Streptophyta; class Magnoliopsida; order Malvales; family Malvaceae; genus Gossypium; species Gossypium australe. The sequence continues at coordinate 142,062,643 of CM016626.1, read as the reverse complement.
ATCTTTCCTTGGGAGAGTTTAGGAGTTGAGGAAGGAGTAAGTATATGGTATGCATGAGCTGTTTGCTTGACCTTTTTATATTGAGGCCATTGAACATGAAAGTTTGATTTGATATCCGTGATAATGATAGTGATGCTATATCTTAGGATAAGACGTTTTAGGATGATTGACAATAAATTACCTTGGACCTCCGCATGGTCCTCATATAGTTTTAGCGAAGATACCTAGTCCAAAAGTTCACCAAGTTAAGGTTCACAAATTGACTTAAAGTTCACTGTACCGTTGACTCCATCGTTAAACACGTGTCAATTTGACCGGTAAAACTAATTTATATCTCAATTTAGAATTACTTATTGTGAAGACCAAATTTATTTAGTTAATCTGACTTGCAATTATTAATCGCACATTTTCTGATCATGTACTTATCATCAATTTTGTTTCCCAATTGTCCCTAAGAAGATTAAAAAATAAAAATAAAAAAAAACTTGTGAAAGTTAATAAAAAGGGTTAAATTATTTTCTGATTTCAATTTTTCTTTTTACACATATACTAATTCCTTTTGTACTTCAACTTTGCCAGCTAATTTAAAGCTGTAGTGGGTCCTAACCTATTAAAAACTCACACCATCACAGTAAAAGTATTTTACAAAATGTTAACCTTCCATCCAACTTAATTATAAAATGTTAAAAATAAAAAGAATTTTGAATATGTCAAAGAAAGCACATTTAAATTTGTATGTAAAAATCACAAAAATTAAGTGAGATAGTAAGGGTCTTTTCTACTTTAACTAATGATTAAGAGTTTGATCCTTACTTTGAGTATGAAGCAGTTTTTAAACTTGTGGACAATATCTACCCCTTAATGGACCTACAGAATGCGGATGATTAATTACTGGCCCGCTTCAGTAGATACATTGAGAAATAAAAAAATTATAAAAAATAAATTTAAATAAAATCTAAAAAATATATCATATCTATCTGAATGAATGTGTACTTAAAATTACCCTAAAAAATGTCTACTTAAAATTGTTTTAGTCTCAAATGTTTATTTTTATGGTTATTTTGACTCTAATTTTTTTATCATTTTAGTTTTCAATTTCCCAAATTTTAATCAATTTATTGTTTTTTGAAAAAATAATTAAACTATTAAATTTTAATGCTGTTGATGTAGATAATTTTTAATAACTTTTTTTATTATAATTTATATATATATATTATTTTTTATAAAATATCAAAGATGTTAAAATTATAATGATTCGGTCAAATTTTTCATTAAAAAAACAACAATTTAATTAAAACTTGTAAAGTCAAAGTGATAAAAAAATAGATTAAAATGACAAAAATAAATAAATGATAAAAATTAAATTTATTATTATGCTTAAATCTCAAACAATCACTAACAATTTAAATTATATAAAATATATTTTTTAAATAGTATTGTTAAAAATAAAAATATATAAAAATAAAAAATATATTAATAAATTTTAAAACTAAACTTAATTTTATTTTCAAACAATCACTAACAAATTAGAAATAATTTTTAATATTATCTTTTTAAATTGTAAAATTTCAATAACCTAATTTTTACTAAACCAATTATTTATTCAAAACAAATCAACCATAAATGTTAGCATTTTAAAATAATGAATTTTAAAATATTATTATTTTAAAAATCTAAAAAAAAATAAATATTTTATCCAAACGAATTCTCAAATTATACCATTTTTCTTAGCTACTTAATTTTTTTTAATATAAAAATGGTATCTAAATTATCAAATATTTTTTTCAGTTTATCCAAAATGTATGTGAGGTCCATTAAAAACATGTAACATTTTTTTAATTGATATCTTGCTTCACTATTTCTTTTTCCCTTTCTTGTAAGCAATGTCTTTAGTGAAAAGTAATGTCACTCGTAACGAGGATCATATGTAATAATATTTTTTATTAGTCACTTACACTTAAGTGATTGATGATGATTCTTTTTCTTTTTTAGAATGGTTGACTGTTTTGATCAAAATTATCTATAACTCTTTTCTAATTTATAAATAAAAGAATAATACGTTTTTCAACACAATTAAACTCACGTTTTGACAACAATACCTATACTAATTGAATTAAGATTCAATCGACAATACAAATTCAAATTTTAAAAGTGTAGTTATTAGAAAAAAATTGTTTTAACATTGAATAAAAATAAATCTAATAGGAATAAAACAAAACATGATTTTTTTAAAAGTAGAGAAAACAAAACAAAATTTTAACTCATTTATAAAAAAAAAATGGGAGTGGATAAAAATAAAAGAGGAAATTATGAATAAATAATGTATTCTCTTTATCAAGAATTGACTAGTTGCCATAATTGACATCACTTCATCTTAAGACAAACACTTACCTCTTCCCAACAACAACAAACAAACAATTCCCATTCAGACAGACAGCTCTTCTCTTGTCCTTTTTAAGGAACTTCCTTTATTACACCATTAATATTTAATCAAATCAACTCCAACCACACCTTAATTACCTAATTAATTTTAAAGTACATTCTTAATGTAACAATGGTTTAATTAAGCAATAATTACCCAAACATCATTATGAATATTTATTCATATAAATCTTTCAGTTTGTGGCTTTAAAAAACTTATCTTGTTGGAATAGAAAAGAAAAATAGTGGGCAAATCGAGCTTTTCTTTTCTTCTTTTTTTATTATTGTTTTCTTTTGCCCTTTTGTACCAGTGTTGTTGTATAATTTATTAAGTACAAGTTTCTTGGGTGGTGGTTGAAGGATGAATAGTGGCGGTGGTGGAGGTGGTGGGGGGGCTGAGAGTGGCGGTGTAGGGATGGTAGCAATGAGGTCGTCATCATCATCATCATCATCACCATTTACAGTGTCACAGTGGCAGGAGCTGGAACATCAAGCTTTGATCTTTAAGTATATGATGGCAGGTTTGCCAGTGCCACCTGATCTTGTGCTCCCTATTCAGAAGAGCTTTGAGTCCATATCTCATAGGTTCTTTCACCACCCTACCAGTAAGCATAATTTTTTTTTTCTCTTTTCTCCTTCTTCTTCTCAGCATCTTCTTTAAAATCCTCTCCTTTATTTTTATTTTTTTTTATAAATTTCTAAAGATTTGATGTTTTGATTTTTTTTTCTTCTCCCTTCTTTTCTGGGTTTTTTTTTTGTTTTGATTTGAGGAATCTTGTTTATTGATTGGGTGTTTTCTTGTTTAAAAAAACTGGATTTTTTTAGGGGGTTTTGAATTTTGAAATGCTTTAAAGTTTCTTTCTTTCTTTTTTTATAGTTTTTAAAAGTAAAATATAAACAAAATAAAAAAACATGGCTCAGTTTCAAGCAACGATTTGCCCATTTTAAATGAGTTTTAAGATAAACTTTTTGATATTATGAGTGGAATATTTGATTATTTCATAGTTCCAATGGATAATCTAAATTGACTTTTAATAACATTAAAATCACATTTTAAGGAGAAAGATTGGTCCCTTTCCCTTGTTTTCTCATACAGATTCACTCCCCCAAAAGAAAAAAAATATTCTTACAGCTAAATTCCAGACATGTTTGGTTTTTTGATGTCTTAATCAACAAATGTTGCATCACTTTTCACATTTTTTATTCATTTTCTGATATTTTTGTTTTGATGATTAGATTCTGATATTTGTTATATAGAAATTTGCTCTTTGTAACATCATTGTTAGAATCTATTATGTTGTTGGTTTTGTATGTTGTTAAACTTGGAACCTACGTTCATTCATGTTTTGTTCCATTCGTTAATGAAAAACTTTGTTATGAATCTGAATTGAGTGTAATATTGCAGTGGGGTATTGTTCCTTTTATGGGAAGAAGGTAGATCCGGAGCCAGGACGATGTAGGAGGACCGATGGCAAGAAATGGCGGTGTTCCAAAGATGCGTATCCGGACTCAAAGTATTGCGAGCGCCATATGCACCGTGGCCGTAACCGTTCAAGAAAGCCTGTGGAATCACAAACTATGGCACAGTCATTATCTACTGTGACATCATTGACTGTTTCTGGTAGTACTACCGGTGGTGGTGGGACTGGGACGGCAAGCTTCCAGAGCCTTCCATTACATGCCTTTGGTGGCACGCAAGTCACTGCTTTGGCAACCGGTCAGTCTAATTATCATGTGGAGTCAATCCCCTATGGAATCCCGAGGAAAGATTATAGGTAAATTCGCTTCACATAGTTTTATTCTTAGCTTGGAAAAGATTGATATATTGTTGAGATGCTGTACGGATTCTATATATATTATTTATCGGACCCGTGTCTGTTAGAGTGTGTGGTAGGAGTAAAATTGCGGATTCCTTCTCATTCGGGTAATGGAGGTATTGCAGAAACTTGAAAGTTTCTGTTAAGCTCAGTGTTCCGGGCCCTGGTGTCCTCAAGGATGGATGATGAGTTCAGTAGTGTCGCAGCTGAAATTTGTTCTTAGCTGACAGTTATTCTTTTCTAGTCTTTTTGCTTTTGTTTTCTCTGGGAAGTTCACTTTTGCTGTCTGACTACCATGAGAATTGTCAATATCATGCTACTGCGTGCAGAATTATCCACTCTTCCTGTTTTTATCTAGTGGGATAGGGTGCTTTTTTGCAGAAAGCTGAAAACTGTATTCACTTCATAGCTTCTGAGTGCTTGAGCACGTGCACCCACCTGTTTCCAGGCCCGGAACGTGGTGCATGATTCGTGGTTCTCAAGAACTATTTGTTCTCTGCAATGAATTTCCGAAAGCTATACATTAGTTTTGCAGCTAGGTTTGGTTCTTGTTGGTCCCATTATTGTTATAATTTAGTAGGTTTCCTGTTGATATATTCCTACGATGTGGGTAATGGATGAGTTCCTTGAAACATTTTAAAAAAAGAACTCTGCAATTCCCAGGGTTCCGGGCCCTTATGTTTATGAATACACTGTAGGATTCCATTGTCATAGCTCAGTGTGTGGTTTACCGCCTTTTTTTGAGTATGTTTCCTTTGTTTAATTCGTCCAAAAAAATTCTTACAAGCATTCTGAACTAGTGGCATATTGACCCTCTCTGTTTTCTGTCAGATGGGAAAAATACAAAAGGTCGAATTCACTTTACTGTTGTTGTTGGAACCTTGTTCTAAAAGTATTGTATTACCTGCTATTTTTGGGGAAAGAAATGGTAGGGTATCCCGAGTTCGAGGTCTTACAACATGGAAAGTGAATGTGTTTTACTGTCTATGTTACGTACTATGACTTTGAAATTCATCTGTTGCTCAAATTTACTTTTGCCTGCAAATTCTGTACGTGGTCTTCATTGTTGGTAGGTTATTCTAGGCCAGACAATTTGATTATTCATGTTATGTTGGTGTAATTTTGTTATGTCACTATCATGTTTGTGGTATTTTATATTTTTATAAATTTTGATGCATTAATAATTGATATTGTATATATTGGGACATTTGTATATTTATGCTATTGTGTCTCTTGTTTCATCATGTCGTCAAAGTCTAGGTTATCCTTTGCCCCAATACACTTTTCTTCTTATTAGTCCACTTTCTTATAAACTGTATTTAATATAAGACGTGCTTTTCTGAATTAGCCTTAACGCTTTAACACTATTAGCTTTGCGGCCACATGGTTTTCAACAGTCTTTTTTGATATGACTGCAAAATGTTCCGAGGAATTGAATAATTTTTGTGTTTACTTGGTTTGTGTCAATGCTCTAGCATCTGGACATAGTATGATTGGTTGTCCGAGGTTTCAGTGTTACATATATCCATGTTGTTTTCATGAGGTCTATGCAGATTCATTTATATAGGTCAGCTCCCCTAGTGCATATGCCCTTCCCGATCTTAATAAGTTTTCATGCTTGTATTGCATTCAGATGGTACCGAATTTGTATCGTGTTTGATTTTGGTATTCGATTCAAATTGCTCAAACTCTGTTATTTGCTTTAACCATACCTGCCTGCTCCTTTTCGGGTAAGTATTGGACTGCCTCTGAACTATATTTGTACGTTTTACATCTGATGAATGATTACGATGTAATTTAACCGGATTATTGATCGGATATATGACTTGATGTTTTGGTCTGGTGCTGGTTGATCATGCTTTTATGTGTTTTACTCCGCTCATTATAACACGTAGGTCTCAAGGAATAAAACCCGACGCGGGTGGGCATAGTTTCATCTCTGAGGCTTTGGGAAGCAACCGGGACACATGGCCTCTAATGCAATCTAGAGTCTCTTCATTTCCTCAGTCAAAATCCGATGGCAACCCGATCTTACTGAATGATTACCCTCAGCATTCGTTTTTCAGCGATTTCAACTCGGGAGAAACTGTGAAGCACGAGGGTCAATCTCTTCGGCCTTTCTTTGACGAGTGGCCTAAAACCAGGGACACCTGGTCAGCTCTTGAAGACGACAGATCCAACCAGACCTCATTTTCTACAACACAGCTATCGATATCCATTCCGATGGCATCATCTGACTTCTCCACAACTAGTTCTCATTCTCCACACTGTGAGTTTCAAACTCCATAGTTGATCCTCCGAAACCCGCATTTGAATTACGCTGCAGATGGTTGAATGAACAGATATTTGGGATTTCCTGGAACCCCAATCGGAGAGAAGGCCTGGAAGTGTTCTAGCTACTGACTAATATTGTACTCTTTGATGATTTTGCTTCAGCATGAATGTGTGTAGTATTAGTACACTGTAAGGTTCAGGGTTTTGGTATAAAATAAAACAAACCCTAGCAAGTAACTGGAAAAAAAAAAAAATCAGACATTGCAGTTTTAATGGAATGAATGAAAGAGCATCAATTTTTATGCTTGGATTTTAAATTTTTTAATCGTAAGAAAAATATAAAAAAAGAAATTGAATAAATTTGTTATTTCCCGTTAAAAGTACTTCTGTGTTTATAAATTTGAAGTGGTTTTTATTGTGTTTGTGGTTTTCATTTCCCGTTACTAGAATTAACTAAGGCTAAAATTTAAGATTAGATAATCCGTTATTTTACCCGGACCTGTTTTAATAGAGGAGAGATATCTCGAATTGTTTGTTGACACGAACAAAGTTAGGGAAAACTTCTGAAATTATTTTAATATTAGACCTTGGACATATCGAATCTCTTTAGAAAGAAAATCTTTTGTCTAATGGTAGCCTACACCAATCCCTTTATGAAACTTTCGTTATTGGATTAATCATACATTTCGCACGTTTCTAGCGATTCATATGGCATCATCAAATGATACAAGTCTTGGATAATTAATCTATAACGCATTAGAACGCCCTTATTGACGATATTCTCTATATTTTGATAAAATTTGATTATTAACAAATAAATAAGCCATATCTTAAAATCTACATAAAGCATGAGACTTATCTAAATAAATTAGTTAAATTTATGATAAATATCATTATGAAAAAAATTAATTCATACACCGTGCATAAAAAAAAGGATAAACTGTAATAGAGGTCACCTAACTATGAGTTTTTTTTTTCTTTTTGGTCACCTAATTATGAAAAATTACAAAATGATCATCTAACTATTAGTACATTTCTTTTATGCCCACTCAAATATGAAAAATTTTAAAAATATCACTCAATTATTTAATTATCTTTTTCGGTCTCCAGTTGGCTAACGTAAACATGAAAACACTAAAAAATTCAAGATAGTTGGGTGATTAAAAAAGACAACATTGAATAATTGAGTGACAATTTTATAACTTTTCATAATTGGGTGATCGAAAAAGAAATTTTCTGTATTTTATAATTTTTTATAGTTGAATGATAAAAAAGAAAAATTCACAATTGAGTAACCTCTAATGTAATTTACCCAAAAAAAAAACATTCACAATCCGAGATACCATACATATATCGTGGAATAAATGACCTCATAAGAATAGAAGATAATGCTCTCACGTGAATGGTATGAGCATCGGCTTAGAATTATTGAAGAAGAATAACATCGTGTTAATTTAAACAAAAACTTATATATGATTTGGTATTTATTTATTTTAATTAAAATTGGTTTTTAAATTTTCTAAAAAGAGACTTAATATTAATTTTTTAATAATGTTAGTTTGACAACCAACATGATAGTTTACAATATTCTCTTACATATCATATTAATAAATAATTTAAAAAATTATAACAATATTAAAAACAATAATAAATTCAAAATTTAAAAAAAAAAAGAGAGCGTAAACTATGTATTAATTTTTATATAAGTTATTTTAAAATTTTAAAATTTTAATTAATATTATTTGATTTTTTTTAAAGGACTAAAAGTTAAACTTAACTAAAAAATAAATACCAAATTGACAAAAAAATATAAACGGATCAAAATTTAGGAATTAAAAAAGACTATACGGTGTGATTTGAAATTTAAATTTATTGAAATATTGTTGAATTTCGTAAATATTATCTACAAAAATAAAATATGAATTTTAAATGAGTTGGTACACACACGATCAAATCCATGTTTTAAATTTCTTCTGTACTTTGTTTTAGTCTGTAATTAAGGCCACGTAAGTTGTGGGCAGAGGAATTAATGGCAGGCAAAGTTGTTGAGGACAATTTGTTTTAGCTATGAATACCCATTATCTATTTCAACGGTAAAAATAATTTGAATAAATGTAATTATTAGATTGTAATAAATTGTAATTACAAAAAAATTGTATTTTATTAGACGGATTTGATTGATTGGATGTAATTATATCATAATTTTCAGTTTCATGTTTGGTAGTGCAAGTTTTAGTTACACATTTATATAATTTATATATAGTATAAATATTAATTACTGTAAAAAAATTATTATGATAAAGGAAATTTCTAAACGGGTAACAAAAATTAAAATCAAATCATCATATATAATATATTGGTCAAATAAAAAAATAACAAGAAAAATAAACATAATCGGTAATTGTAGCTCATTGCTATTGCATTCTATATTTGTTGGGTTATTCTCTCTTTTAACATTTATCGTATACTTCTTATCATCATCTGTTGGTTCTTGATCGAGTTCTTCATCATGTGAACCTTAATCTATATCATTAAAATTATTAAGATCTCTTTCTTCTATGCACTCTTCAAAATATGAATCATCCCAATTTCACTTACAAATAAAGTTATAAAGTATACAATATGCTCATATGATCCAACTTTGATTTTTACGCAATTATGAAGTGATGTTATTAATATGAGAAATCTTGGTTATAGAACAACAAAATTCCTCTCAACAATATTTCGAAGCTTTGAATGTCTCAAATTGAAGAGTTTGTGAGTTGTCTCTAATGTTTGTATCTAGCTCTATTCTCTCAAATACTGTTGTACCCCATGATATGGTGTAAGAAAATATTTTGTTTTTGAAAAACTAGCATCTACAACATAATATTTGTGTTCATGGTGCAAGCAATATGTAGCTTTGATTATAAAAACTTATATTAGGTTATAACCTTTTTATAATAACTAAATTAGGATAAAATAATATAAAAGTTAAATACATAAACTTTATATTTTTTACCATAAATTTAGAGACTTATTTTTTATAAATAAGTTATGATCAAAATATTATAACACGTTTTTATATAATTATCTTATTTTTATAATATATAGCATGGACACATAAATAAGTTATGTCCATATATTTTGGCTATAACTTTTTATAAATAAATATACTATAACACTTTTATAACACATAAATTATTTTTTATATACTATTTGACCATTATAGAATTTTTTTAGTATTTTAATTATATAATATTTTGGTTAGAACTTAATAAAATGCACATAAATTATTTTTTTATAACATAATTTTTTAGGATTTATAATATAACTTTAATCATAACCATCTCGAGCACTCATACGTGTTCATGTTTATAATATTCTTTTCATAATTTAAACTTGTATAAAAAATAATGTTTTAAAGTTAAATCATGAATAAGTATAAGTATTTTGAAAGCTATAGAATAATTGGATTTGGAGATAATTACCCAAACAATTATTCTAATTCTCACCCTACCTTAAGAATTGAAAAGTGTAATTGGGGTGCTTCAATTACATCTAATTCAGTGGAATTCGTCAATTACAATGGTTACTCAAACATGTCACCCTTGTGTAATTATAAACAATTACACTTAAATCTAATTACTAAGTGGTTTTTTAAACACGTACTTAGTTTCTAACTCATTTTGTTTACAAGTAATTATATAAAAAATTTCCAATCAAATCAATTATTATAGGTAGTACAATGAATGAATTAGCTAACTCAACTAAGCAACTAACTTTTCGTGTGATCATCTTTCTTTAAAGGAAGACATCTAATTTCTATAGAAGTCTTTTCTTTAAATATCTCAAAATATTTGACTCCTTATGGACGACTTATTGAAGCACATTTCAAGAGAAGATACATTTCACTGATTGGAGAATTGCAAGCCTATAGTGCCTATTTGAAGAAGGTTTACTTAGTTGATTTGGTATGATTGAGAGAGAGTGCTTAATTGTTCATCGGAAGGAACTAATTGTTTTTAGTGCAATTACTTTGTAAATAAATTGTTCATGTTCAGTTTGTAGTTATGTTTTCAAGGGGAAGGTCTTATTGAGGAGACTATTCTAGTTTATATATAAAAGCGAGGTTGCAACTTGGTAAGAGAGTTGAACTTAAATCACCTATTGTATTATAAATTGATAGTAGATTACCCTTTAGGTAAAGTTTTGTAGACGCTTGAAAGTCTTTTGAACTATATAATCAATCTCTGTGTTCGTTTCTTTTCTTTTTCTTTTTACTTTTTTAGTTTTCATCCCATTACAACTTATGGGTCATTTCAATGAGTTCTCAATTGATGCAAAGCTAGATACTTGATGTACCTAAGTGAAGATATTGCTACTGAATTGCTCAAAGAGATAGAAGGAACTTCAGTTTCAAGACTCATTCAGATATTGAGGTTGTGGACTTTGAAATTAATGAGACTCCAGTGTAAGATGTTGCACTAGTCAAAACTAGGTTTACATCGTATCTACATTTGCCGGGACCTCTAATGCTTATAAGAGCATATTGATTAAACATCTAGATGAAGAGGTGACTTCTATTAAAAATCAAATTCATTATCTAGAAAGTTAGTTTAAGCTTCTTATTAGGTTAAAAGGTCAAGTATTACGCTATAATATCTTCTTGCTTGAGGTATTTGACTAGGGCTTTGGATTTTCCAACAAAAAAAAGGGAGGGAATGAAGTCATGAGGAGAATGTTGGGTGCTACTTGCTTTTTTTTTTTTTTTGTTGTTGTTAATAATACTTAGCTTTTTGCTAGTTTATGTTTATTTGTGGGCAAGTACTTAAGTGAGATGATTGATATTGCTTATTATGATAGTATGTTTTTTTTTTGTTATTAATGTTAATTTTCTTATTGCATTAATGATTTATTTCATAGTTATCTTTTATGGTTGATTGATTAGATCAAGGGGAGCATTGTTATGAAGATTGTTTTTTCTTACTTATTGTTGTTGAGTTTTTGGTAAAAAAATGTCAAAGAGAGAGAATGCTAGTATCAATTGCTTTGGGGTATTATGGGCAAGTGAGGGTTCTTGGATGGTCCTCTCTTGAGGAGAGTGCACTCGTTAATAGTGGATGACTTAATAGTAGATTCGACTGAGTGGTTAAGGACGAACAGTCCCTCCCGCGGAGGGTACAATGCATGTAGGTAGTCAGTCACTAAGTGACCATCTGGGTTTGGTTGATTCTCATGTTGCCATGTGTCCCAATTGGGTATGAGTGAGGAGAGTGTATCCGTTACTAGCGGATTGGTTAACAATAGATCTGACCAAGTGATTAATGACGGATGATCCCTCCCGTAGGAGGTACAATGCATGCTGGTAGTCGATCACTGAGTGACCATCTAGATTTAGTTGGTTCTTGCGTTGTCACGTGTCTCAATTGGTGTATGGGTAAGACGTCTTTATTTTATTTGTGCCTAAAAACTAATACTTTTAGTATCATCCTAATCTGAGTTATTTTCTTATTAATAACCAACTCATACAAACTCAACTCTCACTCATGGAAATGGAACACATTTTAATGACCAATCGTTTATCTTTTTAGAGAGCACCCACAATAAAAAATTAATCACTATTACCATCGATGATGAACAAAAAAAAGTCTAAACTTACTTCACAAAAAAATTTGCAAACCAATGTTTTTTGGTTCATAGAGTCTCAAGGCTTTAGTAATTTCCATTAAAAATAAACCTTCAATCATTTTATTATTATTTTTCTTTAAAAACATTGGAAATAAAAAATATTAAAATCTTACATCAGATTACTAGATATGATTATAAGATGTAAATTGAGAATATAGCAATCTAATCTCAAATTATACATGGCATTATTATATCAATTGTTTAAAATTTATTATATATATATTTTAATTATTGTTAAAAATTATTTTTAATTTTTAATTTAAAAACAGTGGAAATATAACCATTTGTATAAAAATATTGTTGATTTTTGAATTTTTATAATATTTTAATAAACTGTATATATTATCAATGATTGGCATTGGCACTAAGCAAAAGAGAGCGGATCCGTCGATGCGTTTACTTAGGATTTAACGGCACAATTACATTTTCAACTCCTTTTCCCGTTTCCCTCTTCCCTTTAATACCCCTTCTCAACTTTCTTAATATCAACTTACTGCTATTCCCAAGAATTGCTACAATACATCACTCTTCATCTTCTTACGGTGAGCCCTCCATTAATTTAAACGGAATTTTCCTCCTTTTTTTTTTCTTTTTAAGCGTTAGGGACAAATTATTTATAAACTTAATTTTTTTGTTAATACAAATAAGTAATTATATAAATACAATAACATTTCACCCTAATTAATTTAAAATTTATATAAATTTATCACTCAATTAATGATGTAAATTTGACTCTGTTTTTTCATAAGTAAGGAAGGCATTCAACCACCTTAAGATCTAATATTTCATATATAGTATAGATTATTCAATTGAGTTGGTGCTCAGTTGACTCATCAATTGATAATGTTAGTGACCAAAATGTAACTTTTTATAGTTCAATGAAAAAAAAGAAGAAAATTTATCAAAGTTTAGCGACCATTTTTGTAGTTTAGCCAACAACAAAATATTTAACCTAAATATTAATTTTGTCATTTTAATTAAAGTCATATTTAATTCTATTAGATGGTGGATATGTATAATCTACCGCTATTTTTAAGTTAAAATATGTCATAAGTCACCGTGCTTATTGAAAATTAAGAATTTAATTTATGTACTTCTATTTCATGGAATCTAATCCTTTTACTTTTCAAAATTTAAAATTTAGGTCTAACTGTTAACATTATTTTTTTGTTAAATTTATTGCTATGATATTTTTGAAATTAAAAAAAAATACTTACTTGATAACCATGTAATTTAAAAAATATTTTATATCTAGCTTGAATTTAATAAAAAAATTAATAATGTTAACGGTGAGACATTAACTATAAAATCTAAAAAGCATGAAATAAAAATATAAAGAATAAATTTCTAGTTTTCAAAAATTAGAATGACGTGCATAATTTAATAAGTTACAACAACATTGCAAAAATTGCTTAGGTGGACACATGGAAAACTTTAATTAATTATTTTAAATTTAAATATGAAACTAAAAGTTTTAAAAAGCTTTTTCTTTTTCCAAATTTTCAAAACGTTTTCCCCAAATCTTTTAAGAGTTTTCTTTCTCTCTTTTTTCTTAGATAATATTAATACATTCACAATGTATTATTTTATTTATAAATAATTTTATAAAAATGATATATTTTTTTCTAATATTTTATTATACATTTATAAAAATGATATGTGTTTAAACTCTCATATTTTGATTTGTATCCATATAAAATTCTATTTAATGTGAAAGGTTTATTTATATTAAGGCGTATTTTCGACATAACAATAGTTAAAGTGGTAAAACCAGTCACGGATGTTAGCATTAAATTTAGAGGGTTAATTAAAATTTTCAAAAATGTTTATGGGTTTAATGAAAATTCCAAAAATAATTGGAGATTTAATTAAAAGTTTTAAAATTTTAAAGGTTTAATAAGAATTTTTAAAATTTTAAAAGACTTTTAAGGCACTAATTAAAAATTTTCACACTGGCTCCTATTATCATCCGCTCTTGGGTCAAATTGTTATATGGTAGCACCAAAGAGCCCTATGTCACCAATCCCTCTATTCCAAATTTACAATGATAGAAATGGCTTATTTAGGTGTATTTAGGGCCAAGTATGTTTCAAGTTTATTGGTGTAAGATTCAAAATCCGACCATTGTTTGTAAACTCATTCTTACTTCTTTGTCCCCGTTGTTCCACGGGGGTTGAAGACAGTAGCCATGTTGGGAAGGAATGTGGGTTTGCCTCGGCTGTTTAGTCGTCTCTTGGTTTCTCCTGGTCAAATTCAGATAACAGTAATGACTTTCCTAATTGGATGTTTGGTTCATTCAGAAATTTTGGTGAAGAGAAATGTCGAGTTACGCTACTACGCTTTGGGCGTTATGGAATTCAAGAAATTTGCTTGTGCATGAAAACAAAGTTCAAACGGTGGAAGATGTTACTATTTTTGTTTAAGCATATATCAGGGAGTCGAATGAACTGAGGATGATCTTAGGCGAATCCCATCGTTGGGTGGGTGGATGCCTCCAACTCAGCCTTATTTCCTTTCAGGGCGGCTTCCCATGTTTCTGCTACAGGAGTAGTTGTTCGAGATATGGAAGGATTCGTTCTAGGAGCCTGTACTCGATTCAACAGAGCCATTTCTGATTCTTTTGCAGTTGAAGCTTTAGCTTGTCTCCAAGCCTTGCATTTTGCCAGAGATATGGGGTTCTGATGTGTAATCCTGTAAGGCGACTCCAGAACAGTCGTTAAAAGGCTCAATCTAATATTAGTGCTTGATGTTAGATTTTTATCCTCTTCTTTTGAAAGCTGCATTTTTTTCAGAGACTTTCAGAGAACATAGTTAAGTGGCGCATTCGCTAGCTAAGAAAGGAATCCAGTATCACACAGATTGTTACTAGGTAAAAGACATACGTGAGGAGTTCCGTCATTTGGTGGATGCAGGTCGACGGTGGGCTGATCCAGGCTGATGGCATGGCTTCTAGTTAGTGATTACCTCTTGGATTTTGCTACCATCACTGCTGTTTTGCTAAACCCAATTCTATCATTTGTTTATTTTGATTCAGGCATGGAAGATTGAAGGTTTAGCTGACTGGTTTTCTTTTCGTTTTCCCCTTTGCTGTGTGTAAAAGGGTCTATTTCTCATCCTTTTGTTTGTCCGTTGGTTTCCCTCACTGGGTAGCCAAATGGCTCTTAATTGTTTATTATTAATAAAACCATTCTTTTCTTAAAAAAAAAAAAAAAGACATCTTACTAAAAAAGACCATTCATTTCCCTCATTGCGTAAACAATTTTTTTATATATAAAAAATACTACCAAAACAATCATATGTTTAGATTAAAAATTTTAAATAACAAAATTGAAAAAAATTGAAACTAAATCTTACATTTTATTCAGAATCATCAAAAAATGCTGATTTTCAACCATAATTATCGGATTAGGTCCGTTTTTGTAAAATTCTAAAAAAAAGTTAGGACAGGTTTGGTAAATATGGTAGGAAAATATTTCAAGTTGGATGCACTTTCGGTTTTTGATCAGATGATTAAATGTTAGTACTTTTATTCATGAGTCTCGGGTTTGATTCCTCTCCTACTCATTTTTTTTTATTTCATGTTACTTTAAGTTTTTTAAAATTTTAATTAAATTATTAATATATTAGTTCTTTAGTAGATGGTTAGATAGTTGCAATTACATTATTGAGTCTCGAGTTAAATTCTTCTTCTACTGACTAAGGGCCCCTTTGGTTTAGCTGTTAACATCAGTGTGGTGCAGTTGGGGCTACTAAACTCACTGATATGCTGTTTGGTTCAACAGCACAATCAGTGAAAATTGATTTCAGCCACACTGATATGCTGAAAAGTGGTTGGGGTTTTCAGCAGCAATTAAACCCAGTGGGATAGTAGGTATTTTAAAGAGACAAAAATACCCATACTTTTAGTTATTATTTTACCATTTTATCCTTGAAACTTAAATTATTTTCTTTCCCAACCTTATTTGTTTTCAAATTTGGGAACGAAACAGCCATTTTCTTTTTCATATTTGAGAAGTAAAACACCGATTTCTCCCTTCTTTTTTGTTTTGTTCTTGGTTGTGGCTGCTTTTTGAAGGTATTTTCATTAATTTCTTGTTATCTCTAGTTCTGGCTTCTTCTACTCTTCTTTGTCCCAGTTGTTATTATTATTACTATTATTTTTATTATGATTTGTTAGTCCTTTTGACTATTGATGTTAATGGCAGTAGATTATGTGAAAAGGTTATCAATGAAACTAAATAGTCTCAGCATTGATGAATTTCTTAGAATTATTGAGTTCCGACCTCTAAGGGCATTGCAGGTTCTGTCACTATATGATATCTGAAGATGAAATGAAATGTTATGATTTTCATTGCTGAAGAGTTTGTTTTGGGGCATGGATAGGAAAAGTAACAGAACATGTAGTTGCTTTCTAATTTCCTATACTAGACTAGCGGTGAATGTTATCTGTTGAAATTAATTCATGATCACCCTACATATGCTCACCTTTGTAGCAATGCTGCCATTTCTATTTTTGGCGCAAAGTCTCTCTGCTTCTTCTTGATGCTTTCTGCATGTAATTTCTTTTCATTCTTTCATTTCTTTACCCCTTTTTATGTTTCCTTTTGCTTCCATTATAAATTAAAATGCAATTTTGAAACTTTAAGGAATACTCGTGTTGTCTGTTGCAGGGCTGGAAATCAATAAGAGACCTTTGAAACGCCCCTTTTTTGATTTTGAGAAACTATCCATATCTGAATCATCCCAAAGAGGTATTTCTTTTCCTGATTAAATTCAAGGGTCATTCTTAATTTGCATGCTCCATAATTTAGAAATTTCTAAAACTGAGGCAATGATGTTGTTTATTATTAGAGGAGTTGAAGAGTAGTCATGTTTGTGGTGAATCACAGGGGCGCAGTAGTCATGTTTGTGGTGTGTGAGTTGGTAGTAGTTTACTTATTGGTATCACTATTTCTTCATGACTACATCTTTCTACTGATGATATATTTTCTAAAGTTTATGTCATACTTGGCTTATATCTTATAATCCATCAATACATCAACATGTTCTCTGGGCTAGTTTGGAGCTAAATGAACTGAGGTAACTAGATTGATGAGATTTCTATTCATGGACTTTGTTAGTTACTTTTCTTAAAACATAATGCAAAAGGAATATCAATAGAGGGGACATGGTGAGGAACTAAACTTGATTCTTATTTTACCTAGAGCTGTTAATTTAGAGTTTGCACTGTGATTTACTTGTAGCACTGTTAATTTTATGGCTCTTGATTAGGACTACCAGAAAAATAAAAAGGGGGAGACTATAACATTCAAAGAGAAAGCAATGGGCAGATAAAACAAGAGAGACCGTATTTTAACCAACTAGTATCTAGTGATGCGTAAGGTTCTAAGTGAGTGATATTTAGTCTTTGATATACCACGTAACAAGCATGAAACCAGTAATACTACCCTAGTTGCTTGATATGCAGAAGTGCTTCTATCAATGGTCAAGGGTTTTCTTCCAATTACTGATCCTGGAATTGCGTCCTAGAATTGCGTCTTATTCTGGAATGTTAATTCTCATAATATAAAAATTAAGATATGAAAGCAAAGCAACCCAAAAATAGTATTTTGCCTCAAAATCAAAAGAGAAACAGATGAAACAGACCAAGATAAAAGATAATGTCAAGCCAAACCTATCAAGCAGCCTTTGATGGTCTGATTTGGCTCTTATTTTTCAATAGAAGAAAAAAATATGGTAATCTTGTAGCCTTCATTACTGAACTTAAAAATTGGATATACTTCCACAAAACATAAGGAATGAAGTCAAAACAGACATTCTTTTATTGAAAGAAGAGCTTGTCTAAGATTGCAAATGATTCAAGATATCTTTTAATTACCATGAGTTATTCTTCAAATTTCATTCCTCAAGAAAGAGATCGAAAACACAAGGACTTCTTCAAATTTATAATAAAATAAAATCAACTAACAATGAAAGAAAAGGAAATGTGATGAAATGATGCTTCCACCACACTGTAAAAAATGTGATTAAGTGTGTTTTTAAATTTCAATTTACTGTTTAAATTGATTTTAAATTTCAATTATTTATACATTTTTTGAAAACAAATTTATAGAATTTTAATTACAATTAAATAGTATAAAATTTCAAAATTATGAATATGGAATAAGATTTTACTTTACAAAATGAAAATAAATATTTAATAGATAATTCTTTTAATATAAATATATTTAATGAAATTCTAATAATTTATTTTTAAACTTTGTACATATAGGGAAAAAAAAACTTTTCTATGACATAGTTCCAGTATTTTAATTTATTTTTCTTATAACTTTAAAGTATATTTTTTAAATATAATATGAAGGTTAAATAAATTTAAAATTTTAAATAAATTAAATAATAATTTTTTAAATTATTGAAATTTTAAATTTATTTTGATCATTAAATTAAATTTTTTTAATTATTTTACATTGTTTCAAGATCGTACCTATTTCTTATATTTTTAATAAATAATAGCTTAATTACATTATTGCATTGTAACATTTTAGTCACTTACATTATTTAACCTTCATATTATATTTAAAAAATATACTTTAAAGTTATAAGAAAAATAAATTAAAATACTGGAACTATGTCATAGAAAAGTTTTTTTGTCCTATATGTACAAAGTTTAAAAATAAATTATTAGAATTTCATTAACCATATTCATAATATTAAAAGAATTATCAATTAAATATTTATTTTCATTTTTGTAAAGTAAAAATCTTATTCCAAATTCATAATTTTGAAATTTTACACTATTTAATTGTAATTAAAATTATATAAATGTGTTTTCAAAAAATATATAAATGTCATAGAAATGTGTTTTTAAATTTAAAATTATATAAAATGTATTTTTCAATTTACTGTTTAAAGCTAAATTTATGAAATGTGTCAAAAGTATGGGCTAATAATGCCTACTTGTAAACTCCACTTTCTTATTCCTGCACTGTCATCGTATATTAGTTGAAATTTCTACCATCTTAAATAATTAGTTATACTATGAGATTGGTGCCATAACATTGAGTGATTAAATGCATGCTTTTTTTTAGACTAAAGTAAAAATTTGATGACTAGTGTTACTAAGAAAAACCAAACTGCTGAAGTTTGCTTACACTTTTGAAAAGATAGTCATAATCAATTATCCTTTCTATATCCTCGTTATTGTTTACCATGGATTTTTGAGAATTTTTTCTTTATTGTTCATCTTATGGCTTTCATCTTTTTGTGATGTGCTATTCTTATTTTTTTATGAAACTATATTATTATATCTAATTATATATTTATGGTTTTATGT
Organism: Gossypium australe; assembly: GCA_005393395.2. Taxonomy (NCBI): domain Eukaryota; kingdom Viridiplantae; phylum Streptophyta; class Magnoliopsida; order Malvales; family Malvaceae; genus Gossypium; species Gossypium australe. Next base: position 142,043,128 of record CM016626.1, on the reverse strand, counting down.
CGGTTGACATTTAAAATCAAAATAATAATAATAGATGGTAAAGACACGAAAATTTGTGGAGGGAGAAAGTACCTTAGCAACGAAAGCTGTTTGGGATGATGAGCTGACGTTGATATTTTGTGAACTTTGCGTGAATGAAGTCAATGCTGGTAATAGACCGACAACTCATCTAAACTTAAAAGGATGGGAAAATGTCGTTGCTCTTTTTCAAGCAAAAACACAAAAAAATTATGGAAAACCTCAATTGAAAAATAAGTGGGATACATTAAAAAAGGAATGGACGTTATGGAGGGAGTTGCTTAAGGAATCTACAGGTATTGGATGGTGTCCATCTAAAAAGACTGTCGATGCTACCGAAGAATGGTGGGCTGAAAAAATATAGGTTAGTGTTAACTTTATCATTATTTTAATGCATAAAGTTTATTGAAATTAATAATTTACAAATATAAAAATCTGAGTATAACATTTAACATTTAACATGTTATGTAGGAAAATCCTGATTTTAAAGGATTTAAGAAGAAAGGAATTGAACCACGATTGAATGATTTAATGTGGCAAATGTTTGGTGGCATTGTAGCCACTGGAGAGAATGCATGGGCACCTTCGTCTGGTGTTCTTCCAAGTGGGGTTCCTATGGGAGATGATACACCTAATGAGGGATTTGGTGATTCAGATGAAAATAGTAATGAGAATGAATGTATCCCTGCTAATGAAGTACCATCAAACCCTTCTCATGAAACTTCTAATCGAAGAAATGAAACACTTGGGGTTGTACACGGTAAAGGAAAAAAATCAAGTTCAAGTAGAAAATCATCAAGAAATTCATTAGCTACTCATTATGAGAAATTGTGTGAGAGTATGGCTAGTCCAAGGAAGTCAGTGAATGAAATTATTTTGCCTTACTCTCAATATACTATTTCAAATGCAATGGATGCTTTGCGTGATTTGGGAGATGAAATTCCAAAAAAAGATGAACTGTACCATTTTGCCATCAAAATGTTCCAAATATCGGTGAAACGAGAAGTGTTTTTGAACTTAGATCCAGATGTTAAGGTTTGGTGGCTTCGACGTGAGTATGCTGAACAAAATCCAATTGCATCATTTTCATCCTTGGTAGCAACATCGTCATTTCCCTTCAACCATACCATCCACCACCTCCACCATAAGCTCCTTAGAATTATTATTGTAATATAACTATACTACTTTTTTATATGTAAAACTAATGTATGATCTACTTTTTTTATATGCAAAACTAATGTATGATCTACTTTTTATATGTGAACCTAATGTATGATCTACTTTTTTATATGCAAAACTAATGTATGATCTGTTTTTTTATATGTAAACCTAATGTATGATCTACTTTTTTATATGTAAAACTAATGTATGATATTTTTTATGTTTGGAATTTTTATGCTATGCTTTTATTCAATTTTTTGTGTTGTATAGAATGTCACAAGTTATTAATTTATTTTCATTTGATTACTTTTTCAGGTTATGGATGAATTTAACAATATGTATAATAGTTTTTATATGAATTATGATACCCCTGAATTAAGTGAAGAATCTCAACGAATAATAGCCACAATTGTTACACAAGTTGAGCACAACAATTATCATGAAGAGGAAGAACAAGTGTTAAGCAGTGTATTGGTACACCATGAAACTTATTTCACTAAGCAACCGTGTATGGATTCAAATTATACAGGTCAAATGTGGGAGGACGAAGTATTAAATGGGCATGATGATCGTTGCATGAATAGTTTTAGGATGCCAAAAAATACATTTCACAGCTTGTTGTGTAACACCCCAAACCCGGCCCATTCGTTACGACCGAATTTGAAATGCCACTGCGGAAAACGTTTAAAAATATTCTTACTTAAAAGTAAAAACCGTTAAAAATTGTTTCCTTTAATAAAACATTTTCGTAATTTAAAGCATTCTAAGAAAAATATAGCCATTTGCAAATAGTATCTCAATTGTCAATCCATAATAAAACATAATAATAAAGATACTTAATAAAAATACTTAAATACTTTAATGGGCCTTATTACAATAAAACAAACCCAAATAGTTTAAAGTACTTAAATAAAAATAAAATGTCCAAATAAAGTAATTCCTTGCTGAGCATGACCACCTTTAAGCTCCTGCCGACCCGGTCCATTACTGATCATCACCTGGAAGAAAATATTCCCCAACGGGGTGAGTCAAACAGACTCAATGTGTAACCAATACTAAAACTTAACAATTCAGGCATACGATATCATATCACATACTTATTCATATAACAGATATAAAATAATGATGCAACCCGAACCCAAACCTATATGCCATCCGCTACACATCACCCGTACCATCCTGCACACCGTGGGGACTACTAAGTCAACCCTCCATCCGCTACACATCATCGAAGGCAGTCGCTGCAGTCGACGTGCTCATCGCCCTTATAAAATTCGTGGCATAGCCACCAGATACATATTTTGTGTCATGAGACACCATATTCGGATATCGTGGTCTTAGGTCACCACATTCAGATATCGTGGTCTTAGGTCACCACATTCACTTCCCCTTTCTCATTTAACCCGAATGCCCCATATCATTCATATCATGCATATTACATAATTTTACATTCTTATCACTTTTCACATGTTACATATATATCATAATTTCATATTCCTAGTAGGAGTAGGAAACGTACCTGAGTACTTTTGTACCATTACATGGTACCTTAGCCATATTCTTATACATTCTTATAGTCACATACATATTAATTATTGCCATAAATATATCAAGAAATAGTGTGAGGTACACACCTGATATACTTAGCAAGTTCACTGAAATCCCGAAACCCGATCTATCGCTTTAGATCTTTAATACCTTGGTCCCGATTGATTTAAGAATCAAGTCCCGAAACTTAGTGATGCACACCCTTGCAATCGGCTTGTGGATTTTAAATCCCGAAAGCATCCCTTCTTGAAGTCGACAACACCTAAATCCCGAAAGACTCCTTTAATGATCCTTAACGCTAGCCTTACACGTTGCTTTGAAGAGTCTAAAGTAAGTAGTCGACAGCACCCTTCCTTAGAGATTCGGCTTTGAGCTCAACAATGGTGGTGTCGGCACTTTATTGGTAAAGGGAAAAATACACAAAAGTAGAGAAGGCTTTTAGAGGTTTCGGCTATACAAGAAAATGTGTAGAAAATAAGGTTTAAGAAAAGAATAGGGAAAGAAAATGAAAAGATTTGGCTGTGACGTCTAGAGGAAGAAAGATTGGTAATAGGAAGAAAAGTTTGGAGCCTTGAATAGTTTTGGTTTGGTCAATTGGAGAAGAAACAAATGGAATGGGATGAGAGAAACAAATTTCGGCAAAAAGAAAATGAATGAAGAAAAGAATACCCAAAACAATAATCCCTCCTATTTGTAACCCCTTATTTCTTTCCTATATTCTCTCCATACCTCTCTTTCAAAATAAATTAAATAAACCCAACATTTAAAAAAATAATCTATCACATCATCCATTATCTACCCATTTAAAATTAAATAAACTAAAGCCACCATTATCTTTTATATACTAAATAAAATAAATCTCCACTTATTCAAAATAAATTAAAAACAAAACCCCATTTATCCACTATCAATATTTAAAACAAACAAAACAAAATCCCCAAATATCTACCCACTTAAAATAAATAAAATAAATCCCCACTTATTCAAAATAAATTAAAAACAAAACATCATTCATCCACTATCAATATTTAAAACAAATAAAACAAAATCCCCAATTATCTACCCACTTAGAATAAATAAAATAAATCCTCACTTATTCAAAATAAATTAAAAACAAAACCCCATTCATCCACTATCAATATTTAAAACAAATAAAACAAAATCTCCAATTACCTACCCACTTAAAATAAATAAAATAAATCCCCACTTATTCAAAATAAATTAAAAACAAAACCCCATTCCACCTTGACGTCACATGCCAAAAATAAAACACACTCCTTGCTGCCCAAGTGATTCGAACCTGAGTCCTCCTGAAGCCCCTTTGACGCAAACGCCCCAAGCCACATTGCTACTGATTCTTTTGTGTCATCAACTCCCCATAATTTCTTTTAAGAGCTCCTTCCCTAGCTCCTCTTTTAACTTAAAATCCAATTATTTCCAAAGCTTTCTCTTCCACCCTAGAATTTTAAAAACCCTTAATACACTTCCAAACACTGCCAAAACTCATGAATTATGCACGAACGCATAACCCCTAATCTAGGATGTTACAGTTCTACCCTCCTTAAAAATAACTTCGTCCTCGAAATTACTTACTAACAAATAATCGTACATCTTAACTCACCGCACTACGCTTATGCTGCGCACTCTGATCTTAATAGAACCATCATACTTCCTAGGCACAATTTCTAAGTTCACGTCCCCTAGAACTCATTTCTAACGCTGCTATTTAGTCCGATTAAGAAGTTTTATGCATCAGAATTTTGTTCCACTTATTAACCGCGAACAATTTTTTATGAAATAAAGTATTTAGAAGTAGTTCTTTCGATCAAACAAAGTTCTCAGCTCAAGTTCACTATTCAGAAAGTCACGTTCATTCCTCAATAGAGGTACATTCATTCATCAACAAGAACACATTCGTTCAGTGGTATCTACCACACACATTCACTATTCGGACATTTCTGTCTGTTCCTATCCCAGGGGTATTTTCGTCATTTGCCCTACAGGGGTATTTTGGTAATAAATCGGGGTTAGTTGAAAATTTCAATAAATTAGGGTACTTTGAAATTTCAAAACTCCCAGGTACTTTAAAAAAAATTCTCAAATCACATGTATAGCAAAATTTTAGAAAGCAGGGTCATTTTGGTAATTTTGGTAACCCAGGGGTAATTTCGTAAATTTTCAAATTGGGGTATTTTGGACTTTCACAAAATAGGGTTTTGGATACTTTTTCAAAGTAAGAAAGTTTTATTAAAAGTTTGGACAGTATGGAGATTTTTGAATCCAAGGGCATTTTTGTAATCTTACCACTAGGGGAATTTTGGTAATTTTGGAAATCAAAAATATTTTGGAAAGATTTTCACAATAATCTCTTGCTACGATTAAAAGGGTAATTTAAGGATTTTAAAACTAGGGTTTTCATAAAAAAAATACGGCTAGTCCCTTTCGGGTTTTAATTATTAGGTTTAGCCTATGAATAAGTCTGCTTGTTTAGGGTGAACCGAAGCTACGCACCAGGTAGGATTCGAGTAAAGAGGAGGTGAGTCGCTAGGACTGCTTAAATACCAAGCTCTTACCGAATCCACTCCTAGACATGCGTACAACAGTTACCACACCCTAGTTCGGCGACTTAATCACAGGTTTGTTTGATAATCCTTAAGTCTTATGAATCTTGTGTTTGAGTAGACTAGTTCTAGGGTTCAATAGCCCTAATCTACTAATCTACGTTCATACAGTTCACATAAACAAATCACTTCAATAATTAGAAGTACTTACCTGGTGGACTTCGGGCCGGAGATACAGGTGCCATGCCAGAATAAACCTGAAAAGTTTTCATAAAAGTCTGTATTTCGAAAAGCCCATTTTTGAAAACTGTTTTCGGGCCCAAAACCTCAAAGCCGAGTTTTGAACCGAGCTCTGATACCAAACTGTAACACCCCAAACCCGGCCCATTCGTTACGACCGAATTTGAAATGCCACTGCGGAAAACGTTTAAAAATATTCTTACTTAAAAGTAAAAACCGTTAAAAATTGTTTCCTTTAATAAAACATTTTCGTAATTTAAAGCATTCTAAGAAAATATAGCCATTTGCAAATAGTATCTCAATTGTCAATCCATAATAAAACATAATAATAAAGATACTTAATAAAAATACTTAAATACTTTAATGGGCCTTATTACAATAAAACAAACCCAAATAGTTTAAAGTACTTAAATAAAAATAAAATGTTCAAATAAAGTAATTCCTTGCTGAGCATGGCCACCTTTAAGCTCCTGCCGACCGGTCCATTACTGATCATCACCTGGAAGAAAATATTCCCCAACGGGGTGAGTCAAACAGACTCAATGTGTAACCAACACTAAAACTTAACAATTCAGGCATACGATATCATATCACATACTTATTCATATAACAGATATAAAATAATGATGCAACCCGAACCCAAACCTATATGCCATCCGCTACACATCACCCGTACCATCCTGCACACCGTGGGGACTACTAAGTCAACCCTCCATCCGCTACACATCATCGAAGGCAGTCGCTGCAGTCGACGTGCTCATCGCCCTTATAAAATTCGTGGCATAGCCACCAGATACATATTTTGTGTCATGAGACACCATATTCGGATATCGTGGTCTTAGGTCACTACATTCAGATATCGTGGTCTTAGGTCACCACATTCACTTCCCCTTTCTCATTTAACCCGAATGCCCCATATCATTCATATCATGCATATTACATAATTTTACATTCTTATCACTTTTCACATGTTACATATATATCATAATTTCATATTCCTAGTAGGAGTAGGAAACGTACCTGAGTACTTTTGTACCATTACATGGTACCTTAGCCATATTCTTATACATTCTTATAGTCACATACATATTAATTATTGCATAAATATATCAATAAATAGTGTGAGGTACACACCTGATATATTTAGCAAGTTCACTGAAATCCAGAAACCCGATCTATCGCTTTAGATCTTTAATACCTTGGTCCCGATTGATTTAAGAATCAAGTCCCGAAACTTAGTGATGCACACCCTTGCAATCGGCTTGTGGATTTTAAATCCCGAAAGCATCCCTTCTTGAAGTCGACAACACCTAAATCCCGAAAGACTCCTTTAATGATCCTTAACGCTAGCCTTACACGTTGCTTTGAAGAGTCTAAAGTAAGTAGTCGACAGCACCCTTCCTTAGAGATTCGGCTTTTGAGCTCAACAATGGTGGTGTCGGCACTTTATTGGTAAAGGGAAAAATACACAAAAGTAGAGAAGGCTTTTAGAGGTTTCGGCTATACAAGAAAATGTGTAGAAAATAAGGTTTAAGAAAAAGAATAGGGAAAGAAAATGAAAAGAGATTTGGCTTGACGTCTAGAGGAAGAAAGATTGGTAATAGGAAGAAAAGATTGGAGCCTTGAATAGTTTTGGTTTGGTCAATTGGAGAAGAAACAAATGGAATGGGATGAGAGAAACAAATTTCGGCAAAAAGAAAATGAATGAAGAAAAGAATACCCAAAACAATAATCCCGCCTATTATAACCCCTTATTCTTTCCTATATTCTCTCCATACCTCTCTTTCAAAATAAATTAAATAAACCCAACATTAAAAAAATAATCTATCACATCATCCATTATCTACCCATTTAAAATTAAATAAACTAAAGCCACCATTATCTTTTATCTATACTAAATAAAATAAATCTCCACTTATTCAAAATAAATTAAAAACAAAACCCCATTCATCCACTATCAAGATTTAAAACAAACAAAACAAAATCCCCAAATATCTACCCACTTAAAATAAATAAATAAATCCCCACTTATTCAAAATAAATTAAAAACAAAACCTCATTCATCCACTATCAATATTTAAAACAAATAAAACAAAATCCCCAATTATCTACCCACTTAAAATAAATAAAATAAATCCTCACTTATTCAAAATAAATTAAAAACAAAACCCCATTCATCCACTATCAATATTTAAAACAAATAAAACAAAATCTCCAATTACCTACCCACTTAAAATAAATAAAATAAATCCCCACTTATTCAAAATAAATTAAAAACAAAACCCCATTCCACCTTGACGTCACATGCCAAAAATAAAATACACTCCTTGCTGCCCAAGTGATTCGAACCTGAGTCCTCCTGAAGCCCCTTTGACGCAAACGCCCCAAGCCACATTGCTACTGATTCTTTTGTGTCATCAACTCCCCATAATTTCTTTTAAGAGCTCCTTCCCTAGCTCCTCTTTTTAACTTAAAATCCAATTATTTTCCAAAGCTTTCTCTTCCACCCTAGAATTTTAAAAACCCTTAATACACTTCCAAACACTGCCAAAACTCATGAATTATGCACGAACGCATAACCCCTAATCTAGGATGTTACATGTTGCACGATTTGCAAACAAATTATGGCTTAAAGCATGGGAAGGTATCTGCGATGGAGAAGTTAGCATTATCATTGTATATTCTTGGAAATAGAGAATCAAATTCAAATGCAGCAGAGCGATTTCAACGATCTGGGGAAACTGTTAGTCGAATTTTTACTGATATGTTACATATATTTGCTCGAATGGGAATAGACACAATTAAACCCACTGAAGGTCAATTCGAGGAAGTACCGAACCATATTCGACATGATACAAGATATTGGCCTTACTTTAAGGTAAAATTTACACTATCTTTATATTTTTAAAATATAAATTATTTCTAACTTGTATCTCATTACTTGTATTTATTTTAAAGGATTGTATTGGGGCCATTGATGGAACACACATAAAAGCATGCATTTCGCCTTCTTGTCAAATACCTTATATCGGACTGAAAGGTGAACCAACTCAAAATATTATGGCAGTTTGTGACTTCAACATGTGCTTTATTTTTGCATTTCCTGGTTAGGAAGGAACAGCACATGACAGTAGAATTTTTTTTGTAAGCACTTAGAAAACAAGAGTTAAAGTTTCTACACCCTCCACCAGGTTGAACTTTAATTTTTTAATTAATCTTTACATAAAAAAATATTAAAATTTTTAATTTATTTTTAAACTTGATATTATGTTTTACTTTTTTGTAGGAAAATATTATCTTGTGGATTCAGGATATCCGCAAATGGCAGGTTTCCTAGGTCCATAGAGGGGGGAACGATATCATTTACCTGACTTTCATCGAGGAAATCATCGAGCATCTGGAAAAAAAGAAATCTTTAATCATGCACATTCTTCGTTACGCTCTGTGATTGAACGAACATTTGAAGTGTGGAAAAAAAATGGCCAATATTAAGAGATATTCCAAGCTATTCATTCGACAAGCAAGTTTTAATAGTTATTGCAACAATGGTTTTACATAATACATTCGAAGACATGCTTGGTCAAATGATGAGGATTTTTGACAATTTGAGAATATACCCGACGTGCCAATCTCTTCAGGCCATTTTGATAGAGGTGAATCGAGTTCTTTTAACAGTGAAAGTGACCTTGAAATTGCAATGTTAAGGGAAACCATTGCAAATAGTTTAATGAATCAATATTTGTAAAAACAATTTTGTATCATAACCTAATTTCTAGTAATAATGAAACTTGTTATGTCTTATGTTACTATATATTTTTTTTATTAAAAATCATTCGTTTAGATACTTCAAAATTTGATCCAAGTATAATGTTACTATTTGCGAAAATAATATTTATCATTGTTATAAAAGAATATTTAACTATAAAAAATTAAAAATAATTTTCATTTTATCTAATAAATAATTTAAATTGATTATATAATTCATTAAAATATTTATAATAAAATATTGGAAGATACATTTTAATATTTTATTAAATGAATTTATAAATTCACATATTTTAATAATTTTATATAAGTAAAATAATTTAAAAAATTCTATTATATATCAATTCTAATCTGATGTCCTTAATAGTCAATTTTTATTTTCACCTCACCCTACAGCTGCGTTTGAATCCAAACACACACTCCACCACTGTTTCTAATCTCACTGTTACAGTGTTCAATCTCACTGCTACAGTAACTAATCTCACCGCCATCGCTGTTTTTAACCTCACCGGAGGTAAACACACCGCCCATCCAAACTAAGCCTAAATTATCCAAAAAGGCCCATTTCCAAGCAAATTTACGAAAATGGGCCGATTAAAACATTATTTACTGGAAAGGGCAGTTTTTTACAAAACGCGCCTACATTGCGCGTTTTAGGGGAAAATGCCAACAAAGTGCGTTCCCAAGGGAGCGTTTTTTGCCACAGCAGCAAAACGCTTCCAGGACAGCGCGTTTTGCTGACGTGTCAAAAAAAGCTCCCTTGAGGGCGTGCTTTGTTAGCAAATTTCCAACCCCAACGGTTAAAATTTTTTGACCGTTAGGGGGTTCCAATGGTAATATATATATATATATATATATATATAAACCTCCTCCCCTTCTATTGTTTTCACACAAGATTTCTTAACAATTTAGCAAAAATTCTCTACAATTTCTCCCTAGAGCTCTCAAATTTCTTATTAAATTTCTCAAATCTCTTTATAATTAGTTATTTACTTTTATTTTTTTTCTAAACTAGTATTATTTTTTTTATAATTTCAAAAAATATTTGATCGTGTTAGCAATGGCCGGGGGATTAATTCTTCTCGATCATAAATATATATCCATCGGACAAATGAAAATGACAACGGTTTATTTTAAAATTTGAATATTATTTAATATTATTTCATTTATGTAATTTTAATTAATTTTAATTTTTGAATATTATTTAATATTTTTTCATTTATGTAATTTTAATTAATTTGTATTTTATAATTTTTTATTACAGTCTGTAGATTGGTTGTTACAATGTTATATTCGTAACATGTCTGGTCCGCCATCATCATTGATAGAAAATTAATTGAGGGAAGCGGGTTTTTGACACGCGGCCACTATAGGCCGGGGGTGCAAGTTGGACCTGAAACTTATCAACGCGTTAATAAAGAGGTGGAGACTGGAGATGCACATATTCCATCTTCCATGCGGAGAGTGTACTATCACTTTGGAGGACGTCCAGTTACAATTGGGATTGTCGGTGGATGGGGCCGCACTCACCGGGTCCGTTCAATCTGCTGATTGGGGAGCCATATGCTACAATCTTTTTGGTGTGATTCCGGATAATATTTATGGAGGTCAGATCAAGATGGACTGGTCACGAGACACATTTCCGGATTTGGGGAATGATTCGACTGAATTAGAGAGAATACGATATGCTCAGGCATACATCCTTAAGATGATTGGAGGTTATCTGATACCAGAATTATCACGAAACCTTATACATCTAAGGTGGTTGTTGAAACTCATTGATTTTAGAGCAGTTGGAGAACTTAGTTGGGGGTCTGCCGTGTTGGCAACATTGTACCGAGAGATGTGCGGGGCGACGCCACCAAATAAAGCAAAAATTGGAGGTTGCCTATCACTAGTACAGTCATAGGCTCGATTTTGCTTTCCATTTTAGGCTCGGTTTTGCTTTCCATTTTTACATCTTCGAGTGAACCACCCATATACATTTCCACTCATAATAAGGTAAATTTTTTTATTTTATTTTACAATTATTCCATAGATTTAAAATAAAATTGTATGTTGAAAATTTATTTAATTAGGTGGAACCATCCGGTGAGTTATGTTGGAATACCTACCGCTCTTGAAGATATACGGCTTCTATTAGACCAACGGTCGGAAGCGCAAATAAGTATTAAATAAAATATATATACATAAAATAGTCGTTTCATATTTAGTATTTAGTATTTAGAATTATATATATAACTAATAATTTTATCCCATTCATATAGTTTTAATGGACACCATACGAGGATCCAGCAATACGAGTAGTAATTCTGGAAGAATTCTTTCAAAATCCGAACATTTGGCATGTTAAGGTCCCATTAGTCAACTATGCCACTGTCGAGATACACCAGACGGATAGTGTTGCGACAATTTGGATTCCAACAACTGATTTCTGAGGAACCTAAAGTGGTCAATGAACAGCACAAAATCAACTTACGGCTAACGAATACGAATTGACCATTATTCTGGTCGAAATATATCAAAATTTATGAAAACCGGTACGATCATATACCTCATCGTGAACCGATCATCATCTAAGAGTTAGTGTGCACACTGGATTACATGCCATGGTTTAGGATCCATGGCAAGCCATATTTGCAGTTGGAAGAGTAGATGCATCGACAAATCTGTGTGGAAAAAGAACGACGGGGCCCTTTAAATCCAATGAGAAGGGATGATGGCACGGGCCCATCAACAGCGCCCACACAATCACCGGGCCCAATGCCTCAACCTACGACACCCACATCACAGCCGCTTAGATTATGCCAGGTGCATATCCTAACCCATATATGTTTCCCTTTCCCAGTCCTATGCCAGGTTGGAATGCATGGCCCGGTACATCTCTTTTCCCGATGACTTCGACTCCATCGTCTCCGAAGGGATCGCACGAAGCACCGTCAGGGAGCTCATCTCATTACCATTCCCCATTGCCTTATGGGATTCAAACATCTCCGTCATGAGTGATGCAAACACCTCCACATTCTTTATTCTACCAATGTGGGTCATCCTCTCAACACTCACAATCGGAGCAACCACAACCCCCGCCGGAGCAACCAATGAGGAATCCAACACGTAATCGTCTTCCACCCCCATGTGGCACTGATTCCGACCGGTATATACATTGATTTATTTTTAATATATTTGTAGAAGCTGTTTCTAGATTGTTTCATTTAATAAAAAATAAGGTTTTTTTTATATTTTAATAGTAAATTAAATTTTTTATTTTATAATTTTAATAAAATATAAGTTCTTTTGAATAATGCGGAATAGAAATAATGCAACATCATTTCATTACAGCAATTATCAACTATTTCTGTTTGGGCATGATCGAATTGTATGACCTGGGTTCCTACACCATCCACACAACTTCTGTTGGTTCATTCTTTCCCGGATATCCATATTATTACGTATTCTACTCGAGCAAGGTTGACCTTTTGGTTTGTGATGCAATTCTCTATCATGTAACAACTTAAATGGAGCAAACGATACAAATGGCCACTTACATTCATCTGGGACCGGTAGGAATACGTGTCTCCACACATTGTACATGTTTTCTACTTTGTACACTTCGTCGACATATCTCCTGGGATCCAAAAGGAGATTCTGACAAGCTGCAATTGCATGAGCACATGGATAATGAAGTACGTCAAACATCCCACAGTCGCAAGTCCTATTTATCAGGTGTACACGATATTACCCACCGATAATACATTGGTCGGTCTGTCAAATTTCGTCACACGAAATCATAGGTTGTTACGATCATGACACACAATGTGCATCGAGTTGGCTCGCGCCTTCGCATTGTTAATTTCTTGCAATACCTTCCGTAATCATAAATGGCCTCCTTGCATTTAGCCTTTATAACTCACTGCTCGCTTTGGAAATAGTGCCGCCAAATGAAAATATGTCTCTCGCACAACCGAGGTTATCGGAAAATGACACATTCCTTTTAGAAAAAAAATTGCATTTAGCCAGGTTTGTGGTCATATGACCATATCGTAGGCCGCCGTCGTATGCTTGTGTCTACTGTTCGAAGGGTATGTTACAGAGGTAGTCTACGCATTGATCATTAACTGAACACAAAATCCCCAACATCTCATGAAAACGGTCATTATTGATCTCGTACCCTGCCAATATAAGTTGATAGCAAAAATTACATACCAATATTCCATTTAGAATAAATTGAATATTACAACCAAAAATATATTAATAGAGATTAACTATCCATGTTGGTCACTTTCTTTCTTTCAATCGTAGCATGATATTGCTCGTAGTAGTTGGACGCAACATGCCTTAGACAATACCGATGGTGTGTACGATCCTATAGGCTTCCATGTCGCTCAATTACGACTAGAATTTTAGTGCCCCGATTCGATACAACGCAGATATCAGGTTGGGGGCATACATGCCTCCTTATCCTAGAAAGAAAGAACTCCTCAAGTGTTATTGCAAACGCAATTGGGAGGATTCTCCCATCACCATCATGTGCCACAGCTAGTAATAGCCGATAGGTATATCTACCATACATAAATGTACCGTCAATTTGTACCAATGACTTATAGTACACAAATGCATCCTGACATTGCTTAAAGCTCTAGAACAGAGATTTGAACACTTGACATCCACGGAGCAATTGGTCGTTGTAGTATGCATGGACAGTTTCAAGGTCTGTTATGCAACTTGGGACTTACTTCTCCAGCACCTGACACCACTGCCAAACCTCATTATATGAAGCTTCCCATCCACTATGCATATTTCCCAACGCCTTTTGCTTAAATATCCAAGCTTTACGGTAAGAGGGCGTGTACCTCATTTGGCTACGAATACTGACAATTATGCATGACGCAGAAGTCTTGGGATCCACCTTCAAAATCAGTAGTATTAAGCTAGCTATCATGCAGAATTCATCTTGGGATAATCTTGTGAAACACTTATCAACGAAGTAATTTAAATAATGCAACATTAAGTAATAACATTATTATTCAAAACCCTAAACATCCAGTGATACTATACGGGCAACACAAGTATGTGAGCCTTTGTAATTTTTTATCTCCCACGAGCCTGTCTTTTTCCTTAAAGAATCCATTATTTTCCATGAACATGTACCGTCTTGCACTGCACACTTGGCCTCTAACTTATCAGATTTGGATTTAACCACGTTGTAGTTAACTCCGTGATTGATGCTATGTTGTTTCAAAGCACCAAGAAAACTATCCTTACTGGAAAACTCCTTACCAACTTCCAAATCACCCGAATCCAATATCGAATATGTACAGTCACGCGTTCTATATGGTAGTTTTGGAAACTCCAAGGCATCATCTGCCTATATATCGACATTATGCATGTGGGCTGGAGGCGAGTACGTTCTGAATCGCGGATCTTCTTCTTCTTTATCTGAACCCCCTTCAATGTCTTCAGGTTCAGATGGAACAGGCTCCGGTTCAGAAAATAATGCAACTTCTACACCATCGGGGCCATGCTCTCGAGGTGGATCTACATCGGACTCATCATCCAACCCACCATCATTTGCAACGTACGAGGTCCCCTCGCCGATGGACGTCGTAGAGAGTACATCATCCCTTCTTGTGGACGTTTCGTAAAGTCCCCAATCATATGTAGATTGCCAACCACTAGAAGTTGATGTCATTCCCTAATATATATTTCCAGCATCGAACATCGACCCACCGATGTGCATGTCCCATCCACTAACCGAGTGTCGTGCAGGAGTTGTGTTTTCCATATTGCCACCAAACACAGACGCTTCCGTGTTTTGCCTCTCACTAACGGAGTGTCGGCTAGGGGTCGTGTATTCCTCTTGAATAGCAGTTGATGTTAAAGTCGCAAATGTTTCATTTGGCGATGAAAATTGAACATATAAATCAAGATAGGGTGATCCATTAGCGAGATGAGTCTGCACCATCGCCTCAAAGCTACGAACACCTTTGATGTAAAATGAGTCATATATCACGGGATCAACCGAAGCACAAAATCTATACTTAATAGAAGAAACCCTACTTGGCGTCGTTCTGAAGATTTTGCACCTAATTCTTTTATGAAATTCTGTAAAATCTATACTCTGGTTAAAAGTCATTCGTGTTGTGCTCTCTGATAAAAAACAATGCTGTTCTCGGTGTCATGGACCTCACCATCATAGTAAATAACAACACTAATACGTTCACTCATCTTCAATTTCTATTCTGCTTAGCCTCTCTAATTTTTCTTGTTGAAACTTATACAACCTGAGAATGATATTTTTCTCGTTTATAGCCTAAGGCCAAGCATGAACTACTGTAGAAAAAGAGCGTCCACGTAGGAGCTTTTTTTTACAAATTTTGCTGACATTGCATCCTGCTTGAAGCGTTTTTGACACTATTTTTTCAGAAATGTTTTCTCAAAATTATTTTTTCAGGAACTACTGTAGAAAAGAGCGTCCACGTGAGAGCTTTTTTCAGAAATTTTGTTGACAGTGCATCCTGCTTGAAGCATTTTTAACACTATTTGTTCAGAAAAGTCTTCTCAAAATTATTTTTCAGGAACTACTGTAGCAAATTAGAGTCTACGTAGGAGTTTTTTTTGTATTTTTGCTGACAGTGCATCCTGCTTGAAGCGTTTTTGACACTATTTGTTCAGAAACGTCTTCTCAAAATTATTTTTTAGGAACTACTGTAGCAAAAGAGCGTCCACGTGGTAGCTTTTTTCTATATTTTTGCCGACAGTGCATCCTGCTTGAAGCGTTTTTGACACTATTTATTTAGAAACATCTTCTCAAAATTAATTTTTCAGGGTAAAAATAGTCAATTTTATTAAAAAAATAAACACAATGTTATTTTAAAAAAAATCTAAACCCTAATTTACTTAATTTTAACCCTAAACCCTAACTTAATTTATTTAAAACCCTAGAACCCTAATTTACTTAATCTACTTCTAAACGCTGAACCCTAATTTAATAAACCCAAAACACTAAATTTATTTTAAACCCTAAAACCCTAATTTACTTAATCTATTTAAAAAACATAAGCCCTAATTTAATAAACCCATAACATTAATTTAATTTATTTTAAACCATAACTTAATTTATTTAAAACCATAGAACCCTAATTTACTTAATCTATTTAAAAACATAAACCCTAATTTATTAAACCCGAAACCCTAATTTAATTTATTTTAAATCATAGTTTAATTTATTTAAAACCCTAACTTAATTTATTTTAAAACCATTAACCCTGATTTAAATATTTTTTTATAAAATAACACTAAATCTTGATTTAAAAAAAAAAAACTCTAAAATCCTAACTTGTTTTAACAAAAACCTAAATACTAAATCCTAACTTATTTTACCAAAACCCTAACCCTAAAAATCCTAGGGACTAAACATGCAAATATCCCTAACATCTAAAAACACGGAGAAAATCGCTCCCTTGAGGAAGCGTTTTTGCCACGTTAGCAAAACGCTTCCACATAAGCGCGTTTTGTTGACGTGGCGGAAAACGCTTCCTCAAGGGAGCGATTTTCTGATTTTTTTTCCCCTAAAATGCGGCCACGTAAGCGCGTTTTGCAAAAAACGGCCCTTTCCAGCAAATAATGGTATAATCGGCCAATTTTCGTAAACATGTAGAAAAAGGGCCTTTTTAGGTAATTTAGTCTCTTCTACTCATATTTATATTTTTTTTATTTTATGATGCTTTAAGCTTTTTAAAATTTTAATTAATGTTTTTTAACATATTAGTTCTTTGGTTAGATGGTTAGATAGTTGTAATTACATCATTGAATCTCAAATTCAATTCCTCTACTACTTACATTTGTATTTTTATTTCATGTTGCTTCAAGTTTTTTTTAAAATTTTTTTAATTAATATTAACTCCTTTCGTTAGATGATTAGATAATTGGGAATACATCCTTGAGTATGAGGTTCCATTATTTTTATAAATATATTAATGTATTTTTTTATTTCATATTGTTTCAAGCTTTTTTCTTTTTAATTAATGTTTTGATGATATTTTTAAATTATTTTTATTTTTAATTAATGTATTTTTTTATTTTTAACTCTTTTATTTATAAAATCAAATAATTATTGCAAATATCATTAATGGAAAGAAAAATAATAATATGCTTATAAAAATGATTAAAAATAAAAATAATTCAAAAATATCATCAAAACATTAATTAAAAAAACTTAAAACAATAAGAAATAAAAAAATACATTAATATATTTATAAAAATAATAAAACTTCATACTCAAAAATGTAATCTCAATAATCTAATTTATCTTTGAACTATTTTGATATCTGAGGGCTCTCAATTGTATGCAGATTTGTACCTTAGAGCTCAAAGTGCACAATCGGTCCAAACCCAAAGATTTAAGATGCTATCATCCACACCGTAACGAAAACACCTGAAGGAAATCACATATAAAAAATGGTTTGATAAAATATAAATCTTAAATGAAGAAGGGGCATATCCGTAAACAGAAAAAATAAAATCTAATTGCATATATATAATAATTTCATTTTCGCTTCTCTATTTTTCCTTGAAAAACAACCAAAGAGGTCCAACTAATTTCTCTTTGGTTTCTTTCTTTCACTAGATCTCTCATGGCTTCCTGCATCGCTCCCGTTTCCATCTCAGGTTTTTCGTTTTTAATCAACTTTTCTATTTTTTTACTTAATCATTTCAATTTTTGATTGCTGCTCCGTCTTTATTTGAATATTTTAATATGCGTTGTAACTGCACATGTTTTATCTGATTTTTGGAGCATGATTTTTGAATTTAGATAGCGTAAATGACTAATGTTCTAGAATTTTTGTTTCTGAAGGGAAAAAAAAAAGAATTATCTCCTCGATTTTCAGTTTTAAGTAAATGGTAGTTGATTAAAAAAGTATATGAAAGTAAATCATACATCATTACATTTATGAAGATAATTATTAAAAATGTGAATATTTGCTTTCGTGTGTAAAAGTGATGTTTTTCAACCAGAAAGGAAGTCGGTGATCTAAGTTAATTGAGATGATGCTGTTGGATAAGACTGGAGATTTCTATGTCCAAAGTTCAACTAATAGATTATAAGCACTTTCTTTGTTAGATGATTAAAATTCTTTTAAGGAAGGAAATTTATTAGAAATAGATATGCGTCAAGTTTATTTCTTGATTTCTTCTGTCTTATCCTGTATGTTTCGTTGACTGTGGACGTAAATTTTAGGAATATAAATCTTTTCATCCATTTTTATTTTAGAAATTACTGAATATTTTCATTGATATCAAACTTGTATGGTTTTTGGTGCTGTTGCTTGGACTTCCCATTTTCCTCGCATTACCTGTGTTTAACACTTATATCATATATCCAAAACTTGGGTATGGAATATGGGTCTCCAAGGACTCTCAAAATACATGGAACTTAGTATGAAATGAACATGTCCATGCTGAATGCATATCCGTACCGCAATTCACACCTGCGTTCAGAGTAACATAGGTTTGGTGTAAAAACCCCAAAGAGAAAAAAAGGAAAAGAGGGAAGATTTAAGGATTAAAATGCAGTAAATTATGAAAAGTAACAGTCATATTCTAACTTCCATAAATGAAATTAAGACATGTAAAATGGGAAAGAGTCTAGAAGTATTTTTTCTATTTCATGTTGCATTGGCTTTCACTATATAAAATCTTCTTGGAACTGAGGATAGCTTGTTGTTAATGCTGACATACAGCAACGAAATGATTGATTACCAAGTTCTTTCTTTATGCTCACTTTATCATTGTTTCTGTCTGGTTTATAGGTAGTTCTCATCTTCAGGCAAGTGAAATTTGTTTCGCTAAGTCCGGCATCTTTGGCAAAACACCAAGTTTGGCAGTTCAGAGGAAACCAATGGCACCTAACCAACAGTTTTCTGTTTGTGCAGAGTACCGGTATGTCAATCTGGAACAATCCATGTTATGTAAGCTTGGATGAATTTTCATGTTTCATATAAGAGTATGCCGCTCTGTGGTAAGCTGAACGCCTGATTGTTAGTTGTTGTTACTCCAGCCATACCTCAACCAAGCGTTTGGTTTTATGATTACTAGATTTCTTGTATGCTGGGTTATTAGATGACTAATGTGTCAGTCCGTCTAACTAAATCACCTTGGTGCCGGACAGACTACCAAAGAGGTTATGCACTTTCAAGATTATTATATTTGAAACTCAAAATTAATTGCCAAACATCAAAACTGAAGTCTTCATACCAATACCAAAAGTCTTGAGGTCATCACTACCTGTTTATATAGTTAGTGTTGTCTCATTGCTGAACACATTTGGAAGAATGACGTCAATAGAAGCATTTCTGCCTAACTATATACGGGGTCGCCATTGATACACTTGCAGTGGGGGAGTTCTTTTAACTCTATAAGTGGGGTTTAAAAACTACTACATATCCCATTTCCTTTATTTTCCTTTCATTGTTATTTTTTACTACACCATAGGGGCTTGTGTATGCTTTCTCATTGCTTGTGGAATCAAAAAACTCCATTGATCTATTTACTATATCCTATGGTTTTTTTTATAAGATTACCCTATGGTTATTAAGTTGTTTATTGGATGATTTCTCAATTAATAAACTTCTATTTGACTGTTAAAAAGGTTGTAAATTTGACACTGAACTGCTCCTCTCAATGCACAAACTCAAAAGGTTTAAAGCATAGAGCTGTCTGAACTCCTCCATGGTATATTGCATTCCATTTGTGTTAAATGTTCCTGAGCTGATTTTTAAAAGGAAATATACTTTTTACTGCGTTCCACGATGTACCATGTTAGATTACTCCAGGTAGCATTTTGCAGTTACTTATGTTGATTTTGTCTCAATAGTGATGTCGCTGCATATTTCTACTACTCTATTCTCATCATTTTGCTATTCACTCTGATGGTATGCAGTGATGGCACTAAGGGTGGAGGAAATGATTTTGCTGCTGGTTTTCTGTTAGGAGGTGCTTTATTTGGAACTCTGGGATATATTTTTGCACCGCAGGTGATTAGTGTTTGCATTCGTCTTCACTTGATTTCCTGCACATGTTCTAACGTATCCAATCAATTACCTTTTTTGGTTTTAAACCACGAAAGGCCTTATATTTTCCCTTTTTTGGTTTGGGTTGTCAAACCATTACTTTAATCACAAAAACCAAAATTTTTTGCCCGTCTAGCACTGGAAAGCTATGCCAGTAACAACGCTAAAACGATGTATCCTGTCACACTGGTTGGTTTCATGCTTTCTTTCTTCTTGTCTTGTCATAGTAAACGTCATCCCCCAGCATATTTCAGGAAATGATGAAATGTTAATTGCTGTTGTTTCGTGCAATGAGTGGCCGTTTTGCTATACATTTGACGTTTTGGATATTCAGGTTGGATATGAATTCTTATTTTGTTCTTATGATTTAGATTAGAAGATCCCTGTTAAATGAAGATGAATATGGATTCCGGAAGGCAAAGCGACCAATTTACTATGATGGAGGTCTAGAGGTAATTGGGTTCTACCTCGTTTTATGACATGGTCCGTAATATATATGTTGCTATCCTTATATTAATTGAGCTCCACTTATGAAAGCAGAAAACGAGGCAGACCCTGAATGCAAAAATCCGCCAACTCAATTCTGCAATTGACAAAGTATCCTCGCGTTTGAGAGGTGGAAATAATTCACCAATTGTGCCGGTTGAGACAGACCCTGAAGTAGAAGCTACTACTATGTAAGACATATTTCAATGTGGTTAGTCATGAAGTTCCAAGTTTACAGTGATTGATGGATTTACCTGTTCTGCTATGAATTCTGAATTCCAAGTGTTTGAGAATTTTATATGGGATTAATGCAGTTTTATTATGTTTTTAGTTTTTTCTTTTTTTCTCTTTCCGGGATCGAATGAATGAGATTAGCGTAAACGAGAGAAAGAAATTATGTAATTAAGCTTGGATCCAGAAGTGGCCTGGGATGGGATGTGCATATAAAATTGTACAGCAGCAGGCATGCTGTTACATTTGTGAATCTGCTACTCAGGATTTCAATGTTGGGTTGGAAGTAGCCTAAGCAATTTTGGGAAAATATGGCACGCTTAATAAACATTAAATTAATGTAATAAACACGAATGGTATGCTTCAATGGGAATACACAATACATTTAATTCATACATCTAGGCTGGGCAGATTACACGATAAAAGATATTAACACATATAATCGGAAAAAGAGAGGGCCCAACCGGGTTCGAACCGGTGACCTCTTGATCTGCAGTCAAATGCTCTACCACTGAGCTATGGACCCATTTGCTGATGTTTTCTTTGTTAATTATATATATCTTTTAAAATGAGATTTGTTATTCTATGGTTAAAAATACAAGTACTTCTTTTAAAAGATTTAATTTAATTTTTTATTTAAAAAATAGTACCAAACATGATATCAAGTAGAGTTGTCCATGGGTCGGGTTCGGGTAGGGTCCTAATAAAATTTTAGGCTCAATTATTAGGCTCAGGCCTAGCCAGACCTAAATAATGGGCTTAAATTTTGTCCAAGCCCCACTCAAATAAAAATGTTAAAACTCGGGCTTGATCTGTATTAAATTTTTTAATTTTACTTTTTTATATAAAAATTTAAAAAAATAACTTACCTATACTAAAAATATTAAAATAAATGTTTCCCAAGAAATTGAAAATAAATTTTAAAAAATCTTTATACGTAAATAACACTAAAATAAGTGCAACTTAACAAGCAAATGCCTCTAAAATAGTAGCAAAATTAACAATAAAACAAGTGTTATACAATATCCAAACATTAACAACAATAATGAAATGGTAACAAAACAATAGCAAAAAGTGGGAACACAATAGCAAAACATGGAAAAACAACAACAAAAACAGCAGAGCTTTTTTTAATTGAAAATTAAGGCCGGGTCGGGCAAAAATCCTTACCTGAGACTTGGCTCGTTTTCTAATCAGACTTTATTTTTTACTCAAGCTCATTTTTTGGGCCTATGTTTTTTTCCAAACCCTCTTATTTTTCGGGCAGCTCGGCTCATGGACAACTCTAATATTAAATATGAAAGTTAATTTTTTTTTTGACAATAATCAAATTGGGCTTTATTAATATAAATTATAGAAAAAGAATAAACAAACAATAAAGGCCCAGAAAGTCTTGGGCCGAAAGCAAAAACTAAAGGGAAAAAAGAGAAATCTAGAATGCCTAAATTTGAAATTCAAAATCTGTCTATCTAAATGCCCAATCAGACGTCCTTTCGCCTGCCCAGTCTCATCATTTCTATCAAATCTTCATTAATGGCAAAAATTCATTACCGAAGGGATATTAATGCTGCTTTGAATCTGTTTGTTTTACCATTTGGAAAAACCCCTCTGTTTCTTCTTCATTTCATCTTCTCAATCCGGCTCTCTAACACTATCGTTCCTCGCCTAGTTTTCTGCATACCTTGGGATGCTGTTTAGCAGGTAAATCTCCTCTTTTCTTTTTAACGTTTCCGTTGCCAGTATGTGTGCAAGATTGTTTGCTGATCTTGGAATAAACTCGAACTTTAAACTGTTGCTTCTGTGTTTCATCCTATGAATATCGTGAATAAAAGGACCTATCTGTGATTTATCAAGGTCTATCTTCTTGCATTTCTTTATTGTTGTCATTGAATCGCCTTCAATAATGATGTCTTCTCTTCCCATGTCGAGTGCTATTTGGGTTGCTCGTCGGCAGGCTATTGCTTTAGCAGCGAAGGCGGAATCGACCCCTCTATGGATTTTTGTTGTAGAAATGAGGAGTTGACCAGAGCTATCCCTGGCTACAACCCCAAACTCCAAACATTTGTTCCTCACATCGAAAGCCCCATCAAAATTAATTTTGACTCCCTGACCAGATGGGTGTCTCCATTTGATGTTCATAGTAGAGGTACTTTGGGTCACTTTCCTAACGCCATCCATTTCTTTAAGATAACTGAGAATAAATCTTGCTATCTCCTGACCTGATCTACTCGTTTTATCATGGATGCGAGAATTTCTTTCGCCCCAAATGGCCCAGAGTGCAATACAGAAGGTTCGACACTTTTCTGGTGTTAGGGAAATCAAGACCATGGTAAGCCAATGAACAAACTCTTCATATGTGAATACTGCCAAATTAAAATTTGATAAGGCTCTCCATACTTCCTTTGAAACAGGACATTCTCTAAAAAGATAGTTCATTGTCTCTTCTCCATCACCACATCGGGGGCATAAACTGCTAGCTGCTAATCTACGAACAGTCATATTCACTTTTGTTGCTAAGTAGTTCCAAGTAGTTTTCCATATAAAGATTTTTATTTTTGTTGGTATTTCAATCCGCCATAATTTCTTGTAAAAATCTCTATAGATGTCTTGTAAAGCATAAGCTGTAGGATCCAAACTTTGTAATAGTTTATAGGAGCTCCTTACTGAGAACTCTCCTGACGATTCACCATTCCAAGTCAAAAAATCTTCATGAGGTTCTATCGCTAGAGGGATTAGGAGAATCAGATTTGCTACTTCTTCTGGGAAGGTATTAAAAATCAACTCTCTGTTCCATTCTCTGTTATTATTGCTGATTAACTCTGCAACTCTATCACTTTGCAAATTGTCAAATCTGGACATTAATCTAACATTAACGTAATTTGGAATCCATGCATCTTCACTAATCGAAATATTTCGACCCGTACCTACTCTCCAAACCATTCCTTTCTTTAAAATATCATTAGTTGCCCAAATACTCCTCCACACATAGGAACACGAATTTCCCAGCCGGGAATTAAGAAAATTGCTCTCTGGAAAGTACTTCTCTTTAAAGACTTGCGCTACTAATGTTTCTGGACAATTTAATAATCTCCAGCCTTGTTTTGCTAAGAGAGAAATATTAAATTGAGCCATACTCCTGAAACCCAAACCTCCTTCTTCTTTAGGCCTGCATAAAAACTTCCACTGGCACCAATGGATTCCTCGTTTACCAGCTCCTTTTTGCCACCAAAAAATGGAGAATTTACTTTCAATCTTCTCACATAAGGCTTTAAGAAACAGAAAGCATGACATGGCATAAGTGGGTATTGCCTGCAAAATTGATTTTATGAAAATCTCTTTACCTCCTTGAGATAACAACCTTGAGCTCCAAGCCTCAGTACGTACTTCAATTCTATCAACCAGAAGAGCTTCTAACTCCTGACAATGTCGATACTACTGCTTTTGATTCCTCTCTTGTATTTGAACTGTAAAAAATTGTGGATTTATTAAAGTTAACACATTGACCTGAGCAGCTTGCATACTCTTCAATATTTCTTTCAGAATCCTGGCTCCCTTCTTTGTTGCTTCACCAAACATTATGCAATCGTCTGCAAATAATAGGTGTGAAATCTCTGGCCCTTTCCTGCTAGCCTTTGCCCCTTTGACTAAACCATTCTTTTTTGCTGACCTCATTAGGGCTGAGAGGCCCTCACTGCAAATGAGAAATAAAAACGGACTTAATGGATCCCCCTGCCTGAGTCTCCTAGAAGGTTGGAAAGAACTTCCTCTGTTTCCATTGATGATAACCGCATACGAGACTGTAGTAATACACTTCATTATCAAATCAATCCAACTTACTGCAAATCCCATCTTTCTCATCACTTGCTTAACAAAGTCCCATTCCACCCTATCATATGCTTTGCTCATATCCAGTTTTACTGCCATATACCCTTTTTTCCTTGTTCGTTTTTGTCGAAATGTATGAAGCAATTCATATGCTAAAAACACATTATCTGAAATCATTCGTCCTGGTACAAATGCACTCTGAGCTTTATCAATGCAGTTGCCTATGACTTCTTGCAATATGTTTGCTATTGTTTTTGTCACTAATTTGTACATAACTGTGCAGAGACTTATCGGCCTGAAGTTAACCAGGGTTATGGGTTGTAAAATTTTTAGAAGAAGCACAATATCTGTCGTATTATCTGATTCAATCCCTTTCCCTTCATTCAAAATCCCTAAACAATACTCCAAAACCTCCTTTCCTATAATATGCCAGTATTTTTGAAAAAATAATACTGGGAATCCATCCGAACCCGGTGTCTTCATGGGTCCCATCCCCTTTAATGACGCACAGACTTCATCTCCCCTGAAGGGTGATTGTAAAGCTTCATTAATCTCATGAGAAGTACTACCCTCAATTCCTTCCAACACCTTTTTTGACTGCAACACCCTCTGTTGAAAATAGATTTTCAAAATAATTTTTGGCAGCCTCTTGTTAACCTGAATCGTCAGTAATTTCCTTACCATCGTCCAACACCAGCTTAGAGATGGAATTAGCTCGTTTTCAGATTGTTGCGCTTTTGTGAAAATAAGCCGTATTTCTATCCCCAAATTGTAGCCAATTTACTCGAGCTCTTTGTTCCCAGTACACTTCATCTTTTTCAATCTCCATGTTCAAATGAATTTTCGTATCAATAATCTTTGCCAACGTTTCATCATCTCTATCTTCCATCAACAGAGCTTCAAGCTCTCTTGTTAGTTTCTTTTTAAGTTCCCCTTTCTTTCTTTTAAGTGCGTTCGCCCATTTTTCCAACCCAAGCTGCAAGGTCTTTAATTTCTCCATTAACGGTTCTGACGATGACTCCCAAATTTCCTTGGGCACTCCCTCAAATGACTCCTCCATGGTCCACCAGGCGTCAAAATGGAATCTTCAGTTTCTTGGAAAGATATTCACGCTATCTGTATTAATGAGTAGAGGACAATGATCTGATGTAGAGAAAGGAAGATGTTGAATACGACCCATTGGAATAAAGTAACCCATTTTTCATTTGCAACCCCACGATCTAATCTTTCTCTTATGTTTGTCTCTGGAAGATTTCCCCTTTCCCATATGAACCAAGCTCCCGAATATCCAATATCCATCAGATTACACTCTTCTAATGTTTCCCTGGATATCGCCATTCTCCTTTGGTCCCTTGGCAATCCCCCTCTTCTCAAAAGAATACATAATCTCATTGAAATCTCCTGCAACAAGCCATAGGCAATTGCTATCCTGGCTTAATCTCTTAAGTAGATTCCATACATGATTCTGATCTCTTGAATATGGCGAACTGTAGAATCCCGTAAACCTCAATTCCTCCCGGATACCATCCTCCTTCACCATTACATCTATATGCCATTTAGAAAAACTTTTCAAAGTAACCTCAATGCCACCTTTCCAAGCTAAACACAAACAGCCTCGAGACCCTTCTGCTTCAATATCAATACCATTAATAAAACCGCAACTCCTCCTTGCCCTATCCATGCGTTTCTGATCCAATTTCGTCTCTATTAAGAAGACCATATGGGGACTATGCTGCTTGATTAGGTGTCGCAGCCTCCGAACTGCCCGTGGGCTCCTCAACCCACGAACGTTTCAGCAAATGTGTTTCATTGTGCCCGTTCGGCTAGCTCACTGCCAGCCGCCGATCTTAAAATATTCGAAACAATGCTATTTTCCCCATCAACACACATGGTCTCAATATACTCTGTTGTATTCTTGATTAAGCCAGTATATTTCAATCT
This sequence comes from Gossypium australe, assembly GCA_005393395.2. Lineage (NCBI taxonomy): Eukaryota > Viridiplantae > Streptophyta > Magnoliopsida > Malvales > Malvaceae > Gossypium > Gossypium australe. Next base: position 142,016,283 of record CM016626.1, on the reverse strand, counting down.
TTTCCCTCCATCATCACTTGTTTTATCCGTGTTTTCTTCCCTGTCCTTCTCTTCTAGAAATTTCCTCTTGGACCTAACATTTGCATGTTTACGATAGCCTGTCTGGTTTGTTGAAACTAGTCTCTTCCAGCTTGACTTCTTTGAGTCTTTAAAGCATCCCTCCCCTGTACTATTATTCTCCTTTAACTTTTCAATTTCCAGCCCCCTACTATTATCCTCCTGTTCCTTCAGTCCTTCCACCTAGCTAGATAATACTTTTCCCCCTAGTAATTGACCTTCCGCGCCAATAGATTCAGCATCATCTTCCCTCTCATACTGCTCTTTAAATTTTCTTGTGTAATTGCGCTGTGAACCTAATTTTTTGGTGAAGGCATAAAACTTTATACTTTCCTTCCCTACCATTTTTTATTCTGCTTTCAATGCTATAGTATATGGGGAATCTTCTCTAATTTTATTCTTTTCTATAGGGTTTAATGACCAGCAGTCATTGAGGCCGTGATCCATTCTCCCACACCAAAAACAAAAAATTGGTAATTTTTCAAATTTAAAAGGAATCCATGACTTAACACTATTCTCACTTAAAACGAAAATACCTCCCCGAAGGGGTTTCTGCACATCCATATTGACCCTAATTCTGCAATAATCATCTTTAATTTCAGATCTAAGAACACCTTCGAATGTACTTCCAATAGCATGTATCAAATCCTTCTTAACATATTCTGGTGCGCATGGCCCGATCTTTATCCAGTATGGCGATGAAGTTAGTCGAATCTGATCCCGTTCTATCAGATTTCTAAGTCTATCAAAGAGAATGAGATATTTACAGAATAGCCAAGGCTGCCCCTTCATGATAAATTCCAGATCTTCTTCTGAGTAAAAAACGATGGAGAATAGATTCTGCTCAGCAACATGAATTTCAAACTTTTTCTTAGTCTTCCATATGCTTCTTAACTGTGCCCTAAAACTCTCTGGATTAAATGATTTCCTCGTCCAGACTGAACAAATCAAGGTCGGCTTGATATCCGACACCACCAAAGATCTCTTGATTAATAGTTGGATAAGCTCTTCTGCTAATAGTGAGATCTTCTCACTGGTCTCCCTCTCCACGCCACCATTCTCTTCCATCCCAAGCCACAGTAGTTACTGCTTTCTCTAGGATTCTTTTGGGGAGCACTCTTGGTTTTCAAGGGAGTCTTTAATTTTATTTTTTAAAAACTCGAATGGAATAAGAATTTTCATTCTGGTTTAGTTTCAGAACTCACTTGCGCATAACTTTTAGCGGTGAACAAATTAAGATATAAAAGTTAACTATTTATTCTCTAATGGTGTCTTCAGTTGGTTTTGCAGGCCTCAACTTCCTTTTGTAGGGGTAGTGTTGCGGACAAGGTTAGGGTCCTTGCAGTTCTTACGATTATTGTAAGGGGTTTTTGGAGTAACGGGTGCGGGAACTTGTAAAGAAACGGAGTGTCTTGGTTTTCTTGGGGTTTTGTTTAGTATAAAGGTGTGGCTTCTTTCCGTTAGGGCAAGTTTTCATCTCAAGGGGTGTGGTAAGGATCAACTAGGGTTTGCTCATTCAAGGTTTTATTATGGAAATTGTAAAGCTCTTGGCTTTAATATTGAAGTGAAATTATTTTGAATTTCAGGCTGTTATTTTAATTTTTTTATTGATGTAATAGAAATTATATACACATTTAACATCAACATAAAATTTAAAAGAGTATTCAAAAATTTCAAAAGAGTAATTAAGTGTGATATGTATATAAACATTTTCAAGAAATTTTAATATTTTATTTTTTTAATTAAAAATATTATTTTATTTTAATTTAATAAACCATTCTCATCAAATTCACATCATTATAAAATGCAAAATAGTTCTGAAATTCAAAATGTTTTTACTTTAATATTAAAATCAATAGCTTTCATGAGTAAAAAATAAAGGTTAAGGGCTTATTCAGTTGCAAAAATAGAATAAGGGCTTGTTTAAATAAGGTAAATTAGTTTGATGACTTTTTTTTTAGTATATTAGCCTTTTTACTACAAAAGTGGTATTACGAGGCACATAAGGTTTGAACGCTAGCAAGGATCGACAATATAGAAAGAAAAAAAGGTGGTGAAGTAGTATGAGCAATGGCTTTGGGCTTCCCTTATCAGAAAGCCTAGAGTAAGACTACTTCTTATGGAGTGAAAGGAAATTCTTGGCATTGATGATAAAGAGCAAGGTAGAGGTCGACTATTCCAACTAAACATGCCACCAGAAAGGAGTCGAGTTTGGATGGGGTAACCACCTAGTTTGTTTGCATACATGTAGTGACATGAAGAATTAGGCAACAACTATTGTAGGGGATGGTAATGTAAGAGGGGGAATAAGGTTAGGAGGTTGTGCTTATTCATATCAATGACTACTAGGTAGGTAATTAAAGTAAGGCATAATGTGAAAAGGTAGTTGGAGTCAACATCAAATTTTGGAAAGAGGTGTTATTGGACTCCAAGTAGTGATGGCGAAGGCATGAAGGTGGATAACAGTGGTAAGCACTTAAGGTTGTTGATCCAATGGCAAGTGGCTATTGAATAGCCTTGCCAATTGCTATAAGGTTATTATTATGGAATTATCATGGGCTTGAGAGCCTACAAACATTTCAAGCCTTAAGGAACTAATTGATAAGAAAGATTCCAATGTTATGTTTTTATGTAAAACAAAATTGATGATTTTTTATTGTGATAAAGCACATAAGTATTTTGATTTGGTAGAATGTATAACACTTAATTGTAAGGATAAAAGAAGAGGTCTCATTCTACTTTGGAATAAGGGTACTTAGCTTGATCTTCTGTCATTTTTACTAAGAATGTTGATATAAAAATTGTTTGAAATGAGTCAAAAATTGGATGCATCTTCGAGTTATATGGAGAGAGTGAAGTCAGTATTCTAACATCCCAAAATTTTCAATTAGACACATGGCACATTTCCGATAATGGATATAGTGAATTTTTAAGAAAATTTGAAAATGAGTTAGTTAAAGGAATTATTATGAAAATAAGTGATTTTGGATATGTGAATTAATTTTAAAAATTTTAGAAGTGAATATGTGATGAAAGGACTAAATTATGAATTTCAAAAAGTTCAAGGACTAAAGTACAAATTTGACCAAAATGGAAAAATAAAATATTATTGATTTTTTGGCATGGAAACGTATTGTATTATATATTAGTGTGATAAAAATCATTTTTGGATTAAATTAGAAGAAATTCAAAAATATAGGGACTAAATTATAAATTTCTCATTTTTGTCAAGAGAAGAGTGAAAATATAATCTTCAATACCCAAGGATGTGTATTAAGTATTGAATAATAATTATGGAATTTGAATTGATTAGTAACTATTTGTTGTGAAGAGATTGTGTTTAAATGCATAAATGGGCAAAAAGATCACTTTGCCTCGAAAAGGCATTTTGGTCAATTCTAAAAATTTTATGGTAAAAATATTGTTTATATGAGACATTTGGTGTCTAGAATAAATTTAGATATTTAGAACTTGGATTATGTTAGTGGGCCACAATCTTTTTAAACTATGTGCTTGGAATTTGTTAAAATTGGCCTTTAAGCCACTTATGTAAACTTGAAGAAAATGAGAGGATGAAAGCTAGTCCCCATCAACTCCTCTTTCCCTTGTTGCTATCACCCTTCTCCCCCATGGCTCCTCTTTGAGATTTTACTAAAATTTCTTGAAAATCTACTTCTTACTCTCATTACCACCATTAATCATTTAATTTTCAACCTAGGGTTTCATGGGTTTTAGTGTGAGAAATTGAAACTAGAGAGAGAAAGCTTCAACAAGGTAATTTATGGTGTTTTCTACTCTTCCAATCTTAGTATTTGAGAATCTTTTTAAACTATGTGCTTGGAATTTGTTGAAATTGGCCTTTAAGCCACTTAAAGAAAATGAGAGGATGAAAGCTAGTCCCCATCAACTCCTCTTTCCCTTGTTGCTATCATCCTTCTCCCCCATGGCTCCTCTTTGAGATTTTACTAAAATTTCTTGGAAATCTACTTCTTACTCTCATTACCACCATTAATCATTTAATTTTCAACCTAGGGTTTCATGGGTTTTAGTGTGAGAAATTGAAACTAGAGAGAGAAAGCTTCAACAAGGTAATTTATGGTGTTTTCTACTCTTCCAATCTTAGTATTTGAGAATTTTTATTTGAGAAAGCTTTATTTTTTTTATTTTCATTGAATATGGAAAAACGGTGAGAAATGTAACACCTCACCTGGAGTGTACCGTTACATCACGAGTAAGGGATGTCATATTTGGACACTAATGCTAACTCAACTCGATCGTCAATTTTAAAAATTTATTTTATCAGAGTTATTCAAGTCATTTCTAGGCTTTCTTTAAAGTTTGGTTTCAAATGGGGTCGAATTAGGGCTTATTTGAGTTAAAATGAGGTAAATAGGGTCAATATAGCGACATTGGAAAATGGGTGTCACGACACTGACTGGTGTCGCGACATTGATCTCCTGATATCGTGACATTGAGAGCAGATTACTCTTATGACTATAATATCATGACAATGAAAGTCAAATGTTGCAACACCGAATACAGATTGACTTCAAAGTCACGACACTGAAGGTTGGATGTCACAACACCGAAGACAAATTGCCCAAAACATAAACAACTAAAACAAGTCAAAACTATCTTCAAACATTTCATAACTTATCTAAACACTTTTAGGACTCAAATTATATCAAATTAACATTCAAAAACTTCATACAACACATAAGTATATCCATCTAAGGAAAATCAACTCAAGGTACAAAATAATATTGGGCATGCTTGACATAGTTTTGGAAGCACTTAGTTACTTTACAACAAAAAATTCATATGGTTCTAATCCTATGTACGTGCCACTCTATTATCAATATTTAAGTTTCATACACTTCATTCCCTACTTGATGATGAGGTTGGCCACTTCAAAAGTTTTCTTCAACCAATCTTTACCTACGCATATAAAACAACGCGTTAAGCTCGTGAAAGCTTAGTAAGTACCCATGAATTTAAATCTTACCATTCCTTTAATTTATTTAATAGTAACAATATTACTAATATAGTTTCATGAACATGTCATTATTTTCAAGAGATTGTTCACTACTATATAACACTTCATTTAAGTCCACTAACCAATTATATTATAATCATTCCTCTAACTTCACTTAACACTTATCACTGTCATATTTATTTTTAAGTTCACTTAGTCACTAAATTTTTACTTCTCATATACTTATGATTACCTCTGATATTCACTTATTATTACTTATATTTACACTTATACATACTTTAAAGTCACTTACTTTATCTCATTTCACTAATACTTTGATTCATTATATTATCACTTCACGATTTAACGGAAATTGTTATCAAAACTCACTTACCTTGAATTCTTAAGCCATGCTAGACACATTTGAACTAAATGTGTTAAACTAAGCCTTATTGGATAATATGTTTTGATATAATAAATTAAAGTGTTTTCGAATAAAAGTAAAGTTGAGCAATTTCATAAAAATCAAGTTGAAATGGTTTCAATTGAGTCAACCATTTTCAAATATGTTTTAACAATTTTCAAACAAGTTAGATTTGCTTCAGGACAATTTTTGTCTAAGTATTGATATTCTACAAGATACCGATACCCATATGTTAATCGATACCAAATTGACATTCTGGAATTTGTCACCTCTGCTAGGTATCTATACTTTTCATAAAAGTATCGATAAATCCCTCAGGTATCGATATTCCTACTCTAACGGTCACTGAAATCAGCATTAATTACAAAAAATATCGATACTCTTTTAGTAGGTATCGATACTCATTGCTGTAGGTGAAGTTAATGACCTAGTATTTCATCCCCAACGACTACATTCACTTCTACAATAACCATAACGGTTGGAAATCAATTAGGGGGTATAAATACCATCTTCCAAAGGTTTAGCAACTACAAAAAACATGTGCAAAGCTTGAAGATCAATAAAAACAACCTAAAGCTTAATTCTTTCATACCTTTTCTTGTAAACATTTTTGAGCTTTCATTGTATTCGTTTAGCTCAAGAGTTCTTCTTTGTATTTGTGTTTAATTGGAAAACATCCTAATCTTGTAAGGATTGTTTCTTTGTTTGCTTATTTGTTTCTCTTTAAAAGAGAGGGTTAATTCTTAAGGTTTGGGTAGAAACCTTAAGGGAGTTGTATCTTAAAATTTTGGGGCATAAATCTTAATATAGATTGTAAGGTTAAACCTGTCCTCAAAGGTTACCAAATTAGTGAATTTGGGGGAATCCTTAGTTGTGGTAAGCTAAGGTAGTGGAGAAGGCAATTGGGGCCGAACCACTATAAATTCTTGTGTTCTTTGTTGCATATTTTTCATTGCTTCCACCACAATTTCTAAAAAGCCAATTCAACCTCTCTATTGATGATTTCAAGTAGATTCTTACGAGCTAACAAGATGGATGCACAAAACAAATCACGATACATGAGAACATTTCATCACTTGTTTTTCTCTTTTCTTTGCCTCTTGAATCGTTTCATCTCTTTCTCTCTCTTTAGTATCATGTTAAGAACATAAAACTTTTCATGAGAAATCTATCCTTACTTATTTAACAAGATTAAACTTGAAAACATAATAAAACCTTGATAACCGTACATTGTTCCCTTGATTTCAAGCTTCAGCTTGATTTTCTCTCTCTTCTAGCATGAACATACAATATCCCTTTTTGAAATCTAAGTTTACTAGGTTTTTGGAGTCTTGATTTTATTAGAAATTTTAACGAAATTTCAATGAAATTTCAATGGTTTCTCTCTTAATTTCAAGAAAAGAACCAAATTGCAAAGAAAACTAAACTTTCTTTCTTTCTTCCATGGTTGAACATGAGCTTGGAGAAAGAGGGAGAATTCTTTTTCTTTCCATCTTTTACTTAATGATTAATTAACATAAAATATCTTAAAATAAAATATTAAAATATTTCAACCAATAATATTCCTACACCATTCATCCTTAATTATTACACTTAATACTTATCCAAAATGAGAAATGACCAATTTGCCCTCCATGATTCTCTATAATTCCATCATTGAATCGCTAACCACTTTTGGTAAGACCGTGATTTAGTCCCTCATATTTCTCCACTTATTCAATTTGATCCTTGGTTACCAATTTCTTGTTACAACAAATTGGGTTGTTTTCATTTTGGCCATTCAAAATTCTTCTATTTACATTTTGAACCCTCAAATTTTAAATATTTACACTTGAGTCACAAAATTTTTCATATTTTTACAACTTAGTCCCTACTTTAAATTAATATATCACGATATACTTCTTAATTCAACTTTCTTTGGCTTCCATTAACCTTCTCTTTATCAATTCGTCTTTAATTTTTAGGGGTGTTACTTTATCGAGGAATCCATTATGTACAATTCTCACTTAATACTACTTTTATAACATAACGATTTTAGGGGTATTATAAGAAATGGATTTTCAAGCAAATTGAAAGGTGGAATCAAGGTTATGAATGTATGATTTTGTATTTTAGAGCATCAAAAGGTAAGTACCTTGGATGATCTTGCTTCTCATACTAATAGGTTTAGAAATTAATGAATTTGTGTTATGAATATTAAAATAGTTATATAATGAATATGAGTAATTCTCTACAGCTTAATGTGTTAGCATGATTGCTGTGAAATATTAAATTTTAATAAGCCTAATAATAAGGTATAAAAATTTGGTTGCCATGGATAACTTCTAAAGTGACTTGGAATGCATGAAAATTGGTGAAATATGGTATTCATATGGAAATATTAGTAAATGTGACCTTATGGTAAGAATTTCATGAGTTAATTGCTAACCTTGTAAGTATTCATAGAGTCAACATGTTGTTAAATGTGAACTAAAATTGTGGAAACATGTGTAATTATGAAATTTGGAATTTAGAAATGCGAGCCTATAAAAATTCTTCTCAAATTTCTGTTACAAAAAATGTTGGTAAATGAAAGAAATGGTCATAAATGATCCTTTGGAAACATAGTCAGAACCATAAATGTGAATTTAAGGCATATGATGATTTTTGGCGAAATGTGCATATGTGCTAGGCACTTAATGTGCCTTTATGTGTGTTTAGACAAAGAATTGTCTAAATAATCTTTGCAACTAACCGCCTATAAACGGTAAAAATATAACACAAAAATATAAGAGATTAGAACGGCGGTGTCCGCAAGTGCATGGGTCAAATTGTAATATAGTTTAGTACGACGAAATACTTTATAAGTATTTCAAGGATCGTACCCAAGGGAGGATGGAATAAAATATGATTTTTTTTTACAATATTAAATTTAAGTAGTAGTAATTAATCCCTATATTACGATGAACCATAAAATAGATTAAGAGGATAAAAATAAATAACGACAAATAAACAAACGACTTAAAAATCAATAAACCAATTAGGAAGATTAACTCACTTCAGGGTTTGTAACTAACTTCGTACTAGTGTTTTAAGGTAGATGAACTACCTATTAACCAATTATTACCTCCCGACCTCTAATTAACTAATTGATTGATTGATAATCGCTTATCTCCCGACCTCTTTTCTCAACCAGGATAAATTATGATTTACTCAGTTCAACTTATCTCTTGACCTTATCTAGCCTATGATGACTTCCTAGGGTTGTCAATCTTAGTGGTTTAAGCACACATAATTCATACCAACTAATCCCTCTCAGGAAACCCTGAATCCTTCGTTAATCACATCACCATCTACTCGTTAATCTCCCCTAAAGGATTTAGCCACTCATGTTATTCATTATCTCAATCTCAACTGAATGAATCATGTAAATAACATGATTGATTCGAAGGAGAAAAGAGATTTGAAGAATTGTAGATTGAATATCGAATGAGGAACAGAGTAGCAAATCAATTGATTGAAATAAAATAAATCAAATGCAAGAAAAAATCAATTGAAACACTTTAATTAAATAAATAAATTCTTAAATCAAAATTGATTTCAAGAGGAAAAATAAATAAGTTATTGAAAAGCCGGAAGAAAAATAATCTAATCCTATTCTTAAACTACTAGGGTTTTTGAAGGCGTCTTGGACAATTTAGTTACATCAAACCCCTAATATCTTATTTATAAAAGTGTTGATAGCCTAAATTAGGTATTCGACACGTCCTAATTCTTCGTATAAAGTTTATTACATGGACAAAAATAACCCCGAATTACTTGGGCAGGAAGTCGACCTGTGTCGCGCCACTCACAAAATGTGTAAAAACACACTTATTTTATTAATAATTAATCCTAAGGCTTAAATACCGAAAACGAAATATAAAATCCTATATTGCATAGAAAACAAACTCTTTAAGTGCGAAATTGATCGAATTAACTACTACATTCGACGACAGGTCAAATACCTTCACACTTAAGTTTTTGCTTGTCCTCAAGCAAACAAAACAAAACAAAATAAAACCCGAAAATAAACTAAAACTAAAAATAAGAAATAAACATGCAAAGAAAAGAAAATGTACTTGAGCTAGCTTGATACACGAGATTGGATCGGAGCATCGACACAAGGAAGATTTGCCTAAATATATAACTCTGGCTAGAAATTTCAACAATTCAAAGTTATTTACACCTAAACAAATTAGTTCAATAAATTACAAACTAAATAAGTTAAAGAAAACTAAATACAGATCTCCATCAAAATGTATATACAAATATAATATTTATTTTTGCAGGGTATAGTCAGTTCGAATTTTTTTTTCTACTCAGTTTATTTTTATCCCTGCTTTGAACTTTAATGCAATTATATTTCCCCAATAATCCCTTATGAATTTTTTATTTGTGCCAATACAATTGATTTTTTTTTTAACATTTTTTATAAAGGTTATACTAGTCATACTGCATCGTTTCAATAACCATAGATTTTATCGAGTATTTTCTTTTAAATTCGAACATCCTATACTTCTACAAATATAATTATTTATTCATATCTACCTTTATCACTTGGTATATTTAATCTCTTTTACCTATTTACAGTCTAATAAGCCAAACTAATTAGTCAAATATAAACAGCCTAAATTATTTAATTTCAAGCTAAATTTACAATTTAAACAAATAACCTAGGTATATGCTCCTAACCAATCACTTGTATTTCTACAAGCTCAAGCACATAGAAAACATGCAATTAAAAAAATTCAAAACTACTAAACGCAAAGAAAAAACAATAACTGAAATTTTTTAATTTTTTCTTAAGTCACCCCTACACTTTATTCGGCATATTGTCCCTATTGTGCAACTAAAAATCTAAAGGAAAGAGGTTACGCTAATGGCATGATACGTGTAACTCAATCGGTGGGATTACTCCTCCTTTCGGTGTTGGCTTGAATGGTAGTGCCGTAAAAAATTATGGGGTTCCTACAAAGAAAAATTAAAAACTCATAAATACATATAGAATATATGAAATCCTAACTAATTAAAATTAAAGAAAAAATTAAAAATCATCCCAATAATAAAAATAAAGTAAAAAATCCAAATATATAAAAATGTTCAAAATCAATCGAACTTAGATTCTGACTCCTCCATCATCTTACTTGAAGGGTCAGATGACTAAGTGATCTTTTAATGCAAAAGGAATGAGGGCTATGAAACCCTTAGAACTTGTGCATACTAACATCTGTGGCCCCATGAACGTCAGTGCAAGAGGTGATTACGAGTAATATGTAACTTTTATTGATGATTCTTCCAAATATGGATGTGTCTACCTAATGCATCACAGGAGTGAAACCCTTGATAAATTCAAAGAGTTTCCTGCGGAAGTGGAGAAACAACTAGGTTTACCCATAAAGGAACTTCGATCTGATCGAGGTGGGGAAGATTTATCAGATGAGTTCTTAAGTTACCTCATAGAGAATGGGATTCTATCTCAATTAACTGTGTTGAGCACTCCACAACAGAATGGCGTGGTAGAGAGAAGGAATCAAACTTTTTTAGACATGGTTCATTTGATGTTAAGTTATTTAAAGCAGCCTTGGGCTTCTTTTATTAGAAATCATAAGGTAAGAGCAATTCTTGTTGTTAATGAGGAGGAGCCGGATATGAAGCTAACAAAAGGAGATAAGGAGAGATTTATTCTTCCAACTAAACATGTTATTAGAGAGTAGACGGAAAAGTCGAGTTTGGATAAGGTAACAACCTAGTTTGTTCGTAGATATGTAGTGAGATAAAGAATTTAGCAACAATTGTTGTAGGGGATAGTGTTGTAAGAGGGAGAACAAGGGTAGAGGGTTTCACATAACCATATCATAAAGACTACTAGGAAGGTGAATAAGGTAAGGTGTAATGTGAATAGGCTATGGGAGTTGACATTAAAGATGGGAAAGATGCATTGTTTGATTCTGGGGTGATGGTGAGGCCAGGAAAGTGGATGATGATAAACACTGAAAAAGAGAAGAAGTGTACTTAAGGTTATTGATCCAATTGTAGTGCTTATTGAACAACATTGTCAATTTCTATGATGTTACTATCATAGAACTACTATGGGTTTGGAAAGCTATGGACAGATCTCGATGTTGTGTTTTTGAGTAAAATGAAATTGATAGTTTCTACATGTGATAGATTATGTAAACAATGTGGTATTATGAGAAATGTTGCTTTTAATTATGAGGATAGAAAATAAAGCCTTTTTATGCTTTTGAATGAGGGCATTCATCTTGATTTATTGTCATTTTCTACTAGCCATATTGATACGAAAATTGTGTTGAAAAGATCATACACAAGACACATTTTTGAGTTCTATGATGTTAAAAAATAGAATGTTGATAATGACAATATATCGCAAAGAAAAGAGAAAGAAAAATAAAGAACACAAATTTTATGTGGAAACTCATTCGAGAAAAACCACGGGCAAGGGAGAAGATAATTCACTAAGTCGAATTCGAATGATTACAAGAAGAGTAGACTATGTTTGTTTATAGGCTTGTAAAACCATATTCTAATAGGAGTGTTGTAACAGCCTGTTAAAAGTATAACGTCGGTAATGACAATAAATCGCAAAGAAAAGAGAAATAAAATAAAGAACACACAGATTCTATGTGAAACCCTTTCGGGAAAAAACCATAGGCAGAGGAGAAAAAAATTCACTATGTCAAATTCTAATTATTACAAGAGGAATAGACTATGTCTATTTATTGGCTTGTAAAACCATATTCTAATAGGAGTGTAGTAAGATTGAAACACCTTATTCTAATCAATATCAAATAGATGGAGTTTAATAAGATTTAAAAAAACCTTATTTAAAATAAAATAAAATAAAAGAAGTGTAGTTCTATAGAGATTCTTCTTTTATTTTATTTTACCATTATATTTTATTTAAATAAGGATTCGGGTCACTTAATTCTAACACAGCCCATTTCTTTTATGTGTTGAAACTATAGTTTTGGGGTCACAAATCTGACGTGTGAGTACATAAATATTATTATTTAATATTTTCAAATAATATATGGTGTATTGATAAATTTTGATTTTTTGATTTTTGGTTGAAGGAAAGAACAATTAGGTTCAAGTGGTAAGACCCTAGAGTCAAGTGATTTTAGAAAATGAGGTATCGGGACCTCATTTCTATAAACCAAGTCGTAAATATTTTTATAAATATTTATGGCATGTTATTAAGGTTTTATTAAAGTTTCATTAAGAAATTTTAATATTTAGATAGTTAATTAAAGAAAAAGGACTAAATTGTAAAAGGTGCAAAATGTAGTAAATATAGCATATTAGTGATTTAAAAGCTTGATTATTAAATTAGAAAGGACCAATGTAGTAAATAGTCATTAGTATTGACATTGGACGGTACTATGTATTAAAATTATAAAATATTATATGGTTTAATGGTAAAATGGTAAATTTTAAGAAATTAAAACAAAATTAAAAGAAGAAAAAGATCTTTCTTCTTTATCTTTTCAATTCGCCATGTCGAAACACCATAGGAACTCAACTTGGGAGGTTCGGCCATTGTTAATTCTTGCATGTAAGCCCATTTTGATTCTGTTTCTTGTAATTTTTGTGTTTTTGATATCGTTGCAACTAGGTCCAGCTAGCCCGTACCTTCGTTTTTGAAACTTTTAAAGATTTTGAATGTTTTAATTGATGAATATTTGTGATTTTAAATGTTAAATGATGAACTTGAGGTATTAGTTGTTATTTATAAATGTTTTGTTAAGTGATTTTGATGAATTTAACAATTAGGGATTAAATTGTTGAAATAGTAAAAATATAAGGACTTGGTGTGAAATTTTTACAAATATGGGCTGTATTAGATGCTATTAACATTCATCTTATATGAATTTTCAATAAAATTGGTTTATTTTCATGATTAGGACATAGGGACTAAATTGAATAAAAATGAAAAGTTGAGGGTAATTTTGTAAAAATATAAAATAACTAAATTGCATAAAATAAATTGGTTTTATTATGTAAATTAATTAATTGAATGAAATTATTAATTTAGATCAAGAACGAGTGGAAAATCGAGAAGAAGAGAAAATTAGCAAATAGCCCCTGTACTTAGTCATTGCTACAATTTATCCAGGTAAGTTCGTGTTACATGTAATATGTTATATTAAATTCTTGATATTTATTTTAATAATCGTGGTGATTATAATTACTGAAGGTTGGTTGTTGAAAATTAATAATGAAATTGAGTTGTTTGAGATAATATATCGAACCTTGAGTCTAGTATGCTTCATGCCGATGATTCATATCAGGCTCTATGCCTAGCAGGCTTCGTGCTGGTGATTTATATCAGACTCTGTGCCTAGCAAGCTTTGTTTTGGTGTGTTATATAGGTAACTGGTACGGTAAATATTTTTTCAATTATCCAATGTTCTTCTATTTGGTTCAACAAGCAAGGTATTGGTTAAAAACGAAAAGGTATGTAAATGAAATAAATGATGATTTTTGAGTAATGATATGGTTTATGATGAAATGTGCAAATAAAACAGGTAAGAAAGGGTAATGAAACGGTAAGTTCATAATTGAGATGTAGTATGATGATATAAAAGGATTGATGAGTTAAATGACGTATATATGTGTGAGAAATTCACTTGTGCTATGGATGAATTTACCTATGACATGAACAAATACACTAATTTGTGAATTGATAATGTTATTTAAGCTTATGCTAAATTGATAATGTTATTTAAGCTTATGCTAAGTAAATGGAATGGAAAGTAAGTAAATGGAGTGATTCATAGTCTTATGTAAAGGTTAATGATTGTATAATATGTTTTATAATCCTATTATGTTATGAAGGAAAAATACAAGTGATGTTGATGGTTATATAGTTTGATAAATCTCGTGGCATTGGTATAGCTTTATATTTGTCTTATAAGGTTCATATTTGAAATAGAATATTATGTTCAAAATTTATACGAGCTTACTAAGCATTCAGTGCTTACGTAGTTATCTTTCTTTTACTTTACATATTATCGAAAGCTCGATCGGTTTGGAAGCTCGTCGGAGATCTATCACACTATCTAATGATTATATTAGTAGTTTCGATGTGTTGGTCAAGGTTATAATGGCATGTATGGGTGGACTTGTGTGGGTAGCTAATCGAATGCTAGTTGATGATATTGGCATGTATATCTTGTTTTGGTACAATATGATGTTAGTTGGTTGGCTTGTGTCATTTTGGTATTTGTAGATGCCATACTAGTATGTGTTATTTTGGTAATGTGTTAATGCATGTTTAAATAGCCAATTTGGTAAGTGATGGTATGTTTGCAATGTGGCCAAGTTAGGTTACATTTTGAGATAGATATGAGCCAAATGTGTTTATATAAAATATGGCCAATCATGCGTAAGCTTAAGTATGTTAGTTTGATTGTGATTGAGGTGTCTTATTGGTATATTGGTTGATTGGATTAATGTTATAGTGAATTGGACATTTTATGTATGTTTTGGTATGTTTTGATGCCTTGGTTAAGAGTGCAATTAGCTTGTAGGTTCATGCTTGAAGTGGGAGAAGGAAATGGCTTGATTTTGGCCAATTTCTTGTCCACACGGCCTAAGATATGGGAATGTGTCTCAGCCGTGTATGACACACGGCCATGCGACACGGTTGTGTGTCCCCTGTAGGATTTAAAAGTTGCAAGTCAGGCCGTTACAATGCCCAGCACACGGCTTGGTACACGGGCGTATGAGGCCATTTTGATTGTTACACGGCCTGAGACACGGGCATTTGTCTCAGCCGTGTGAGTCACACGGCTAGGCCAGACGGCCGTGTGACCCCTGCAGTTTAAAATTTTTAATTTTTTCTTCGATGTTTTTGATTTAGTCCCCGAATCGTTTCCAAAGTGTTTTTAAGGCCTCGAAGGCTTGAGTAAAGGACGATATGCATGTATATGAATGATTTATGCTATGATTATATTGATATATGAAATGTTTGATTTAAAGTTATGTTTTTACGGTAATGCTCCGTAACCCTATTCCGGTGACGGATACAGGTTAGGGGTGTTACAAGTGTAGTAAGGTTGAAACACCTTATTCTAATCAATATTAATAGATGAAGTGTAATAAGGTTGAAAAACCTTATTCTAAAATAAAATAAAATAAGTGTAGTTCTATATAGATTTTACTTTTATTTTATTTTACCATTGTATGTTATTTTAATAAGGATTCAGGTCACTCAATTCTAACATATGAAAATACTGATAACGAGAGCCAATATGAATTATGTGCATTTCTTCACTCCTTATAAAGTAAAACCATGTTTTCTTGGTACATGTGTGGAGATTTTAATGAGATTTTGTTAGATATTGAGAAGAATGGGATAAGAGTCTAGGATGGTATTGTTGAATTTAAGAAGGCTTTAGATAAGATAGGAGTTTTTTTTATCTAAGTTCTGATGAGGGTTCATTTACATAGTTAAATAATAAGGATGCTTAAACTGTTGTTAAAGAAAGGTTGGATCAGTTTGTTTCTAATAGGGATTAAGCGAAGATGTCTATGTATTTGAAAACCGAGGTGCTCCCATAAGTAGTTTCTATTCATTGTTCTTTTTGGAACTTCAAGGGTTAGGGGCTCGAGAAACGGGGAGCCAAAAAATCCTTTTAAATTTAAGGCAAGTTAGCTTAGAGAGAAGAACTATGAAACTAATGAGACAAATATGTGGTGTACTATAAAGAATGATCGGCAATGGATATATAAAGTTGGATGAGATCTAAAGGTTCGACAAATGAGGAAATCTGAGGATGTGAAGGGATGTATTAAGGATTTTATTAGCAAGGTGCCATCTTTGACGGATAGTCATGAATTGATTGAAGCTAATATCTAATTGCTACGAGCAGTGGTGAAGCCAGAACAATTTTTTAGGGGGGCCGGATGAAATTTTAATTTTTTATAGTTTATATCTTTATAATTTGTAACGGGTTAAATCAACTTTTTATAATTTTAAGGGGGCCAAAGTGCAATTTTACCTTTACTAATTTAATTTTTTTAAAAAATTTTAAGGGCCTAAATAGAAATTTTACTTTTTAAGGGGGGCAGGGCCCATGCTAGCCCCTTGGCTTCGTCCCTGGCTACAAGAATCCTAGATTAAGCTTAATTGCCTTCTTGACAAGGATGAGATGCACTAAAAATAGAGATCGATGGTGTTGTGGTTCCTAGATAGGGATAGAAACACTAATTATTTTCTATGCTCAAGCCAGTAAACCGAGGATGAACTTGATAATTGGGTAGAAGAGAAGGTATGGGTCTATAACATTATGCTTAACTATTTTAAAAATCTCTTCCGGTCTGAGAATGGTCAAACATCGTAAGATATCATTAAATTAATGAATGATTGCATTGTTCATGAGATGAGTAATACCTTCACATTGAATTCCCTACTATCCAAAAAAACATGATCGACTTTAGGTCCATTAGTCTTTACTCAGTTCATTATAAAATCATCTTTAAAGTTCTGTTAGTTGGCTTAAAAGTGTCTTACCTATTGCATCAGTCACATTAGAGTGGTGCTTTGTTTTGGGTAAGATGATTACATATAATGTCATTGTTGCTTACAAGTTCATTAACTATTCTATGGGTTCAAAGAATGGTCTGAATAAGGGTTTTACACTGAAATTAAACATGAGTAAAACCTACAATAAAGTAAAATGAATTTTCTTTCGCAATGTGATTCTCAAAATAGGTTTTAAGCAATATTGTCATAATCGAAATGGATTGGTCGATTGAACCGGTTAGATTGAAAATCAATTAAAGTATCAATCCGATAAGAGGTATAACAATTAATTAACTCACAAACCGATACAAACTAGTTGAGCCAAAAAAAAAGTTAAATTGATTTTTATAATTGTTATAATAGAAGTCGATAATGACAATAGAACAATTGCAAAGCAATAAGAAAAGAAAAATAAAAACACACAGATTTTGCATGGAAACCCTTTCGGGGAAAATTACAGGCAGAGGAGAAGAAATTTACTAATGTCGAAAACTAAATGATACAAGAGGAGTTTTGACTATACCTATTTAAAGGTTGAAAAACTCTATTCTATTTAACATTAAATAGAAGAAGTGTAGTTCTATACGGATTCTACTTGTGCGGAATGATTCATGCCGCGAGGGCCTCCGGCCCCCACACCCTCGGTCATAACCCTAATCCAAATTTATACTTAATTGGTATCTGTGGCAGGCTACGGCCTCTCGCCCCCTACAGATACTCTTATTTTGTCATTGTATTTATTTTTTCAACAAAGATTCGAGTCACACAAAATCTAACAATAATTTTTTTAATAATTTTTATTTTAAATAATTTATTTATTTGAATCAATCAGATCAAAAATTAACAATTTGACCAATTTGACAACTAAACCAATTAAAAATAATACTTGCGTTGTGTATCTATTGTTTCGTATGTTGTCTGATTTGATGTGCATTGATGGACTATCATGAATTGTTTCAGCCGACCATAAAGTCTCGGAATAGGCAAACTGGGTTTCCGAGACTTATGATAATTCTATTAAAATCAACAAACCAAGTATGACGGCTTTTACACGATTGAGATACATTTGTCCTCACCGCAAAGGTATTTCCTAGAACTGGCAATATTCAAGATGCTTCTAAACTGAAATTATTTGTTTTTTAAATGTAATCATCATAAAAACCCCTAACATTTAGACTCTATCACCATGCAATAGTATTAAAAATACGTCCAACACATGGCCTTTTCAGTCTCCTTGTATTTTGGATGATTCATTACTTTTTCTCTTACATGTCCAAGTCTCTCACTTCCAGACGTCTAACGTTGGAAACCACCACACGTCATGGCTACCAACTTGCCAACCCTCAATCTTTTCTGTCCAAGTAAATAAAATTGAAGAATCTAGTGAACTTCCTTCAAACAAACGCATCTTAAATAATATTATTTTTGGGTTTATTGGTTTAGGTTCGGATAGAGATTCGATTGGAAGACTTTTAAGCTTAAGATAAGCGTCTTCCATTACCCCATCCACCACTCACCACTTCAAACTGACCCACTTCACTTTTTCTTGGAAAAAAAAAAAAAAGTTTTCCTAGAAAATTTCTGTTTAGCTCTAGATGATAAATATCGACCAAGAAGAAACAAGTAGCGCTAGAGAAATCAGACCAAAAAGCAGAAGAATCATGGTTAGGCCGCCAGCCTTGTTGGATATTAATTATCTATTATTGAATAGTATTTGATTGTATACAGAAGCTGATGATGAAATAAATTTGGGTTATGTATAATTTAGGGAGGAGGAGGACCAGATGATGAAGATGATGAGGATGAGGATATGAAGTGGCCGCCATGGCTGAGACCACTGCTTCAAACAAGCTTTTTTGGTCAATGCAAGCTGCACGCAGATGCTCATAAGAGTGAATGTAACATGTATTGCTTGGAATGCATGAATGGAGCGCTTTGTTCACTTTGCGTTGCTTATCACAAGGACCATAGAACCATTCAGGTATAAATCATTAAAACTTGTATTAATTTGTAAAGGTAGAGTGAATAAATGTGGAGAATGTTGCAGATAAGGAGATCATCATACCATGATGTGATAAGGGTTTCAGAGATTCAGAAACTGATAGACATAACAGGGATTCAAACATACATAATAAACAGTGCCCGGATAGTGTTCTTGAATGAAAGACCACAGCCTAGGTTGGGCAAAGGTGTTACGAATACCTGCCATGTCTGCCACCGCAGCCTCCTTGATTCCTTCACCTTCTGCTCTCTTGGTTGCAAGGTACCCTTTATTCTTTTTCTTTTCAAAAACAAAATCAATGAACATATAACTGGACAACTTGGGTCCCATCATGTGGTTGCAATGCATTTGATAATAAATGTATACGAATTGGATTTTTATGAATCTTTTTTACCCTATATATTTCCATTCATCTTCTTCCTGCCTTAACATTTTTATGGCTACTGTTAAAAGTCCACATTATCTGATTCTTCTATTTGAGAGTGGTGATGAAAATGGGGCTTGCTTTGTCTATTTCATCAGATATTACAAATATCTGAGAGTATCAAAACTCTCAAATGTCTTTCTAACTTGATATTTGAAGTAGATTCGTTATCCATTCCATTTAACAACTTGTTCCATGTTAATTTTACTAGAAATTGATGAAGCATAGGGTCCAAGTTTCTGGTAAATTTAGGTCAAATCATAAAATAAAAAAAAAATAGAATAGATAAATTTGTACATGACCCTTTTGTAGTCTTCCAATTTTAATTATTTAATTTAAGCTCTTCCAAACTAAATGTTTGTTTAATTTTGATGTTTAAAATTTTATATCAACCCCTTTTTGTCTCGAGTTTTTTAATTAATTTTTATGTTCATTTATGATTATTCCTATAATAATATTATCTTATTTCCAAAGTTTAAATTTGTGTTAATTCAGGTGGTTGGGACATCGAAGAAGTTGATTGAGAAAGGAAAATTATCCACAGAAATGGAGTACTCAGAAGGTGAGTCGCTAAACATAAGTGTTAGCATTGAGGGTATACAGAACATACAGCAAAGCTTCACGCCATCGACGCCGCCACCTACGGCCAGGAGGAGGAAGGGAGTACCTCATCGAGCTCCTATGGGAGGCTCATTATAGGATTGTAGTATAAATTATAGTCAAAACTCTTTTTAATAGTATAGTGAAACTTATTGTATATATACATTTTACAGAAAAGAGAAAAGATATAGGAAGTAATGTCGACGTCCGAGCCTTTGTGTTTTGAGGCCGGTGTTGGAATCCCAATCACACATATAAGAAAAAAGGGAAATAGTGAAGATAAATAAGGGGAAAATAGATTAGATCAAAGTTTTAAGATGAGTAGGTTGATGTGCAGCCTTTTGATACTGTATTCATATTTGTATATAATTTTATATTAAGATGAAGCAGTGTTGATAATACTAGAATTTAAATTTAATTTTTTTTTAATGGAAGTTATTTAGGGGGTAAATCTCTATAGTAATTCAGCTTGTTATAATTTAATTTCAATTTTTATCCTCTGAAATTAAGTATTTTAAATAATATGTTTTAGTGGGAGAAGGGGTTATAAAAATAGTGATTCAACTCTAAATTTTATACCAATTCACTTCACAAGTTATGGGAGGATTGGCAATACTAAATATAATTTAGGTGTTTAATAATGTTATATCACATTCGGTTAAATATTTAATTTACAAAAGGGTGTAATAGTTCAATTTGCTCGGGCCCATCAAATTAAATAAGTAAGTCTAAAAATTACAAGCCCAAAAGATAAAATATAACAAGCCCAAAATATAAAAGATTAACTCAACAAAATTACACGGCCCGACAAGCCCAAAATTTAAAAAAAAAAATCAGAAAGCCAGAAACCCTAGGGTTTTTGGCGCTGGTGCCCTCCATGCCACGACAGCGCCTCGTCCCGAGACCTGACATCTTCTGCCGTCGTTTCACTAAAGAAGCAAGAGGTCTGCTTTACCTGCCGTTGACCGAGCGCCACACCTGCAAAAGAAAGGACAAGGAAACAGAACAAGAACAGAAAAGAAACAACAAGCAACAATAGAATAAACAGTGTATAATCGGCTATAAAAGCCATCAAGATGTAATGAGATTTTACACACAATATTAATCGAAAACAGAATTCAAAGTTGAAAAATGTGATTTTTTTTATTTTGTTCTTTACGAATTTATTTTATAAGTAAAATAAAAAAAAGAGGGAAAAAGGGTTGAGACTTACCCGCTTCTTCGTATCTCGCCACCATCAGGGGTTTCCTCCGTTCGCGAAAGCCATGAAAACCCTTTGGAGTTTCGTTCGGGCTTCGAGAGAAAGGCATACAAGAGGCCATAAAGTAGAATGGGGCGTCGGTTAGATTTTTTCTTTTTTTTTTAGGGTTTTCCCCTTATATCTAAACTAGGTTGTAAAAAGGGATAAAAAGGGGCATTTTCGGCATTTTCCGGCTATCGGGAGCGACGAAGCCCATCGTTGGCGACTTATGGCCACCATGGGACTCGCTGGAACCCTAAGCCGGATGTGGGGGAGCTTTGAGAGAGGAATAGAGTGTTTTCTTTCTTTTTTTTTTTTGAAAGAAGATGAAAAATGAAGTTTTTTGAAGTTTTTTTAGCTTAAATAGCCTAGTGAAACAGTACCATTTCACTCAACCCCCCAAACGTCCAAAACGGCGTCGTTTTGGGGGGGGGCCAACCCAAGATTCGACCCAGAATCCTCAGGATTCGCGTGTTTTGGACTAAAGGTCTATTTGCCATTTTAGTCATTCCGCTTCTTCGATCTGTTTCAATTTCATACATTTCTATTTTTTAATTTTATCACCTGATTTTACTTTATTTCCATTTTGGTCCTTAGACCATTTTAAAAGACGGATGCCTAAAACAGTGTCGTTTTCGAATACCCAAATCTGGCCCGACCCGATTCAATGATTCGCGCGTTTTGGTAGGGTAGGGTCTATTTTTTTTAGTCCCTCTATTTTTAATTATTTTTAAAATCAAGTCCTATTTCTATTTTTTTTTCTTTTTAAATTTTTACCTTGTAATTTTACCTTTATTTCATTTTGGTCCCTCGATTTACCAAGGGAAATGGCACAAGTTTTGGGATATTTTCCCAATTAATCCCTCATATTTTTTGCGCATTTTGAATTGGTCTTTTGCATTGTTTTACTATTCAATTAATTTTATTTTATTGTGTTTTATACTTGCAATTTTGTCTAAATATCAATCCAGTCCCTTATTTATTTAAACTTAGTCTTTATGAAATTTTTGTTATCATTATTATTTATTTATTTATCCATTTATTATTGCAAATTCAGAATTTCATGCAAGCTTTTTTTATTATCATCTACTCATTTATTATTGTCTTGTTTATTTTATTATTGTAGTAATTTGCTTGTTAATATTATTATGACTATCATAGTACATTAGTATTATTATAACATTCATTTATTTATTATGTATATTCTACTCGTATAGTCACTTTATATTATTGCATTATTATTGCCCCATGCACTATTTTTAAATATAATTGGTTGTCTTTATATTATACTTCAAATAAACCCACATCATTTTAAATATCGCATTTGCTATTATTCAAAAAGAAAAGGAAATTTTTAAAAAATATATACATAATAAATAAGGCAATGTTCCGTATTTGGAAATTCGAGAAGCCGTACTCTAACTTACAGGATTTCGATTTTTCTCGTCAGACCAAACTAATCGAATACCCTTTCAAGATTACGACATATGAAATTTCAAAAAAAAAAAAAAGGGACAAACTTACTCTTAAGGATTTGAAGTGTTGTATCCTAACTTACGGGATGTGATATTTTGTTGCCTAGAGATAAGGAGGTCTTAAACATACTTTTCGATTCATTCAAGCAATTTTTAAGTAAAATTAAAATTAATACAAAGAGGGATCGTATTTTTAAACTATTTTCAAGTTTTCAACTTTCTACTCTAAGACATGAATTAATCAATTAGGTACCAATTTAGGGCGTTACGAGGGTGCTAATCATTCATCGTACGTAACCGACTCCCGAACCCATTTTTTATTTTTGTAGACCGAAAAATATTATTTTAATAAATTAAACATCTTATTAAAACGATTAAATTACGAGGTGATCTGATCACACCTCATAAAAAAGATTGGTGGCGACTCCCACTTTTTCGCTTTTCAAAATAAAAAGTCGATTTCAAAAAAAAAAAGGTCTCAACAAAGGGTATGTAATAAATATAACAGAATTGATTTTGTTAATATTTGAATTGTTTTTGTCTAAGTTGGTTCTTGTATTGGAGCTTAAATTAGGCAACTATTTTCGTATCGGAACTTGAACTTTTTCTTTTTCTAAGAGAATTCTCAATTTAGCAATTGTTCTCATATTGACGTCTGAACTTGACAATTGTTCCTACATTAAAATTTGAATTTTAGGATTTTCAATAAAATATCAAAAATTAATTTGAACAAAAAAATTCAAGTCTCAATATAAAAATAATTATCAAAGTTAAAATTAACTTGGATAAAGAAAACTTCAAGTCTTGCAAAGTTTAAACCTAGAAAAGTGAGGCAACCCTTGCAATAATTGTTGATAAGTGGAAAGGGTTTTTAAGAAAAATAATTGTAACTTAGACCATGAAATGAAAAGACCAATCATAAAATATTGTTGTTCACATATGATGTATTATGTTTGTAATGAAAAGAATATGTATTTACTTTTTTATTTTCCTTAATATCTATTAAAAAAAATATCGATATTGTGTTAACTAGACAGTAGTCCTATTAATTTGGTCAGTCCTGTTTTTCCTCTCTTCCGTAGCTTGTCATGAAAACTGAAATAAATAACAAAAATATCAGAACAAGATCTTTCCAAGTGCAGGAGTGGAGTCCTATAAGCAAAGTTCCATTCCAAGGCCTTGATGTGTTCCCATATACAACTTGTTTCAACCATATCTCTATCCTTTACTAGCAGTTGAATTAATCCTTGTATTTGCTCTGGTCAGATGAAAGATAGACACAGCTGAAAGAGAATACGAGACGTAATTTCATGATATTGATACTGCATGACATTGGAATAATGATCAAATTTGAATCAATGGCAACACAAATTGCTTCCAGCAATGTTTACAGGGACAATCTTTATTACTTGGAGCCCGTAATAGGTTACCGACACAATTGTCTTCAATTTTTCTCAAGATTCTCCAAGGATCTTTGGAAGATCACACATGCCGATGGGCATGACTGTCCGATACTTCAAGAAAAATGAAGCGTTAAAACAACATAGCGGACAAGATACAAGGTTACAAGCTATGGAAAATATAAGAATGGAAAAATTGACATGGGGCTTCAAGGCAAATACGTCATAAACTGGAAATATGACCTGAACCTACATCTGACCTTACACTAGAACTTCCGAGGTTGAATGCAAATGACTCGGCAATATCATCGGCGTCCTGAACACTAAGTCGAGTCCCCTGTTGCCCAATATCTGTGGCTGCAATCCTAGCTGCTAATGTACCCATGACTTTCAATTCCGAGACACTTCGTAATATACCATACAAAATACCAGATGCAAATGCATCACCGGCACCAGTGTCCACCGGTACACATGGGAGGAATATATACTTCTCCTTTTACACCCAAGTAAGATCCTCTATGTCCATCCGTAACTGAGACCAAGGGAACAAAGTGGCTGAGATACCTTGTTGCTGAAACAGAGCTTTCTTTTGAGGAAAAATGCCATAAAGCTCTCACAGAAAATCCACGTAATTGCCAACAATTTCCCTGAACATAAAAAGGCAAAAAAATTAATATTTGAGAACTTAATGAAAATATTTATTCCCACAGAACATGAATTGTAGTGAGCTCAAGGTTTTTTATATTTCCCAAGAATGTTTTAGTACTCTTCTAGCACCGTAAATAGCTTCTCCTTGAACCTAGTGATGCGAAGAACAAGTGAATCTTTTTCATCTAGACAAAAACCCATTCCGGTAAAGACAAGTTCAAATATATTAGCCATCCTTGAATTATATAGCTGAGTTATGACTGTATACACTACGTTCAACCTTGGAGGGGGGATTGAAGGGTTTAGCATCCTAAATGAAAAGCTTCGAATAACTGTTTTACCACAATGTGCTTAATGTACAACATTTTCGGATTTTTTTTTCTAAAAGTATATGAACACATTCCAAAGACAAGCACGAAAAGCCAATAATAGGGTTGACCAAATTTGGTAACAAACTTACCAGAAATCATCATAATGTCACTCGATGCAGGAGACATCTGATGCTATGACTGCTACTAGTGCGCCACCCCTGCGAGCTTCTTCACAAGCCTTTATAATGGTTCTGATGGTATCAGGAAGTTCAAATAAATAGCCCTTAATCACAAATATATTTGTCTAGGAGACTACATTGGCCAAGCAAGAATCATAATTAATAGTCGATGATGTACTGAAATAACAAGATGAAGACATATATTAGGATATCATGCCATTCCCTTCCCAGAACATACACATGCTCTAATGAAACTTAGACATCAGAGAGTTCGAGGCAGGATGTTACTTTTAAGAACATAAATAATTTAGCGTAAAGCGCTGTAGCATGAAAAGGAGTTTGCTCGAACATAAAATTTTATTTGTAAGATTATTATGTTTTATGGGCTAAGGCTTCATTCATGTTTTACTTATTTTCCAGGTACTAGAACATTAGAGAAAGCTACAAGTAACTATGTTGTTCATTTTTAAACAGGTTTTCCTTCATGGATTTTTTTAATCATGGTAAGAATTTTCCATTTATTATAAAGTGCATGGATTAAAGTGGCTGAACAAGTTCATCGTCCCTGAGATGATGTCAATAGAACAGCAACAAGCAAACAAATAATGAAACAAAAAGTAGATCCTGGTTCCGGTTTTTATTCAATTTCTCCATACTTAAGGGGAATTCGGTTTTTATTCAGCATCATATTTTTTTAACAATAAAAATGAAGCAGTGATTTATCAAAAAAAAAAAAAAATGAAGCAGTGATTATGCATGCATGCAAGTCTGCAATATAAGTTGCGAGGACCGTGCGTGCAAACTTTGTTAATAAATAACGATTGAACTGCAAGAAGTAGGAAATAACACTGTAGGTTCAACTTTAGGCAACTTGCAATGACATCTGTAGCTTCATCTATCCTGATAAGCAAGCATCGTGCGCTGAGCATCTGGAGTTGTAAGAACTATCACTGCTCCAGTTGTCCCATATTCAATAGGTTCAGAAAGAAAATCCACATTTGCCCTATGTAGCTTTGCCCTAAATGTATCAAGCAATTAGATCTTTAATTCAACAAAACCATTTCAAATATTGATCAATTGCTGACAATGATTGGTCAATTTAAGAGTATTATCAGATCACGTGCAGCTACAAGAAACGTAAATATATCAATCATCATACTGCAAAGTCCTACAGACTGTTGATTTCTAATGCAGGAAGCAGCAAGTACTGAAACAGCCCACCTTTTTCTAATTAGCATGGTCTTATCATCTTTAAAACAGTTAGTAACCACATCCTACCATCTTGGACAGTGAAGCAATTAATTTACTAAATAGTATAACTTAGAAAAAAATTCTTTCTATTTTTTCTTTTGTTATGGCAAGAATATTCCCAGCCATTTAATAAGATAATCTCTATTCAAAAGGTAGCACCGGAGATATCAGATTTGGAAATGTTCATTCTAAAAGGAAAATGTGCTTGCATTCACATTTTGTTTACTTGGAGCAGCTTAAACATCCAGAATGCCCTTTAACCAGAAAATCTTCACTAACAGCCTCACACAATTAAACAAGTTGAGAAAGGGAAAAATAACAAGATATTTCTCAGAAAGAACAAAAAAAAACCATCTTTACACCTGAATCAAGTTTGGCGCATTACAAATAATAAAAAATCATACACCTACTTCATGATTCTAACCATCTTTACACGGACCAAAAACCCACACAATGAAGCTGATATGTTTTCCCAAAAAGCTGCCAATTACAATACAAAACCTCATTTTCATTTTAACTATATATCCTCAACAATTGATTGTCATCTTCTCTCCTCTCTGTCCTATACATCCTCAGCGGGGATGATGTTTCATCATCGTGTTTCTGCTAACCCTGCAATGGTGCTCCAGCAGTCTCCATTTCTCCATACTGAATTACAACAACACATGTAGACATATGTATGAGTTCTCTTAACAAAAATTTGTATCCTACTACTATTTGAAACCACACAATGGCAACCGTGGGTGTTTAACCTTTAGAGGGTTCCTCAATCCAAGGACCGTTCATTATATTCAGAATGCTACATGCCTCGCTGTATTCCAGATCTGGTAGCAACTTTGGTGTAAGTAGGAAACACCTGCCACAATGTTTAAAACAAACTTCAATCTACAACACAAACACGCTTTTACCAAACTGTTAAAAAAAAAAAACATCACATTGTTCATAAATTTAGAATCAACAGCTACTACTAAATTTTGGACCATGAAGCTTGACTTTAAATATACATATATGAACCTATTTTAATCAGCCTAACCTCTATCAATCATTAAGCCAAACTAGTTGATTTGGTCCACAACATTAAAATCCTTATCTTATCAATTAAGGCCAGTTTTAGGAGGTTGTTTTTTTTTTTTTTTTTAAGTAGGAGAAGCAACTTAACCCTCGTCTTATCATCTGTTTTGAACATTTACTTCCCAGCCTAATCCGATTATCTTCATTTTTGTTATCTATACTGATGATCAGCATAAACCCTAAACCCTAGTTTACAGGAAAAAAAAAAGTGCAAAGTACATATAGCAGTAACTTTTCAATGACAACTAAATTTATAACACAGCAGCAAGTTTTAACCATTAGCCAAATCAAGGTCAATAAACTACAGAGTATAAAAAGAAAACAGCATCTCCTGCTTATGTTCATGCTTACTGTGGGGTGTTCGGTTGGCTGGCAGCCTGTACTAATTGCTGAAACATCTTTCTTTCATTAATGGGGTCCATTCCTGGGACAAGGAAGAAAGAAGAATAATCAATGAGGATTTTTATGCAACACGTCTGTAACATGGTGTGTAGAAGTTGATTGAGGCTTACCTTGGTTAATCTCATCAACCACCCTAAAGGGACAATTAGCGAGATCTTGAAGAGAAACAAGATAAAGAATCGTTGAAACTGAACGTTCCTACAAAGAGGAAATTCAAAATTGCAGCAAAAAAAATGCTATTCCAAATTGATTCAAGAATTACAGAATTTGATTGAAATACCCCTCCAGATTGATGGTGAGCACTGAGAACTTGAAGTTGACCTGCTTGCCTGATGGACAACACCAAAAAAACAAATCAAGATTTAATAGTATTAACCGTGCAGAAACATAAATCACATAAGAAATTCTTCAAGTTTTAAAGGCAAACATAGTCTTGGAATCATTGTATATCATATAACAAAATGTAGTGAAGTGACACCCAGGGCATAAAACTTACACTAGTCCTAGACAAATAAATAAAACATAAAGAGTGATTCTCTCAGCTAACAAATTATTAAGAAAGATATATACGAAATTGGTCTAAAGACAGGTGTTTGATAAAGATATACACCATAAATGGGCATGGTTTAAATATTTTATGAATGAGCAAGCATAATACTATAGCTATTCTGTTTTCATTTATTCCAGTCCCACTGCCAAAAAAAGTGATCAATAGCATATGAATATAATAGTGGAATCACATTCAATAGAAAATGTCCTTTATATGACTTTAATATGATAAATCACACTAGAGTTGGATTTATTTGATAGGCGATGAGAAATTTAAATCAGGAATTATCAAGTTAGTATTATTGCTACCACTCAGGAAAGCATCTAATATTTTTAAGCAATAGTGACCTTGATGAGAAGTGTTTATTGGCGAATGGATTCCAAGCAGGAACACAAAAAGGCCAACATTTAACATTCAAAACACTAATCTCAGTGCCTTAATGTTCAAATATTAACCTTTAAGACAATATCTGATTCAGCTATTTTAAAACCAGAACATGAATAACAAATGGTATCATCCATTAATATAATTATATTTATCGACCGCATACAGTCTTTCAATAGTGCAAAGATCTCCCATTGAACATTAAGCTTTTACGTTGAAAAGACTTTTGCAAATTGCAATTGATCCCACATAGCAAACATATCCCACACATCATTCTGAAACTGAAAAACAGACAAATGTGATGTTTTATTTCAAAATGCATAAACCCCAGACCAAAGATTCTGTTATATTGGTGACGTAATAACAAGTTCAGAAACCCACCTGAACTTCACTTTTACAAGTATCCCAAATTGATCAAAATCGGTGTCATGCTCATCTGAAAGAAAACATTAAATCAGAACAGGAAACCACAGATAGCAAGTAGTGAACTCTAAAAGGTAATAATATATGATACCCAGTGAAACTTCTCCTGCAACTGCCATCTCTTGGAAATTACGACTGAAAGTTTCATTTATCTGGCTAACAAGATTCCTCAATGTTGGAAGCCAACTTCCCTGCATGTAACAGTTACAAGATTTATTGAGGTATTAAACAAAACTGAGACCAATATCTGTAATAAATAGAAACAATGCCATAGGCACCAAACTGTTATAAAATCCAGAGAGGAACGAGTAGTCAACAAAAAAAATAATCAGCCTCCAAAAGCTTAGATGACAAGTTACCTAAGAGCTTAAGTTAATAGGAAACAATACAACCATATTGAAGTTTCAACAGCAAGCTGTTAAATGACTCGCGAAAAATATAATATGGCAATCATGAATGTGACATTTGAAAAATATTATGTTAATCACTAAAAAACCATGTTTTTAAGGGGAAAAAGTTGAAACAATATAATAATTATCAAATGATCATATCAATCTCTCTTTGCTAAAAGTAGAATTCAAGGAAATAAAAGTAGAAAAAAGGCAACTCCTCCAAAAAGAAAAAGTGTTAATGTAATCTCTGGCCCCTGAACTTGGCAACTAGATCCACTTTGGTACTTAAACTTTTTTTTTTCCACTTTAGCACCTAAACTTGACAACTAGGCCCATTTTGGTCTCTGAACTTGGGAAACGTAAAAGTTTGATAATGTGGCACAATATCAAAGTGATGAGATGGTATAATCTCAGAGTTCCACGTCATCAAACCTTGACCTATTTGCCATGTTAAGGTACCAAAGTGGACTAGAAAAGATACAAGTACCAGTATGGACCTAGTAGCCAAGTTTAGGGGTCGCAAATTATATTAACCTAAGAGAAAACTCAGATGAAGAAGAAAGAGAAACTGCAATGTAAGAAAGAAAGAGAAACTGCAATGTAAGAAAGAAAAGAATTTCCAACACCCCCGAGAAAAAGGCCATCATGCACCTATTCTAATCATCACTTCACAAGATGACGTGGAATTTACTTGGCCACATGGCACATCAATTGACCAATTGGCATGCCACTAGACACATTAGGACACATTGATAGACAGAATGGAAGTTTGGGTACTGCATTGAACATCTAGCACATGCACCCCATAAGGTAGGTACCTTGAAGAATTTCCTTAATGTAGGAGACAAATGGGATATTATGCCAAAATTAAAAACCACAAGCAGGAGAAGGAACAGTTGGAAAGAGAAGGTAAACATGTTATAAAGAGACAACTGCAAAGTCCCTTTTCCAAATAATGCATGTACTTTTCACATGCATCGCACAAACATAGTAATTATTACCACAAACAGCAGGCAGTAATATCATCAATTTTCATAATGCCACAACTTTTCAAAGTTACAACAAGAACATAAAATGACTTCTCTCACCTTCAGAGCATGTATCTCAGCTAAGCACCTTTGTAGTTCCTTGCTATCTGTCTCCAGTTTCGCAGAAATGGTTTCTATCTGTGATATAAGCACTACAGATGAGATTTTAGTTACATACCAAAGAAAAAACGAAGATGACATAAAAATACCTGACGTCTACGATATTCATATTCCTCTAGTATGTTCTGGTTTAGGAAAACAATAGAATTGGCTTGAGAAATGTTGTCTTGTATAGCAGCCTCCAATTCCTCAATTGTAGTTGGCATCTTCAGGTAAACTAGGAAGAATTAATAAATGGAAAGATCCGGAGAACAAAAAAGCTCAACCAATTCAAGTTGAACTAATGAAACAAACTAGTGTTCTAGAAGAGATTTTTGAAATAAACATTTCACATATATTAATATTACATTTGAACAAAAAGGAAGAATCTAGATGATTTATATTCCTATTTTAAAATAAAGTGAGAAAACTGTGAAATCAAAATTACCCAAGGAAGAAAAATGAAACTTGTTATCTAATCTCATAACTGAACAAGAAGAAGAAAGAATATTCACTGACTGCAAATTTCAGCCCCAATTTGTGGCAAAAAACCTAGATAATCATAAAAAATTATAAGGACCAATTACACATGCACTATAGTCTATTAGTTAGCCTGTACCCTCCAGTGATCAGCTTCAAATATATATATATACACACTCTCTCCTGGGATTGAGTCCAAACTTATTGATGTTAGCCCGTATTCTCCGGTGATCAGTTTCAAATATATATATAATCTCTTCTGGGATTGAATCAAACTTATTGATTAATTGTCCAGCGGAATTGCTTTTCTGTGGATTCAATCCATACTAGTCTGGAATCACAATAGTGAATTTGTGAAGAATTTAGCACTGTAGATGAATGAAGTTTTACTCATCCAAAATTGTAAACCTGGAAAATAGGTGCTCATAACAAATTCGAAGGAATAATAAATTTTCATGGTTCTGCTTCAACCCAAAACAGAAACAAACCTGAAGAAATAACCTCTCAAGTTCAGGAGTAATGATGGCAATTGATTCAGCATTTCTCTTGGCAGCCAACAGTTGTTGAGAATAATCCTTTACATCTTGTTGACCTAATCAAGAGGAAAACTGGAAAAAGTAAGTTTTTTGGAAAACAATATTTCACACACAAAAGAATTCCAGGTAATCATCGTTCCAGTATATCCTACTTTAGTAAATAAGTAAATCATTGTTTGTTTGTTTTTTTCAGTCAACAACATTCACGTTAGGCTATATAAATAAACAAAAAAGTACAAAGATTTCAATCATAAAGAGATTTTGCTTATATCTGAGAAAAGAAACTAAGGATTTGCCTACTTC
Organism: Gossypium australe; assembly: GCA_005393395.2. Taxonomy (NCBI): domain Eukaryota; kingdom Viridiplantae; phylum Streptophyta; class Magnoliopsida; order Malvales; family Malvaceae; genus Gossypium; species Gossypium australe. The sequence continues at coordinate 141,984,057 of CM016626.1, read as the reverse complement.
AAGGGACACACTGAAATCCAATCAATTGAAAAAATTATATACTCCACCCAAAGTATCCATCCCTTAAACATTTACATTAGCATTAACCTAGCAAAGAAATGCATTTATGTAAAATATTTTACAGAAAAATGAATCAAAACAATTCTGAATATCAAATTTGTGGCAACAAATGAACCTGGAACTATTTCCAGAAACTATGAACTCTAGAGAAAAAGAATCTTCTTTCTTTTGGCAAGATGAGAGTAAGACTGTTCTGCATATTAAATGCACAAGGCAAGCCATAATGCAATCCACCTTGCCGGCTTTCCATCAAGAGATGAACCTAAAATTACATTTAAAGAAAGAAAAAGGAAACAAATAACTCACAATTCTCTAAATTCACTGATGCCTGGTAAGCAAACTTCTCTTGCTCCTTGAGATTGACTTCCGAGTCTATAATCTATAACATTGCAAGACCAACAAAAACCAGGGATTGACGAATTAGAAATACAAAATTATGTAGTCAATAATTATGCCAGCATTCTCTGATCCCTAAAGAAAGTTTCATTCCCATCCATGAAAAAGGAAAGAAGAGTATTCAAAATTTTTGGTCAAAATTTTGTAATAGTGCTGATGTGAAACAGACATTAGACACCAGACAAATTTCCGTATCAACTCCACAAATGGCACATGTAAATAGGCCGAAATCCAGACAGCTTTCCATCAGGGTAATTTACATTCTATGTTGAACTTAACATCAATTTTTCATGCAAGTCACAAAACTTCAATTTAATCAATTTATATCAGAGAGCTTCTATTATTAAAAAATTAGATACTAACGCTAATTCCATTAAAAAAATTTTAATATGAAAGCTGTCTTAGCATGCATACTTGACTTTTTTTCTAAATAGAATCAACTTTGGGATTTCATATTGACCCCATGTATGCATTTTGAGCCAAGTTTTCCATAAGAATTATCTAACATAATTAGCATAAGTAACTTAATTTGTTAATAATAGAAGTTCAGTGATGTAATTTGAGAAAATTAAAGGTTTGTGATCTACAAGAATGTTGATGCTAAATTAAGTGACCTAAAATGTAAATCACCCCCTTTTATTGACTTAAAAAAAAAACCAGGGAGAAAGAGAGAGAAAATGGGAAGGGAGAAACAATAGTGCAGCGAAGTACTAATATAGAAACAGTGAACAATAAACAACATAGAAATTTTAATGAGAAAAAGGGAAAAAAGAAACAAGGGAGGACAGAAGCATCAAATTGAGCCATCTGATCCAGGCGTCCTATCAACAAGATCCGGTGATTAGACAGAGAAACTGGGAAAGTGAAACAATAGAGTGGGGGGGTGAAGAGTGAAATGAGGGTGAGAGGTAAAGAAGAAAAAAATAAGGAAAGCCAAGGAGCCGAACAGCGGCGAGCCACCCAGGGCAAGAGAGGAGGCTAGGAGATAGTAAAATTCAAAAATGAAAATGAAAATGAAAACAAAAATATAAAAAAAATGTAAGTAAATACAAAGAAGCCATTTGCTCAACCAATGGCGATAACAAGGCAAATTTTATGAAGTTTGTTCTGATGACTGATTATGAATATATGGACATTTGACACATGACAGTTTTGTAACAGATGAAAAATTAATTGTAAAAAAATTGTTATCACAGTTATTTCACCAGATCAATAGGGGAGAAAGTTACTCTTGCATATTTCACCAAATAATACCTTAGCATCATATTCAATGGAGCCCATATGTTTTTCAGCATAACTCCATTTGCAGGAAACAGCTTCAACCAGCAAATCCTATTAAAACAAAAAAGTAAGAACTAATAATACAAGAACAAAGGAACCAAGTAAATACGCATATACTACATTACAGTGAATGCCAGTGCGTAACTTGTTTCAGACAGAATTTCAAATTATTGTCTGCAAACACAACAGAAAACATGTAATCAAAAGCATCTTTACCTTAACTTTAATTGCATGTTTAAGCCGCTCTCTATTTGATCTTGCAGCTTGCTCAATGAGCTTATCTACAGCTGTTTCTATATCACCACTTCTCTCCAAGGATACTAATTTTCTTTTCCTTTGTTCTACATTGCATTTGTATAAACAATTATTGTAAACAAATGATAAGAAGGAATAAGAAAATTCTCGACAGCAACCAATGAAATTGCAGAACTTACCAACACAGCTTTCCAAATCTTTTCGTTTTCTCATTTCCCTTCTTGCAGTTTCAACCATCTCCTCCTGCAGAAAGAATGAATTAGATATATGTGGAAAGATAAGCTCCACTAGACAATGCTAATTTGAGATTTATATTAATTGCAGACCATGCATATAAAATCACAAAATAAAGCAAAACAAAAAAACACATTCATGTATTAGCATAGAACATTTGATTAAAAGCTTTTATAGAAAATAAAGTAAACTCCATTTTTTTAGCATACCCGCTGTTTTTGAAGTTTGGCTGCTTCATCTTCAACCAGCCTTTGCTGAATCTGAAGTGATTTTATGCCTTCCTCCGCATCAGCAATTAACTTTTCAAGCTCATTCTTTCTGGACCTCATATTTTCAATTTCCCCACTATCCAAACCTTTAAAAGAAGTGGCTTAGAAAATTCCAAGTTTACGATTTGAGGCCAATCTAGAAAGGGTAAGGAAATACCACACAGTAGAAGACGTGAATCATGAACAGGTTCTACGCTTGCTGACATTTCATTATCAACATATCTAGAAACAGACCAGTGATAGTGATTTTGTGGAGTCCAGAAATCTAAAATTCCCAATTCTTTTGCAATATCATCAGCTTTCCTATCAGTTTTATCTGACCCAATATACTGACAGAAGCAAGTGAAAGCAAGAAAAAGGATCAGATATCAAAGGTTTAAATACATTAAAAAATTACATCTTTAAATTCAGTTAAAATATATATATGTTGACCAAGGAAGTTCAAGGCGTACTGAATGCTCCAGACCAAACTGTGAGGTCATAACATCCTTTACAGCAGCGGGAGCATCAAACACCTGATCGAGCCGGGAATAGATGCCCAGTTCATGCATCTGCTCAGTTACAAGAAAACATACACAAATGTTAAGTTGCTAGGATCTGCTTGGATAAAAAACTGAATTGGGCCATTGGTAAGAAATACCTGCTTAGAAATTTCAGAGGGTGCTTTCCGACCAGATTCTTCTCTTACATAATTTAGAATGGGAACATCAAACGGCTGCAGGTTCTTTACAAGAAAATCTCTATCACCAGAATCTTGAGTAATAAAAGACTGAAATCAAAGAAAAGTGAACATTACAAATAGTAGATCATTATTTCCTATAAAATAGTAAGTGCAAATCTCACAGTAGCTGTTGAATTTTTTGAGTAGGTAAGTAAAGTAGTAATTTATGGATTAAAATGAAAACAAAAACATAAGACAAGTACGTAGACCAAAGAAAAGATATTCTAACCGCATAACCCATAATGAAAAAAAAAGAAGACGAGATAGAGGAAGTTCTATAATAGGATCTAGAACATTGGATCTGTGGTACAACATTTCTAAACCAAAGAACATTTTTCTTTCTTGAGCAATCAGGTTTTATTTATTTTAAAACAAAATTTGGAAGATACTGTTACAGGCCAAAATGAGACTAGTGCTCATATTTAGTTTAGTTAATGGCCAAAATTAGAAAACAGTAGACCAGTGTTTCCCATGTCCATGTTCTTCTCATCAAAGAAAGAAACTTGACGAGAAGTCAAAGGGGAGGTTGCATCCATAAATAAGCCAAACTTTGAAGGGCTCCTACACAGGCAGAACCAGATTCTAGGAAAAGTGCAATTTTGACCCATGATGTTTGGCTTAGCACTAATGAGCTACAGTTAAAATTTTAATCTTCAACTTATGAGTTTCAAGCCATTGTTTTGGCTTCAACAAATGGTTCAATAGGGGCTCATGTTTGGCTTAGAGCTCACTTAACTAAGTCAAGCCAAGTTCAAAACTCTTAAGCTCGGTTTAACTGACTTAAATTTAGCAAGCTGGACCTCAACAAGGCAAAACTTAGCTAAGCCACATACTGCATTTTGGCAATTAGGGAAAGATTTGGAAGAAAGCATCAATTTACAGCCCCTTGCATACATGAAAATACAGTATGTTTGGAGATGTGAATAAAGATTACAGTTCGTCTCAATCTTGTTTGGTCTAAATTACTCAAAGTTTTAATGCAGAATTACTTGACTAATCAGCATCATTTCTACCAGATCTTTTACCAACATTTTCTAGCCAACTTCCTTGTATAACCAAGGACCCTGAACAGTAAAAAGCCAAGTACTGTGTGCAACACGAATAAACCTCATACAGGACAAAGTAAGCACATTTAACTGCAAATGCAACAGGGATTCTTAGCCTCTGCTTGGAGATAAATAAACTCACAATGAAAGAAGTGAGCAATGAAATTTTGTAACCTCTGCTTGTTAGTGTTGAATATAAGAAAATATATAAAAGGAAATTTAGAAAATAAAGGCACAATGTTAGAGCATACCTTCCAGATGTAATGAGCAACGTGGCCTTCCAAGAACTTAGCATGGACCTCATTTGAGACATTCACCTAAGTTTTGCATTTACAGAGTAAGGAAATACAGATATATTATTAGTAATATACATAATAATTTGAATTAGAAACACGTACCTCAAGCAATACGGGGCCATAAACGTCCTTGTTCAATTCATTGCGATGCAATTCCACCCACTGATAAGCTTCAAATATCTTTTCTGCACCAGATTTCTTTAAAGCATGAAGAAGTTTAGTTTTTGTATTCTCCATATCTTTCAAACTGCAAATTTTGGAAAATATCAAAAAATTCAACAAATGACTCAAATATTTTCAAATAGCAGACGAACAGAACTTGAACTATTTAAACATTACCCATCAACACAGTTCCTTAGGGTTGTTTTCATTTGGCCTAGAGATTTTTCCTTCTCCTTCTTCTGCTGCATCATTTGATGAGCAGAAGAAGTTAGCTCCAGAATTTGACTTTTCAATCTCTCCTGATGAAAAGAAGTTTGAAAAACATCAGAGGCAGGATGTTGAAATTTCCAAAAGTATACAGCAAATGAAAATCAGCAATATATTTTGAGAAAATAAAAATATTAAGCTGAGCTATCCTAATAAATTCTTCTGAGACAATATATATGGCCAATTGTCTTCAAATAACAATCTCAGCTCTATGAAAGTGTAAATTAATACCACCAATGTCCCAAAAAGAAAATTAGGTCATCTTCCCAACTTCATGGAAATTTTTCCCATTTACAAAAAGTAAATACCAATTTATTCTTTATTTCGCAATCAAGTTTGAACACGTTCACTATATTATCAATCGCCACAAATAATCAAATATTAAGGGCAAAAAGACAAAATTAAGCACAAAAAAAAAAACCAACTATATCGCTTGAATTTTGCACTTAGAATAGAAGATTGGTACATCGGGAGAGAAGTAGCTACAATTTAGAATAATATCTTTTAGAAACAGATAACTATACATCTGTTATGTATAAATCATGGTTTATAACCACTTTATGCAGTACCAAGCTACCTGAGAGATTGCAAAAAAGTAATAACAAAAAAGCCAATAAATATGACTTACAATTTCCTCCTTAGGAGGCTCATATGCAGGCAAGTTCTGAAGATCCCTTTCAGCATCAGCAAGTTTCATTTTAGCCTCTATAATATTTTGTTTGCGACAATCTTCTTCTCTCCTCAAATCTTCGATTTCCTTATATTTACTCCGCGCTTGCACTGCCTAAAAGTGTGGAATTTATTCATTATATCAATATAAATTGTTCAACCACTCATTGAACTATATACAGAAAGCGTAACAGCAAAAGGCTATGACAAGTTCAACACACCGCCTCATTCTCTTTCTGCAGAAGATCATTCCGTTTCTTAATATTTTCATTCATGAAATTGCTTATGCGTTTACATTGATCATCCAGCTTCGTTTTCTCTTGCTTTTGTTTTCTGCAACCATTAATTTTTTTTTATTGAATATTCTCACTATAATTAGAGGAAATATAGCAATAAAAAATATCCTCAAGGGAAGGGCTAAAAGCATGTAAGCATACAAATGAAAATCTTCAAGATCAAGATTCGAAGGATTTCTTAGCTATAATTTCATATAGAATGTCCTATTAACAAAAGAAAAACGTGATCATATAGTTGATTTAGCAATCACTAATCATCATGATAATAATAATAATAATAATCTTTCTAAGAGGAAGAAAATAATTGAAACAGAAACCTATAATTTTAAGGCTGAAATGTGTCTTTAGTTAAATGTATAATGTCTAGACATGGAAGTGAACAGCAATCCACAATAAGACGTATCACTTATCGAGCAATATATTTAGCATGGGAAGAGAAATGAGTGCTTTAGTTATCAATACAATCAAAATAACCAAGCCATCATACTCAATGGGAGCTTTGAATTCATTTAGCATCTTTGCAGCTTCATTCAACTTCTTTTTTGCTTCTTTTTCCCTCTTTTGGGCTTCCAAGTATTCAATTTTCTTCATATCGTACTTCAGCCAAGGCAATTTCTTTTTCATACAATCAACCTAAAATTTACCACAAAAATGCTTCAGTATGTTACGGGGCAACTAAGATAATAAAAAACAAAAGGCAAACCTTTTCTAGAAGTTCATCTCTTTGGCGAACACGCTCAACATCTTTTTCTTGCTCAGCATTAAGGGCTATCAGCTGTTTCAAACTTTCTCCCATTTTATCTACAGCCTAAAACAAATAGGGTGAAGTTCAAACACATTGGATTATAAAATCAATAACACCAAAAAAAATAGAGTTCGAACTCACTTTTTGATATTTTTTTAGTTCACGGCTTTTTTCTACAAGGGCAGAATGCTGCACTGGAAGTTGAGGATCACCAACTGCTTTTTCAGTCTCTTCTAGCAGCTGAATGGGAGTTAATTTGGCAAACTCACAAACCCTGTCTTGTGGTAAGAACTATCCCAGAAAAGAACCACCCAACCCCCAAAAAGGACATAAAGTGATATCAGAAACCAAATACAAGGAGAAAGGAAAGAAGAAAACACAGGTACTTGCAGGCAGGACACATACTAACTACTTCCAAGTTCCAATCATGAAATATAAACTTGTATCCAGTCAAGTAACAGGTTAGAAGTACCAATATAGATTGATAGCATATATTGCTAGAATTTGAATAAAGATATTGGGCATCCATTAATATCCACCACAAATACGATATGGTAAAGTAAAACAAGGGAGGGCAAAAAAGGACATATGTATTTGTGTTTAAGACTGAAGGCTTCAAATGTTATATAGAGGGTGCTATTCATTAAAGCCTGATAATAAACAAATGTATAAAGCACAAAGCTGAACTCCTCTAGCTTGAATATTAAGTCCAAGGCCCAAACCACTTAAATAATGTTTATTTTTGGAAACAGAATGGAACTTTTTTAGACTCTAGCAGGTAGAATCAGCATGAGATAATAATATTACATCTCATGGGTCTTCGATTTGGCTCTATGTTCAGCAACTTCTTGTTTTTCCCTTAAAAAACAACCTCAAGCAAAGAAGCAATATAGACCATACTCTTCCTCCTATATAGATATCAAAACCCTAGAATTCATTGACAAATGTTGCAAAAGACAGATTGTAAGACAGTCCTTTCCCCTGAATTCTTCTACTGTTATCTATCTGTAAAGTTTTTTATCAAACTATTGAAGCGATGAATCAACCCTGTTGAGAATGAGACCTTACTATATTTCAAGATACTATTTTAAAATGTAAACACTGAAAAGTCCTTATGGTTAAAAACAGAAATCATAACTGTCACCAGCCCATTTCCAGATTTTTCTGTTCAGTATTGAATCTTGCCAATATTTAACTGCTAAAAGCAACAAACAGAAAGTATGAAAAGAAATACAGCTTGAAAGGAAATTCTGTGGAATACAACATATAATCTTGTTAACAACTATTTAAGAGACTGTTTCATTAGATTGCATAATGCCTTCCGAAAATCAAGATTTGCCTAAATTAACTAAGTCATAATCCATTGTGACTCAATAGTTTCCCTTTCTTTCAATCAATAATTGTTGATGAATCATCTTACCAAATGTCTTATTCTTGTATACACAGTTTATGTTTTCCTTTTATTTACGTATAAAAAATCAGCTAAAGAAAAGAAAATAAATAACTAAAGAAACGCAAGGCACGCTTTTACGTGCCTTTTGTCACAAAAGCCAGCCACCTGATCAAAAGCACATTACTGAAGAGCTGTGAGGCAGTTTGCTTTATCTAAACCTTAGAACCTAGGCAAACACCTTGATAACAGTGGAGTGAAGCAACAAAGATGGTTACAGTGACCACCTCCAAAAGAAATTTTCATTTATATCTATACTTGTCTCTCAAATGAAATTTATGTAACAGGCAAATTGGATATGGAACTATTAGGACAAGCAAGTACCATATAAAACAAACTCAGTAGACAACAAGCATAAAATCACTGTAAAATGCTATGTCACTCAGAAACACCAAATATGCAAATTCAGTCATGAAATTGAGTTAAGAAAGATGATACATGTAATTTCCAAACTGTAAGATCCAAAACTCACTTGCGTCAAATTGTTGACTTGGATATTGAATTTTTTAATTACTTCCAATATCTCTTTTTTGGCCACAGATTTGCCTGAAATCAACAAATCATTGGTAAGTAAAACCATATCAGACATTTTTTTCTCAATTTCCTTCTTTATAGTAAGAAAAATACTTAATCAAGCCTATAACACCAATAGGTAACTTCTATATAGAGAGAGAAAGAGATACTCAAGCAAGTAATCTATAAGAAACTGGGACCATACACAAAGAAAAATACAGCACAAAAAAATATATAAACAAGATGATAGGAAGTCCTGGAGGAAAAAGAAAATCAGAACGCCTTATACACAAGGTAAAAAATACTAACCACTGAATTTAACTAAAAACACTCAGGCCAGTTACAGGCCAATTCACTAAAAGTGAAGAGAAGCTTCTTTGCTATGCAAAATTCTATTACAATAAATCACAAAATATACTGGAAACCTGAGAAATTCAAGCACAAGTAGCTCATAAAATTAACTTTATAGCCCCTTTCAATCGAATGCAACCATAACAATAAAATGTATATATATTCCATGATTGACCAAAAATGTTCTTATGGAGAGTGAGCCATATCAATAATTTTAACATCTAACCATTGTAAAACCACTCCGACTTGTTGCGTGTATCAATTTTACGGACAATGGTGATCTGCTCTTCCTTAGTGTAGCCCCTCAAGGAAATCTTAATATATCCCGCATCTTCCCCACGCTTCACATATGCACCAATGCTTGTGGCCCTCCCAAGCAGCTGTACAGAGTCAAACACCCTCAGTTTCAAACACCCTACAAAATATAAGCTATAGAATAAAACAAAGAAAACCAACCTGAGGTTCACCTCCAAGGCAAAGTGCAATAGCACATACAAGAGAGCTCTTACCAGAACCATTTGGCCCTATGACAAGGTTTAACCGAGGTCCAGGTTTGCATACCAAGTGATTGAAGGTCATGAAATTATGGAGCTCAATCTCAGTGATATTTCCTGGCAAATAGTCATCTTCATCCCTGATAATAATAAAAAAGTAAAAAATCAATTTATCTCTATAGATTGTCCAAAATACGTTAATTAGTAATTCATTGATAAAAGAATTCCGAATTCCCTTTTTTCTCGCATTTCCCTTCTCCCCTACCCACATTTTCTCGGGAAACAGACAGAAAAAAGGCAAAATTCCAAAATATTTAACTGTATCTCCTCTTATCACCAACAAACCAAAATTCGAAATTCAAGTCCTCATTTTTCTCTCAACCCGAACCTCCGCTCCCCCACATTTTCCCGCGCTTTTTTCAGTAACCAATTGTGACACTGAATATCACTATAAAAAAAATCTTTTTAAAACAAAAAACCCTAATTTTCGACCCCCTGAAGAATACAGCAACTAAAAAAACACTTAAAAGCATAAATGAAAAGCTGTGAGAGCATTATGACCTTGAAATTTTGGGGCGCTTGACGCGAGGTTCCTCCATTAGAAGAACAAGAAACAGCGAATCAAACAGTCAGCTGCAATTAGAATGGTGACTTCAGGCAATGGGAATTTATTTAAGAAAAATCAATTGAAACCGTAGAAGAAGATTGAATCAGATCAATAGTTCATGGAACTAGAGAAACCCTAATTTCCCAGACAGTGTGTCTAGAAGCTAAATATGGCGGGAAACATATCAGCCGAGCTGAAGGAAGTTTCTATGGACCAGATTTTCCTTTGTTCTTTTTTATAGCCAATAGTCATAGAGTTAAATTTTTATGTTTTTTAATCGTCCTCTCGCTCGAAAGAGGGAAAAAAATGCAAAATTTAATATGCTACCTGTACTTCCAGAAATAAAAATGTTTGGATAAAAATACCTATATAAATAGGTAAAATTATTTTTTAAATAAGGCTAAAATTTTTTGTTCAGCCCAAATCTACTTAATTTTTTCACTCTTATTTGTTGTTATTTTGTTATTATATTTTTATTATTGTATAGTGTATATTTATTTTAATATTTTAATATATTTAATATATTCTATTTTTAAATTTATTTTTATATAAAAGTTATATACAGAAATGTTAGTTCGACGGGTCAAGTTTAAGTTTAACCTCTTTATTTGGGTGGAGGAATTTAGATAAAATTTTATACTCATTTTTTAAACTGGACCGAATTTAAAATTTCACATTAACTCGATTTATGATTAAGTCTAATCCTTACTATTAATGTGATTCTGGTTTAGTAATTAAATTACAAAAACTTTTAACTTCATTTCCAATATTTTTAATAGGTTCTGATATTTTAAAAAATATTATTTTTAATTATCACAAATTTATATTAAGTTAATCTTAATTTTAAATAATTTTTACAATAAATTTAATTCTCTCTATTTATAAAATCCCTCTATGTGATCCTGCATCATAAATCGAAATTATGGTAAACATATTTGCCTTGTTCAAAAGCAGATAATAAAAGCATGGACTACAAAAGTTGTGTTTCCAGATTCCAGGTTTGAAATGTGATCTTAAAGCTTTGAAAGAAAATCAAATCGATGTGGGTGTTCAACTAGGATTTCTATTTTTAGTCCATTTCATTTGGTAAGATAAAAAATAATATGAAAAAGGTTGTTCATGTAAAGCTGGGAGTTTACACTGTTTTGGTCCAATATCTCACCACCGACTAGAGATAAAGCTGCCCTTTATGAGATGTGCATGATTCAAGCACACTCAACCCTCAAATCTATTTTCTTTTTTATGCTTTCAATTATTGCAACAACAAAGTGAACAGTAGATGTAATTACGAAAAGATAAACTGTGCGAAAATAAATATTTACGTAATTTAATTTTTTCATATTTATGGGATCTTGTTCAGAAAGATAACTCACTATATTTAATCTCGTACAAATAATTGTTAAGTCCTATCACATACTAATGTAGCAACCTCACATTTTAAAAAAAAAAAAATCTAAAACTCTCTCTACTAAATTTCCAGAAGTAAAACTAAGTGACTCGCTCATACCAATAAATAATTCCTAATGGACAAATTAAGTGTTAAACTCTCGGTACATAATAACTATGCAAGTCTCAAACATAAAACTTTTTGGACTTTCTAACATAAGAATCAACCACAACCACAGTCCCCACCAAAGTAGCAGCATCAAGAATATCCTAATAAAGTTTAGGATATTTTAAAGATATTTCAGATAAGTATTTAAATTTGACAATTCATTTTCTTATTTTACGGATCTAATTTGCTTGATTCGATTTAATCCATAATGATTTGTTGCTCCAAACCAATTCGATCTTCAAAAATAGGCTAACACATTACCAAAATATCAACTAAAGTCATTACCCAAATGTTTTGTTTGAAAAGATTATCAATTCCAAATATGACAAGCTATGAAAACCTGAGCAATGTCAAGTGCAATTGTAACTGTTCAATAACAATGCTTTCGTAACTGCCTTTTAACTTATTGTAATTAGATATCCATTCACGGATTTGTCATGTTATACAACCCAAGATAGAAAAGGAAAAACAAAAGCAAAGAAAATTGCCAATAAAATCTTATTGAGTCAAAACCTTGACAACACACAAGTTTCAATTTCTCGTTATACTGACGTCTATTGACATCTTGTTGTTTCATCTTCTTTTATCTACATATATGGTATTTTTGGAGTCGCAACATTTCTTGTCGAGCTCACAGGTTGGTCCTATCCACAATTAAACTTCAGAATCACTTAGGATGTAAGAAACGTGTATTGAGAAGTTAAATGCACTAATTACTTACTCTATTGACATGTTAGAATTGCCGATAAAACTTTTGATGCTCGTCTAATGCACTTTCAAAAACATGTCATTTTAAAGATAGTGCACCACCGAAAGTATGATGGTGTCATCGCAATAATAAAATTTTTACAATGATATACTTGTTTAGGTAAGTACTTCAAACATCACACCACAAGAATATAACATGGAAAATTTAAAGCACAACCCTAAAGTTAACAATTAGGTCCATGATTATGAATGCGACAGATTGACAATTTGATGAATGAATTTAAACTAAGGCTAGCTAACTAATTTAACAAGTTCCCAAAATTACCTTTGAACTGGATATAGGTGTACTGAATACATCAGTGATCTAATCCTTTGTCCATCGCTAACAATTTTGTTTACACTACTTCTATATAGTGTAGGTGTCATAAATCCCACATTCACTAAAGGGCATTTTTATATTTCACACTTACACTATAAATAAGTGCTAACTTTCTCACTATTTTCATGAGCCATTATAGTTTCTTCATTCGAAGAAAGTTATCAAAAATGGCTTACAATTTCAAGTTATCTATATACAATAATATATATTACATTACAAGTAGATGCAGCTTGATTCAGAGTTGCTGATCTCTATCATGGCCTGCAGGATTACTACCCCAAGAGAACCATTGACCTTAATGAATGATCCTCGATGGTAAATCAACTGAAATACACCATCTTCCAACTTTTAACACTAAAATCGAAAATAACGACTAAATTATCAATGATTCAATATTCGAGCAAAGCGAATCTTAGACTTGAGCCTTTGTGCTTCTCCAGGAAATCCAGAATAGCGAAGACCAAGCAAGACAGCTCGTTGAGCAGACTTAAGTATTTTCATGCCACTTCGTAAACAAGATAGCAAGAGCTTGGCTGCAGAATGATACCTCCTGTCCCTGCAAAGATTGTACAGCAAAGAGGAGTAGGTAAAAGAATCTCTTACCTCCATTGACTTATAGGCTTTGATTGCATCATCAATCTGACCAACCTTACACAACCCATCAACCAAACAATTATATGCAACCAAATTTGAATCAAAGCCCATCATATTCATATACTTCAAATGTTGTGCTGCCCCCTCAATGTTACCTGCCTTGCACAATCCATCAATCATTATAGTGTCATGTGTATACTTATCACACTCCAACCCTTTCTTTTCTATCTCATCCAACAACTTATAGGCTTCTTCCAAACCACCAGTTTTACAGTACAGATTAATTAGTGTGTTATAAGATTCTATATCAAGCTCGATACCAATTTCAGTCATGTCCACCATGAATTCAGTCGCCTGTTTCACCTTACCTATTTTAGTTAGAGCACCAATAACTGTGCAATAAGCAAAACCATCAAATGTATACCCTTTACTCTTCATTTCCAACAATAGCTCAATTCCCTCTTCAAACTTCTTCTTCCTAAAGAAGCATTTCAAAAGAGTAGTGTATGTTATGGCATTTGGAACATGGCCCGATTCCACTATTTCTTTAAGAACCCTCCTTGCTGACCCTAATCTACCAATCTTGCATAATCCACTAAGAAGAATATTGTAAGTCAACAACTCTGGCACAAATCCATGACGCTGTAAGTTCCTAAACAACATAAAAGCATTCTCTGTATACCCATTCTTGCAAAGACCATTCATCAAAATGTTAAAAGTAGCAATAGAAGGTGAATACTCAGCAAGTATAACATCTTTAAAAATCCTATTGGCCAAATCAGGTTTTCCTAACTTGAAAAGGCCGTGCATCAAAATATTGTAACTCCAAACATCAGGGGCTATGCCTCTTTGAATCATTTCATCAAATAAATCAGAAGACCGATCTATTTGGCGATTCCTAGTGGCACCAGCTATCAAAGAATTATATGAAATAATATCTGGGGTAACATCAGCTTCTCTCATTCGATGGAGAATGGTGTAACCAGCATCAATTCCAAAACAACAGTATGCATCAATCAATATATTGTAAGTTACAACATCAGGGAGCACTCCCAATCTTATACCATCGATAATAACTGATTCAGCTTTCTCCAATTTATGGGCCTTACATAGGGAAGCTATGCAAACATTCAATAATCTAGTTGAAAATCTATGAACCATTCTTCTTCTGCTTCTTCTTTCTTTTTTCCCAAGTACATTAATCACAAAAATTAATGAGAAGTTTTATTTATTTTAATCTATGAAAGTTTTGAAAACTTCTTTAAAAAAGATTACCCACATCAATTAAGTGGTAATTGATCACAAAGAACGCAAATAGCAATCAACAACCACAAAAATCAATGAGGTTCAATCCTAAATCAAGAAATACCTTAGTGAATCTGAAAGAGGGAGGTCGAATGGTGAGGTGGAGGTGCCGCGGCTTGTAGAACGAGAGAGACTAAACGGTGTGAGATGAACGACGGTCGGCCGGTAGGGGGAGAGCCCATTTGGAATTTTGAGAGGGAACTAGGGAATAATAATCAGCCCATTTGTGTGATTTGATTAGACTGATAAGGCAGTAGCATGGACCATCATCATACCCAAATTCTCATACAACCAATCCAATCTACATGCTACTAGAATGCACGGCTTATTTTAATTGTATTAAACATTAATTGTTTGTTTAAATAGTATTTATCAAAAAATAATGATTGAAATTATTTCTTAGCTAATTAAATAAATTAATATAAAATATTTTTTTTCTATTTTTCATTAGAAATTCATAAAATTAAAATTAAACCAAGTGACAAATCTAAAAATAGGAAAATTAACTAAGAGTAAATATTAAAAATAAGTGGAATTTGTTCAAGTTAACTGAAATATTAAATATTCAACATTTATCATGGGTAATAGATGGAGTTTTAATAGTTTGATAAAATATTATAAATAACTTATGGTTATTTGGTTTTAGTAGTAATTTTAATAAAATTTAGTATATTTTTAATGTTAGTGCAGTATATAACCAAATTTAATTATGTTCAAGTATACACGCGGATTATTTTAATTATGGTAAAAAAGATTAGTTTAACTGTTTATCTATTATTTTGTTTTATTTTTCTCCAAAAGGTTTTGATAAACATCTATTATTTTTTCTTAAATAATAAATTATTATGTAATTTATCCTCAATAGATTTTTAAATTTTACAATTAAATTAATAAAATACAAATATATATACTTTTAGACACATTTTGTGAAATTAAATTTTTACATCCACTAAAAAACACTCTCATAATTCACATTTAACCTATAAATTAGTGTCAATTTCTTTATTATTTTTCATAAGCTCTTTACAATATCTTTCATTGAAAGAAACTCAAGAGAGAGAACTTGTAGTATAAAGTTATTTATATATAATATATATTATATGAAAATGAGAAATAATTATTTTTCTATTGGTACAGAAATAACTCAACTTTCATGATCTTTGCAAATAATACATGGTTATATAAGATAATAAGGTATAATTCCAATACAATTACCATGGTGATTCCAATATAGTATTAAGATTATTAAGATTTTGCAAGTATAATTCCAATATAAGAAGTCACCACGGTGATTCCAACACAGGAAGTTAACATAGTGACAATATAGTACTAAGATTACTAAAATTTTGTATCAATGCAGGAAGTTACCATGGTGATTCCAATACAGTATTAGGATTACTAAGATTTTGTAAATACGATATTAAGATCATGATGATTCCAATATAATAACAAAAATTTTGCAACCAATACAGTTATAGTGCATTCAAATACAATATTAAGATTTTGCAACTAATACACATTACCATGGTGATTCCGGTACGGTACTAGGATTTTACAAATAAATGATGATTCCAGTTAAGTGCAAACTAAGATTTTACAAAAGAATGGTGATTCCAATACAATACATTTAGGCACCAAACAGTTAAAATTTTAATAACTCACCAAAGAGGTGATTCCAATAAAGTACTAAGATTTTGCAAATGAATAGTGATTCCAATACGTTGCATTTAGCCACCAAAACATTATGATTTTTCTAAAACAACACTTATTGTTTGACTTTTTTGAGGTTATGACATTTTTTAAATGACACATAGTGTTATAACCTTTCTAAAATGATACTTAATTATCATTTCGTGATGTTTATATGTGCCTCAAGAGAAGAAACAAAGGTTGAATTATTTAATTTAAAATCCAAGTGTAAAAATATAGAATACAAACTATTGATTTCTATCATTATTTAATTCACATCCGCAATTATTCCAATCAAAGGATGGTTATGCTACAAAAAAAACATTGTATTATATATTGGGAATAGTATTTCTTGATCATGATGTATACTAAGAATATTTTTATTATTATTCTGCATATGGTGAAAAATAACTATTCTTAAAGAAAATTGTGTCTACTTTTTTGAGTCCAAATTTTTTATACAATAATATATCACGTTGGTCATTATTAATAAACAAATATTTATAATTTATTTCTATTTATATAATTTTATTTATTTTAGGAAGTGGTTAAATTTATATCGGAATAACAAATTTCAAAAAATATACTTTATTTCTTTAGATAAGATTAGATGTGTTGAAAAGATCGGTTCCGTAAATACCCAAATCAAATTACTATTAACCGAATTATTCAAAATATAAAAATCTTTAACCATTAACCTAATCAACTTTTTTCTAATACATTAACCGAACTGAAATATTTCGGTTAATTCGATTGGTTAACTGAATTAACCGAAATTTATATGTTTTGTGTCTTTTGGTTAAAATAAGTACAAACTATATAAAAAGTACATTACTAATGCTTATTTTCTTTTATTTAATAGTTCAAACAACTTTAATTGTGACATTAGAAACATTACATAAGTCTTGAAAGTCAACAACCAAGCACTACATAAGTATTGAAAACAACAAATATTTTGGATAATTGGTTAATTCGTTAATTACTCGATTTCAAACTGAATTAACTGATAGCCGGATTTTCAAAAAATCATTAATCAACTCCAACTAAATTAAATTCGACTGATTAATCGAATTAGATCGGTTCGGTCAGTTGATTCGGTTTTAACTGAACTGTGAACACCCCTACTATATACAAACGCTCCCTCGATACAATTCAAATGTAAAAATCGTTTTTAAACAATAAATAGCATAAATCAATTTTCTCAATACTTAGTGATCAATGTGTTAATTAGGTCAACCAATAGTTAATTTGTATATGTTCACTATGCTCAAATTTGTTAAGCATCCAATCACCTAACATTCACATTCAAACCATTAATCACATGCCAATTTAGCCACTCATTAGAATTATGCACAAACAAGCATTAACATTCACCAATTCAAACATAATTGCTATAAGAAATTTAAGAGTAGGGCCAAAAAAACACTCCATTATACTTGGAGAGATCTAGATAGGTTGATGGAGTCCATCCACATTTCATAAGCATTTCCCTTCAAATCTCCACCTTCTTTGAGATCTTAACGGTGAAAGTTGGAAAAAAAAAAAACACCACCCAAATTATATTACATAACTCAAAGTCTTGCAAAGAAAAATCTAAAATGCTCTAAAAATGGCTAAATTAGACATATGTTGTATTTAAAAAATATTTAAATGAATAGACTGATTTCTAGGATGTTTATCGAAATAAGTTGATTTTAGAGGGAGAAGCTGGAAACGTGTCCAAGAAACGAATTGTATCAACATGTCCTAACATAATGAAAACAAGATAATAATAAAACAAATTGTATCAATATTTTTCGACGTTAATAGTGAAATTTGACAAGTTATGTGAGCATGCATACATATGCCTACGAGATATTACCCAGAAATGAATCCATTATAATCTTCAAATATAATAAATGATTCAAGCTAGACTTGTTCAAGATTCGAGTTACATACCCAAGCTCGAAGGCTCACCTGGAATATGGGAGGATTTGAATAAAGTTACAAGATTCCAAAAAAGAGCTTGAGCAAAAAAAAAGAAGCTTGTTTAAAATATGGTCTAAGGTTGGGCTTCAACATTTAAGGCTCAAGCCTGATTCAAACTGTTTTATACTTTTATAATATACTTTTATTTTATATATTATGTAATATATATTACAAAAAAGTAAATATATAAATGTAAACTTTTAAAAATATTTTATCTGTATTTAAAATCTAATAGAAGAAAAAACATCTAAAATGTTATATATCAAATTAAAAATATTACATATTAAAATAAATAATATGAGCAAACTTAAAATGAGCTTGAGCTAACTATTTACAAATATGTAAAAACTTAGATAAAACTATATGCCTATATTTTAGGCTAGGCCAAGTTTAAACAAATATAAATTGTATTAATGTCATACACAACCTCGACCCAAACTTAACTCGGCTTGACCCAATCAATGGGCACCTCTAATTCAAGCCCAACCCTCTTGAATAGTTGAACTCACCATTCACCCACCCTTCCTATCAAAGGTACAAAAATAAATCGCATTGTATTGTTGTCATTGATTTAGTCTTAGTTTGGTTGATATTGGTATTGTTGCTAGTATAAGATTATGAGTTTGAGCGTGCTCAAGTACCTTGATATTTCTATTTAAGAGTAGAGGTGAGATTATAGATATTCTGTGCATTTTATAAATAAATAAAAAATTAAGGACTCAAACTCTCTTATTAATATCAACCAAGTAGTGCGTGTGTTACTCTCTACAAATCCCACAAAGTAACAGTTTGACGTGTAGAAAATAGTGTCTACATGTATATAGAAAGTGAGAGGAGAGGGAGTGATGGAACTATTCAGGCTTGTGAAGATGATGAAGGATGTACAAAGAAGCAGAAGAGAGGAAAATACAGATAGCATAACTAAGGAGATCCATGCCAGTGTTTATGGCCACCATTTTGCTTCTTTCAAACATCTTCACCAATAGAATCATCACTATAACATGTCCCACTTTTGTCTTCAGTTCATCCAGTGAACTTATTTTCATCCATTTTGGCCTCTCCTGCAATGGTTATTGACTTTTCAGACTTTTTTTCAAGACCAATTATTAATGACTTTGAGCGTGTCTGTTACCTTCATAGCAAACATTCCGAACAATGACGAGCCTTTAAGGGCACGGTCAACATCGGCAGGCAATTCCGGGTTCAAGTTACTGATGAATAATCCGTACAATCCCATACCAAATATTAACATCACTGTTCCAGCAAGATAAACATCTGCAACATTCATACACATTGATTAACATAGATCACTTCCTTTTTGCAGCTATTCCTATATTGTTTTTCATTTACAATTTGAAACTTAGCTTCCAAATCAATAAATATGTCAGTTGAAATAAAGGTACTCAAAATCAAAGAATGCTGATATATGATTAAGCAAGGATTAAATATGTAAATGGTTTCAATTAAGTTTTAGAAGAAGTTACCAATGGCTTCAACCAATCGTAAAACCATATTCCCTGTGTGAATCCCTTTAACACAGCTTGTCCAATAGACCTTGTAAGCTTCAAAAATGTAAACACAACCCTGCAAAATCTCACTGATTATTACATTAATATATATTATCAGTTACACAAAACATGTTTTTAGCTTTAAAACTAGAACAAATTATTTGCTAATGCTGGGAATTAGAAAGTACATTTAGAAAGCATAACAGTGAACCGGCCAACGAACCTCCAACGGCAAAAAGTGCTAAGAAACGGAAGTCAAAGATTATCTGTAGATCACGAATTATAGCATAAGCTTCGGGAAAGAAAACAATTTATGCTAACAGGGGGAAATTCAAACAGAATTGAGGATATGGGTTAATAGCTGAACTTTCTTAAAAAAAAAAAAAAAAAGAGGGGAAACACTGAAGTTAAATAAATACCTTTTCGATGTTGGACTCGGTGGAGCGAGCAATACCAAGTAACGAGTCGCCTTTAGGATTGGCTAACGCATAGTTAAAGCTGCCTGGGTTTGGGTGTTGATGAGTTTGAGACGACAAAGTATTTTCGCCGGCTGAAGTAGGAAGAGGAGGAGTTGCTGCTGTTGATGAGGGTGGTTGAGAAGAAGAGGAGCTTAAAGTAGCAAAAGTAGGGGAACGATGATGATGAAGACGGTGGTAGCGGAGAGAAACACCTGAAGGGCGGCGCGTGAGAGTGGAGATGGCGAGTGGATGGGTAAAGACTGAAGCAGAGGAGAGAGCCATGGGGGCAAAGAGAGATATTTGTTTAGAGATTTTGTTGTCTTCTATCGACTCGCGAGGAGTAATGAGTTTCAATCATGAATGCTATTGGCGGGTAATAGATGGGAAATAACTAGAAATTCATCTTTTATATTTGATTATGGGTTAAAGTAGTTTAGAGGCCCTTGTACTATAAGAACTTAATCAATTTAGTCCCCTTATCATTGAATTGATCAATTTAGTCCTCTATTCTATTAAAAAAAATTCAAATAAGTTTAATTTATAATAGAATTAAAATTTATTATTTAAAAATCTCTTGAAAGTTATTTTTTTTAATCATAGTTCAATTCCAAACAAAATATTTCATTTACAAAACCATAAAAACTTTAAGGGAAAACTACAACATTAGTCACTAAATTATGGGTGAGTTTTCATTTTGATTACGTAACTAAAAAAAAGTTACATTTGATCACTAAAGTTTAAAAAAGAAAATCTAGTCACCCGACTATTATGTGGCAATTTTTTGTTGGTATAATAACAATTTTAATCCTCGAACTTTATATTTCTATCAATTGGACTCTAATTCTATATAAAAATTACAAAAAAATTGTATAGATATTCTAGAAAAATAAAATATCGAAAATTTTGTTGTTGAGAACTAATTTGTATGGGAAAAAAAGAAAATTGACATTCAATAGAATCCAATAACAAATTAAAAAAAAAAAAAACCTTACATGTTTCTTCAACATTTCTCGAAACCAAATTAGTATCTCGAAACTAAATTAGTGATATTTTAAAGTCAAGTTCTATGCCCCTAAAAAAATTCAACTATTACAAATATTGTAAAATCAATTTTGGTGCTCTTTTTTTAGCAAAGATTACAGAATATACCAAAACTTTTTTCAGACTCAATTTATTTAAATTACTTTTCAAAACTCAAAATGCAAAAAAATAAATTATATTATGAATTTTTTTCTTTTCTTATAACAAAAAAAGCTATGTAAAAAAAGAAGAGGTAAAAATAGATAATCAATAATTTTGCTTAATGTTTTTTTTATATATTTTTAAAGAATGTGTATTAGATATTTTTGTACATATAATGCAAAAGGAAAAATTAAAGTGTTTAAAAATATTTTTTTCCTTATTTTCTCTCACTTTATTTTTGAATTTTTTATCTACTTTTTTATTTTTTTTTAGAATTTCTAATTTTTTAAAATGAATTTCATTTTTTATCATTTTAGATATAATCAATGTCAAATTGAAAATAAGTATAAAAACTAAAGACTAAAAAAGTGTCACTTAACAATAAGATGACAGAGAAAAACAATTTCGAAAATTTTAGTAATCAAGTTAAGTGAAATGAAAATTTATTCATAGTTTAGTAACTAATGGTGTAATTTAGCCAAACCTTAAAAATGTTAACTTTGTTAAACCGTAAATTATATTTTCGAAATAGTAAATGTTAATTCTATTCTAATTTTATCTTATTTGATTTCTTTTAAATAATAGAAAGACTAATTTGATTAAATCCTTATGATAGAGACGTATCAAATATTCACTTTTGATTTATGTATTGTTGGTGAATCAAATATTATTTTATTTTGTTTTAATAATAAAATAAAATTTTATTTATTAATGAAGTATTTTAATGTCCTTCATTGAGAGTGTATGAACTTATATATTGTAAGTAGTAAGGGTTGTCTAGACCAACCATTTTAAAGTTTCTTAATATCAAAAGGTGGAAGAACAATGTGAAAACGCTCTTCTAAAAGGTTGGTATGTAATAGTCAAGTTTCGTCCCACATCTTTGCTGAAGTGTAGCAAATTAAGAGATAATATACTTGTAATTGACAATTATCCTTCTCATATGTCGAATGGGAGCACCATTTTAATGGTACTTGTTTTTAAGGTTGTCGAGTTTATTCATCTAGAACAGTTACTTCATATTGAATAAAGAGTTGTTCAATGTTGTCTTGTTGAGGTTATTCATTTCTTGATCATTAGGCATGAGAACCTGAACATCATTAAAAGTGAAAGTAGGAAATGAGTTAGAATACAATTCCTCCTCAAAAGCAATGTTTCTAACCTTATTTCTCCCTCCAAACTCAACATCCTCAATAAATCTTGCAGTTCCCATATCAAAAATATTCCTAATTGTGGGATCATAAAACTTATAGCCCCTAGACCGCTCAGAATAACCAAAAAGTAGCTGCTCACTATTTTGGAGTCAAATTTCTTTTCATTTGGCCTGTAAAGCCTTGCCTCAGTTGGACATCTCTAAATGAGAAAGTGTTTTAGATTATGCTTTTGACTTGTCCAAAGCTCGTAATTTGTTTTTTTTTTTGTAGCTGCTTTAATGGGTACTCTATTTAGAATGTAAGTTGTTGTTTTTAGAATCACAGACAAAATAAGCACTTTTAGACTTATCATGTTTCAACCTTTCTTCTTCTTGCACACAATGATAAATGAACTCATTAGGAGTCCATTTATCCTTTTAACAGATGTAACTAAGTTTAAATTAGTTAAATTGTGCAGGAAGCAATACCAAAATCATAAGAACAAGTAATTCCTCAGAAAGTTCAATCTTATGTGTCTTAAGTCTTGAAGCAATACAGAACATCTCCATAATGTACTCCTTCACATCTCTTTGACCTTTATAATTCATAGACATCAAAGCAGTCAGAAGTGATGTCATCTCAACTGTGAAAAATATAACGTCGGTAATGACAAATATATCGCAAAGAAAAGAAAAAGAGAATAAAGAACACACAGATTTTACGTGGAAAACCCTTTCGGGAAAAAACCACGGGCAGAGAAGTAGAAAATTCACTATGTCAAATTCGAATCTATTACAAGAGGAATAGACCATGTCTATTTATAGGCTTATAAAGCCATATTCTAATAGGAGTAGTAAGATTGAAACTCCTTATTCTAATAAATGTCAAATAGATGGAGTTTAATAAGTTTTAAAAAACCTTATTCAAAATAAAATAAAAGAAGTGTAATTCTATAGGGATTCTTCTTTTATTCTATTTTACCATTGTATTTTATTTAAATAAGAATTTGGGTCACTTAATTCTAACAATCTCCACCTTGACACGAATTCTCAATGAACAAGTTCTTCATCGCGAATTCTCAACGAACAAGTTCTCCACCTCTTCCATAAAACCCCTTAAGGGTTTAACTTCAACAATGAACACCAACCAAGTCTAAGCAATGTTCAAACTTGGTTATAGGAAGTGACTTAATCATCATATCTGCAGGATTTTCATGAGTACTAATTTTGCTCACAACAATATCACCACCAGCAATAATATTACGAAGAAAACTATGCTTCACAACTAGGGAGAACACATATGTGAAGCCCACTCTTGAAATTTGATTGTAACCCTTTGCAACAAGCCTTACTTTATATCTGGGTTCTTCAACTCCTGGAGTCCATTCTTTCTTTTTAAACACCCGTTTACAGCGAACAACCTTTTTACCTTTAGGAAGTTTCACAAGATCCCATGTTCTATTTTTGTGAAGTGATTCCATCTCCTCTTGCATAGCAAACGTCCACTTTTTTTTTGAGTCTTCACAGCTAACCGCCTTAGAATAATTAGACGGCTCTTGGTTTGCATCTATATCTTCAGCCACATTTAAAGCATAAGCAACTAGATCAGCCTCGGCATACTTCTTTGGAGGTTTAATTTCTCTTCTAGTTCTATTTTTGGCGATAGAGTATTGTGGTGAAGAAGCAACTCTATTCTCAATTTTTGTACTGGCTTGAAGAGTTGACTCTGTATTAATCTGATGCTCCACCTACTTTTGATTTTCTTTATTGGAAGATTCTTTAAGAGATAAGTTAGGTAGCATAGCAGTTTCATCAAAAATAACATCTCTGCTAATCACAACTTTTCTGTTTTCAAGACACCATAACTTATACCCTTTTACGCCAGCTTTATAACCAAGAAAAACACATTTAATGGATCTCGGTTCCAATTTTCCATTATCAACATGAGCATACGCAGGACACCCAAAGATCTTTAAATCAGAATAATTAGCAGGATTACCAGACCATACCTCTTGTGGAGTCTTTTTCTCAATGGCAACAGATGGAGATCGGTTGATCAAAAAAATGCAGTAGAGGCTGCTTCGGCCCAAAACGACTTTGGTAAGTTGGCATTTGACAACATACATCGAACCTTTTCCATGATCGTTCTGTTCATTCGTTCTACAACGCCGTTTTGCTGTGGAGTATGACGAACTGTCAAGTGTCTCACGATCCCTTCTGACTTGCACAGTTTATTGAACTCATCAGAACAAAACTCTAAGCCATTGTCTGTACGGAGGCATTTTATTTGTTTTCCCGTCTATTTTTCAATCATAGTTTTCCAAGACTTAAATGCAGAAAACACAACACTTTTTTGCTTCAGGAAGAATGCCCAAACTTTTCTAGAAAAATCATCAATAAAAGTTAGTATATAATTAGCTCCATCTCTCAAAGGCACTCTTGATGGCCCTCACAGATCAGAATGAATATACTCCAATGTTCCATTCGTGTTATGGATTCCTCTGGTGAATCGAACTCTCTTTTGCTTCCCAAAAACGCAGTGCTCACAGAACTTCAGTTTGCAAATTCTTTGCCCATCAAGAAGTCCTCTTTTGCTCAATTTTGCCATGCCATTCTCACTCATATGCCCTAGGCGCATATGTCAAAGTTTAGTAATATCATCATCTGACAAAGAAGAAGAAGCGACAGCTGCATCACCAATAACAGTATAACCTTGCAAAACATATAATTTGGCAGTCATTCTCTGCCCTTTCATCACAATTAGGGAACCTTTGGAAATCTTCAAAATCCCACTTTCAACTGTGTATTTGTACCCTTTTGAATCAATAGTACTTAACGGAATTAAATTTCTCTTCAATTCTGGAACATGTCGTACGTCACTAAGTGTTCTGACAACTCCGTCAAAATCTTAACTTTAATTGTTCCAACACCTGCGATTTTACACGAAGTATTATTTCCCATCAAAACAACACATTCAGACACCGTTTCGTAATTTGTAAACCAATCCCGATTGAGACTCATGTGGAAGGTGCAGCCTGAATCAAGTATCCACTCCTCGCACTCTTTAGAATTGTTGACAGAAGCGACTAGAAGTTCACCATCACTGTAGTCTTCTACAACATCAGCTTCACCGGAATTTTCTGGTTGTTTTCCCTTTTGATTCGCAACCTTCCTTTTAATCTTCTTCTGTAGCTTATAACACTCAGATTTAATGTGCCCTTTCTTCTTGCAGAAGTTACAAGTTTTACCTCTGTTTGAAAACTTTGATCTACCCTTAGATTTACCGCGAGGATTCTGATCCTATGTCCTTCCACGATCATCATCAGCATTCTGATCTTGTCTCCCACGAACAAAGAGACCCTCTCCCTGAGAGTCGGGTTTAACCACAAGATGCTTCATCTTATCATACGAGGTCAAAGAATCATAAACCTCATCAACTATGAGAGATTCGCGACTATATAAAATTGTGTCTCTAAAGGTTGAATAAGACGGGGGCAACAAACAAAGTAGAATCAACCCTAGATCTTTCTTATCATACTGAACCTGCATGGCCTCCAAGTTTGAGAGAATTTCTTTAAACACTGTTAAGTGTTCATGCACAGACGCACCTTCCTTCAAACGATGAGCATAAATTCGTTGCTTCATATGCAACTTGCTGGTTAGAGTTTTCGACATACATATTTGTTCTAGCCTCTTCCATAATGCCGCAGTGGTCTTCTCCTTCATCACATCTTGCAAAATTTCGTTAGACAAATGCAGATGTAACTGTGTTAACGCCTTTCGATCCTTGCGCTTTTTCTCTTCCTCCGTCAATGTCGAAAGCATCATATCTACCCCTAGCAGGGCTTCCTCTAAATCCATCTGTGCAAGAACTGCCTGCATCTTTATCTGTCACAACACGAATCTGGTGTTGCGATCCAACAGCAGAATTTCATACTTCAAAGACGCCATTACCGTGATCGAGATGAAAAACCCGGAAGCTCTGATACCAATTTGTGAAAAATATAACGTCGGTAATGATAAATATATCGCAAAGAAAAGAAAAAGAGAATAAAGAACACACAGATTTTACGTGGAAAACCCTTTTGGGAAAAAACCACGGGCAGAGGAGAAGAAAATTCACTATGTCGAATTCGAATCTATTACAAGAGGAATAGACCATGTCTATTTATAGGCTTATAAAGCCATATTCTAATAGGAGTAGTAAGATTGAAACTCTTTATTCTAATCAATGTCAAATAGATGGAGTTTAATAAGGTTTAAAAAACCTTATTCAAAATAAAATAAAAGAAGTGCAATTCAGTAGGGATTCTTCTTTTATTTTATTTTACCATTGTATTTTATTTAAATAAGAATTTGGGTCACTTAATTCTAACATCAACCTTATCATTTTTGGCAAAACGTTTCTCAATTTTGTCAAGAAAACTCTTGATCTGAGTGATCTCTTCAGATTTTGTGCCCCTGTACTTCATGATCATTAGACTCATGTGGTTTGAACGATCCCACCTCTCAAAATCCCTTTTAGCATAAGGGATGCTTGATGCAGTGAGAGGTGCAGGTTGTTCTTCCCTTAGTGCAAGTATAAGTAAGTGCCTTTTTCATTCCTTGAAATCGGTCCAATTAAGCATATGCATAGAATCGATATTATCATATATTGTGGTAGCAGAAGATAAACTAGCTGAATATAGAACAAAATAAATAAATAAAAACAAGCTCACATCAATATTCATAAGTAAACAATACATTCAAAATAATGTTTAATTCTATCTCAATATACCAAATACAACATTAATATCAAGTATTTGGATAATAATATTAATAGTAAGTGATACTATTGTTGTAGCAATCAAACATTGACAATAAATTATACCAAACAATAAATTAATCTTTGGACTAACATATTATTCACATAAAGTACTTTATAATTGTCACACATTTATCACCATAGATGTCATTTAAATTCTACCAAATATTGATTTACCTTTGAGTTCATTAATAAACGCATGAATCACAAATACATATAATCATCTTGATATTTTCGTTTAAAAAAACATCTTGATATTTTAAACTAACTAATTTACGTAAAAGAAGTCACTTTGATGATATTTTGTTCCAACTAATCTATTTAAAGTATTAGACATCTTTAACTGAAACCCAAAACCAATATATGAATTTATTTATTTCAAATTATTTCTCTTAATTTTATCTTTGGACAAAAATATTAACTTGTAAATGATATTTTATTGTAGTAATTAAAGACTGACAATAAAAAACATGTTAAACAATAAATCTTCCTTGGGCCAATTTATTACTCATATGTAAAACTAAATAATTGTCATATATTTATTACTACAGTTGCACATGTAATTTTGTTAAATATTAACTTTCCTTTGGGCTGGTCAATATTAACATAGCTTAAGCTACATATACACAACATTTTTATATTTTAAAACAAAATATTTTAAACAACAGAGGTCATTTTGGCAACTCATTGCTTCAACTAAGTTTCAATATTCAAATTTAAAATTCTCACAATAATCAAATGTTAAAACTAAAATTTCTGAGCGTTACAATTTCCAGAGTTTTACAGTAAAATACAAAACCAAAATTTAACCAAACTTTAAATCAAATTTTGTATCATTGTTGACATAAATATTTAAATATAGCAAACCAGGAGATGCGGAAGTGCACTTGAATACATTGTTGAAGATTGTCCATAAGGTTTTTTTTGTTTTTTTTTTTTATCTTTCAAGAAAATAATTTCTCTTTTTGTATAACTCTGTGATGTGAATAGAAAAGATATATGAGATAACCTATTTATTAGGGACCTATACTACTTTAAATAACTTATTATTAAATCAATTTTAGGTATTTATGATTTGGCCCCTCGTCAAATTATAAATTTAACTTATGGTATCTACATATTATTTTTATGACACGTTAATACCTATGATACTTATAACATAAAATTAGCCCATTAACTTTGTATCACATTTTACAATAGCATTATACATTATACATATGTATCCATAATTGAGAATTTTAATCCAACATTATATACTTGGAATTGACAGTTATCCTTTTCACATGTCGAATGAGGATACCTGAATATATTAAATTAGCTTAATTTTTCCATCTTTTTAAGAAAAGATTGTAATTGAAGTTGAGGTTTGTAAAATACTGTTATGATATTTGTATTTTTTTTAAATTTTAATATTGTTTTGCTATTTAAATTTATATATATTTTCGGACATAATAACATCTTAAATTATATCAAAATCAAATTCAACGCCTCCAAAATTTTAAAAAAAAGATGAGGGTTTCGACAAAAAGACAAGGATTTTCATCAAAAGCAATTACTTGTAGATGCCCTACTTAAGTGACTGCTCTCCAAGACAAGACTGGGTTGCTGCCCTTGCATCGTTTAGATTTGTACATGAAAGGGATTTGGACTAGAGAAGGAGGAAAGAGACTTAATGATATGCATTCGGCCAACGATGGAATTGATTAAATATGCCTATCGGAAATAAAATTAGAAAAAAAAAAAAAAACTTTCAATTGAAATAACAAGAGAGTGAGTAATAGGGACAGTTTTTTTCTTTGGAGTAGTGCTTGATCTATGAAATTACCATATTATCTTTGTATATATATAAATTATTAAAATAGTAAAAATGTAATAACATAATATAAAAAAAAGTAATATATTTTATATTTAAATATCTTTTGAAGAATTATGTTTAAATATTTACTTGAAGTTAAAAAATAAAAAATATTAAAGATAAGTAGCAAAAAATTAAATTGAAGTGGAACGAGCCGGAGTGAGGATGGATATATCCAATAGAGATGATAGTGGTTTTCAAGATTTTGCATCCGTAATAAAGCAAGGTGAATGGTGGAGCAGAATATGTCAACTGTAGAGTGGTGATGGATTTAACAATATTAACCTCCGCCTTGCTCAATTGTCAACCCTAGCTGGTAGAGAAAATGAGGTAATAATCTTTATTTTATTTACAATTAATAGATTGATACCCTAAATCAAAATAAAATAGGATTAAATTTATATTTAATATCTTTTTATCTTTCCACCTTATCAATTTTTCTCATATTTTATCATAGAATTGCATTGCTATATTTATGAGAAAGTTAGATTCTAAAGAAAGTAATTGTTTTTGATATATTAAATATTGGAATTACTTTTGAAGTAATTAATTTTCTAATAAATTTATTATTACTGAATATACACAACCTAATTCTTATTTTAGCTCCCATGTAATTCAATGTCGCCTTGCATGGGGTTATTTTGTGAGCTCATTGACTGTCCAATTCTCATGGGCCGCTACACAACCTAAAGGGCTTTCTTCCACTGCAAATTTCCATCAAAGTAATTAGTCAATATAAGAGTTTTAATGACCCAACAATTTCAGCTTATATCAACTATCTTTTATGCAATGTCTAATATTATTTATAATCTATTTTTATTATAATGTACTTCAACTTAATTTTTCTACATTAATAATAATATCTATACCAATTAAACTAAAATTCAATCGACTTAATTTATGTATTTTTAATGTCTAGTGTTTTTTTTTTCAAATTGATTTTTTTGGATGTTAAAATTTCATCTACCATGAATACTTTTTTACTCATTAAAATTTGTCATTTTCTTGACACACAAAGAAATGATGAGCATTTCGTATTATTAAATGTAAATATATATTAAAATATAAAATATTTCTCATTGTTATTGAATTATAACAAAATAATGTAAATAAGAAAACAATATAAATATAAAATTAAAAATATCACTCGCATGGTAATATAAAATCATAAATTAATACATAAAATCTAACTATTTAGACATAATCATACTAGAATTTTTAATATTTCATCCAAATAAAATTATGTAGCATTACTATGATATAGGTTATTTAACTCATCACTAAATTTTAAATACTTTTAATTGAGTTTTTAAAATATAAATACTGTATCAAATACATTATTCTATTAGTTTAATACTAGTTTGAATGACATTAGCTATTTGTCTAACCCATTAAATCCAAACTCCAAATATTATTCGAGTAGTTATTACATAAACTCTTACCAAAAGGGCTTGATTGATACGATATAATACTCAGATTATTTAATTAAAAATATTTTGAAGTTTGAAGATAATTTAGAATTTAAGCAGTAATATGAGGAGTTATGATGCAATTAATCCAATCATAGATTAGAAAGGTTTTCTAAAATTTCGTTTTAACCATTCTCGACCCGCTCCAAACTCCCTTCTTCTCACATACCCGCCGCCAAACAAGCCTCTCCCTCCCTTCCGGTCCCTGACCCAAGCCTTCTCTTGGCTTCAAGTTGCCGACTGGCCAGGAAACCACATAAGGTAATTTTGAAACCCTAAACTTAAGTTAATATTGTGTATGAGTCATGGGATTTTGAGTTATTTGCATTACTTTGCTATATTTGATTTTCTGTTTTCAATCCTACTGCTTGCTACTTTGTCTCATCTATACTCTATCCCTTTACTTTGTTGAGAAGAAGGGTTTTTTTTTTGAAGCTATCGGTTTTGTGGAAATAGCGGACCGTTGTCGCTGCTGTTTTCTGTTACACTGCTATTTGCGGTCACTATCCTCTGCTATTGATGTGAAACCGCTATTGTGGTTTCTTTGCTGTGGCAGAAGGTGCTGCTACCACGAAATAGCGGCTGTGGCACTGATACGCCACTGCTATTTGAAACTCTGCTAAAAGAAATCATTAAATCCCTTTTTTCACCTTTCAGAAGAGTAGAGAAGAGAAAAAATGGCGTCAGCAACATTAAAAAAGAACTATCGCTGCTCTCAGTCGCTGCAACAGTTTTATAGTGGCGGCCCATTTGTGGTCTCATCAGATGGCTCTTTCATTGCTTGTGCGTGCGGTGAATCCATAAAGATTGTGGATTCGTCAAATGCCTCCACGAAATTTACCATCGAGGCTGAGTCCAGTACCATCACGGCATTGGCTTTAAGTCCCAATGATAAGTTGTTATTCTCTGCTGGACATAGTAGGCAAATTAAGGTCTGGGACTTGGATACTTTCAAATGCCTGCGCTCTTGGAAGGTCAGACTTTATTTATTTGTTTGCTTTTGTTTTCCTAAATAATGTTATGAAGAATTTAAACTTGTTCTTTGGCTCTACAATTGTGAAGCCAAAAGGTGGGATTTGGTGTTAAAGCAAATTATGTCTTTGAAGAATTAAAAATGTACCATTGTAATTTTGCTAGGAACGAAAGTTTAGCATGCTTTTGCTTAAATGAGGTAAGTAGAAATGAGTTATTTTGAATTAGTTCAATTAAACTGCATAGAAAAAGTCAGTAGCAAAAGTAACAATGGAATGAAGCATTAATTATTATAGTGATTTCTTTAAAATCGCATGACTTATAAAGTTCATATATTTTTCAGTCATATTATAATGAAGCGCTAATTGTTATAATGACTTGCCAAGTTCAAGTTAGCGGTCTTCTAACCAACATCAATTTCAGTGAATTGGTCTTAAAAGAAACGCTAAACATGTGCGTTGGAATATATTCACTTCTTTTTTCTTGAATACCTTGAAACCTTGTTTTTTTTTTTTTTTCAAGTGAAGAAGAGTGACACATCAGAATGGATCTCAATTTTTACCTAGCTTAGGACATCTTTAATTAGTTACAATGACATTTTATGATCCAAATCACTGATTTCACATTGAGGGGGAAACACAAAGTGGTTGTTAAATGTATAACATAAGTTTTATATTACTATTAATTTATAGTTAATGTTGTTATGTTCACAAACTTGGCAGAGCTTTTGGCCTTCTTTTTATTTTAATATTTATCTTTGAGTAGGGGCATGATGGTCCAGTAATGGGTATGGCTTGCCATGGCTCTGGTGGACTGCTTGCAACTTCAGGAGCTGATAGGAAAGTTCTTGTTTGGGATGTTGATGGTGGTTTCTGCACTCATTACTTTAAAGGTCATAAAGGTGTTGTGACTAGTATTATGTTTCATCCTGATGTAAATAAAAGCCTTGTAAGTAGTACCTCAGTCTATTTAGACTGCCTTTTTTTCTTTTTAACCCTTGTGCTAGCAATTGCTTTATGCTTTTTAAATGTAATCTGTCTGAGCCTTTTTCCTTGTTCCTGTAGCTTTTCTCTGGAAGTGATGACACTACTGTACGGGTCTGGGATCTTCTAGCGAAGAAGTGTGTTGCAGTGCTAGAAAAACATTTCTCAGCAGTTTCTTCTATGGCAGTGTCAGAAGATGGATGGACGTTGCTAACTGCAGGAAGAGATAAGGTAGGGGCAAAGTTCCTTTGATCTTGATATAATTAGTTTATAAAACGTCTATTATACAGATTTAAAAATAAATATTTGTAATCAATCTTTTTGTAGTTGTGATTTTGTGTCATTGTCTGCATATTGTAACACTACTAAACAGCGAGAATTTCCTGTAAATGCCACTAAGACTTTTGACAGCTTTAATGCTTTTTGCGAACCTTTTAGATTATTTTAACTTGTGGTTTTTTATTCTTCTATATTTTTATCCCTTCAATTGTTTCTTTTAACCTTGTCAAGTTTCTTCTTCAGTCTGATGTCTCTCTAGTGTCTACTATAATATTTTGGAGTATCTTCCTAATGCTTTGTACTTCTAGGGATTTGTGTTTACATTTGCCTAAATTCTTTACTAGTATATTTTTGATTCTTCTATATTTTTATCCCTTAAATTGTTTCTTTTAACCTTATCAAATTTCTCCTTCAGTCTGATGTCTCGCTAGTCTTTACTATAATATGTTGGAGTATCATCTAGGAATTTGTGTTTATATTTGCCTAAATTCTTGGGTTCTTTGCTTTATGTTATGTTTGACTGGAGTGTATTCCGCTTTTTTCTTCTAAACTGAAGAAAGTTGACCAATCATTTGTAGCAATTCAACTGCATTATCAAATTTTCAACCAGAAAGCTTTTCTTTGTCATCTCAGGTTGTAAATTTATGGGACCTTCATGACTGTAGATGCAAGAGTACAATTCCTACTTATGAGGTGCTTGAAGCTGTTTGTATAGTTTATTCTGGGAGTCGGTTTGCCTCGTCTGTGGGTGCATTCCTACAGCAAAGTGGAAAGAAGAAAAGCAGATCAACCGGAATTTATTTTATCACAGCTGGTGAACGCGGAATTGTACGCATCTGGACCTCTGAAGGGTAATAAAATGGAATTATTATTGTACTTCCTTTTTAAAAAAAATCTAGTTTGATGAAATAGATATCCATTTGATTGTTTTTGGTCACCTTGCTGAGGATACCTGTCTTCAATTTAACATGTGCAAAATAAATTTATTTATTTTCGTTTGTGATTCTTTTGGTAACCCCTATGAAAATACATATCTTTGCATTTATATATACTAAATAAATCTTATTTTTATCATTTACTTTGACAGTGCAGTTTGCTTGTATGAGCAAAAGTCCTCAGATGTTACTATTAGCTCAGCCGAGGATGAAGATTCAACAAGGGGTTTTACTAGTGCTGTTATGCTGCCCTTGGATCAAGGATTGCTTTGTGTGACAGCTGATCAGCAGTTTCTCTTTTATTCTCCAGCGGAGCATCTAGAAGAAAAGTGGTCGTTAAAATTGACCAAAAGGCTTGTGGGTTTCAACGATGAGATTGTGGATATGAAGTTTCTTGATGAAGAGGAGCAATATCTAGCTGTTGCTACAAATCTTGAACAGGTGCTGTAGTAAGCTTGCTGGTGGTGCATTTTGACATAGTGCTACACAGGAATTAGTTATCTCGATATTTAATGATTCAATTGTTAGCTTGATTTCAAATTTGGATTAAATTGTGCTTCTTGTTGGGCCTTTTCCTTCTTCTGTACCCAGTAATATTTGATTGATCTATGCTGGAATTTCTTATTGGGATTGATTTTGTTAATGTGTTTCTCCTTCAAAGGGTTTGCTGTGTGCCTATATAACTTTACAGACATTTGATGTCTACGAATTTATGTGGATGAAAGTATAAATGTCTAATTTGTATTAATTTACTCATATGCAGGTTCGGGTGTATGACCTTTCCTCCATGTCATGTTCCTATGTTTTGGCTGGTCATACTGATACTATTCTATGCCTTGATACATCTATATCAAGTAATGGAAGAAGACTTATTCTAACTGGGAGTAAGGACAATAGTGTACGGTTTTTCTGCTTTCTCACTTGTGCATATAAGCTTGCCACTAAGTTTTTCCTATGTTAGGGGAAAGGCTGGTTCTGACATTGCTAATAAGTTTGACTTATTTTTCTTCATCTACTTTTTCTTTATATAGGTAAGGTTGTGGGAATCAGAAAGAAGGTGTTGCATAGGACTTGGCATAGGTCACATGGGAGCGGTTGGAGCTGTTGCTTTTTCCAAGAAGTGCCGAGATTTTTTTGTCAGTGGCAGTAGGTGAGCACTTATCTTGGGAAGCCTTGTCTGTTTGGAGATGCAATTTAATTTTACCACATATGTGCCTTCAGTTATGATTGCTTCCAAACTTACGAGTTTGTCAAATAACATGATGCTTAGTTGCTGATTATTTTCATTCTATATTTGTGGTGGGAGTGAAGTGCTAAGATTTAACCTTCTCTTATGTGATCTAACAGTGCTTATTGTTCCTCGACTTGACAAATGAAATTAGGTTTTGGATTATAGTTGACTTGACTTATGATACACAGTGCATTATGCCTTCAAAACTGTCTGCCAATTATGCTTGTAGCATGACATTAGATCGTGTTTTAACTTAGTGGCTGGAGTATTTTTAGATGACAATAAAGAAAATAAGTTCATGATGCATCTTGGACCTTGTATTTTTGTAAGTTATGCTACATGACGGGGTCATATTTGGTTAGAATTGTTGATTGGTTGTTTTAAATTTGGCACTTTAAAATATACTTGTTTTGTCCCCTATCTTTTATGTTTTATGCACGTAAGCTTATGCTGTGTGGAAGTAGAAACAATATAAGGAAAACATAAGTATAGAAGCCTTTAATCATAACCGTTGGATGCAAATAAGCCCCCTCTAATCCTTGCCATTCAAACTCATTAAAAAAGAGCACCTGCTAGTCGTATACCAAAGAAAAAATAAAACATAGTTAGTGCCCTTAACTAAAGTAGAACAGGAAACATAAAGAAAAACATTTCTAGATAATGAATGGAGATAAATTCTGGAGTGCTTCTATGACATCTTTATTTTTTGCTTATGTTATATCTTTATATTCTGGAGTGCCTCAATTCTGTACTTTTCCTGATATAAGAATTTATGGTTGTAAATTGTTGCTAAGATTGCAGCTTACTGATTTTATATTCTTACACATGTACCATCTTCTTCAGTGATCGTACCATTAAGGTTTGGAACTTTGATGGACTCTCTGATGATATTGAAGAGCCTATTAGTTTAAAAGCAAAGGCAGTTGTAGCAGCACATGATAAAGATATAAATTCTCTGGCTGTTGCACCAAATGACAGTTTAGTGTGTAGTGGTTCTCAGGTTAGTAGGCAATACATGTTAATCAACATACTATTTAGTTATGGTATTATTGATTTTTTTTCTTTTATTAGGGGATGCTGAAACTACATATATTATATCGGACACATGCTTTTATGATTCCAAAGATAATTTTAAAAGGTTAAATGTGTTTTTCTGGCTGTTAGGATCGTACTGCTTGTGTTTGGAGGCTTCCAGAACTGGTACTTGTGGTTAAGTTTACAGGGCATAAACGAGGGATCTGGTGTGTAGAGTTTTCACCTGTTGATCAATGTGTAATAACAGCATCAGGTGACAAGACTGTAAAGATATGGGCTATAGCTGATGGTTCATGCCTGAAAACGTTTGAAGGGCATACATCAAGTGTATTAAGAGCATCATTTCTTACACGTGGGACCCAGTTTGTATCATGTGGTAATAACTTCTTTCTCTTCACTCATTAGGATTTTCTTCTATTTTAATGTTTTGGTGACATTTAGCATGCAATTCATCATTCAGGTGCTGATGGGTTGGTTAAGCTGTGGACAATCAAAACAAATGAATGCATTGCTACCTATGATCAGCATGAGGACAAGGTGTTGAGTTATACTTTAATTCTTTTAATGTTTGGGTTACTTTCTTTTCATAGATTTGACAGGATTCTGTGGGAAATACGATGGTATACCATTAATAGATTTTTAAGGACTTCATTGTGCTGTGTGGTATTAATTCTTTTTATGATAAAATTTGGTGTGCAGGTTTGGGCATTGGCGGTTGGGAAAAAGACAGAAATGTTAGCAACAGGTGGCAGTGATGCAGTGATCAATCTGTGGCGTGATTCAACTGCTGCTGAGAAAGAGGAAGCTTTTCGTAAAGAGGTGTGTCCTCTATACTTTTTGTACCTAGATATTATTTCCCCTTGAAGCATATTGGAATATAGAATGGGACAAATTTAATACTAGGCCCTTGGATATGCTAAGTGACTGAGTTACTTGTTGCAAATATGTTTCAATGTTGATTCTTGAAATTTTTTTAAGATACCTGGAATATGCTGTTACAAATAAAAAAGTAAAGGTTTTCTGTAAGACTAGTATATTTTCTTAAGGGGTTAAATTACTATTTGGGGTCTGAACTTGGCAACTTTTCTCACATTGGGGCTAAACTTTTTTCGGTTCAAGTTAGGCCTTGAACTTGGCAATTGTTCCTACACGGGGGATTGAACTCTAGGGTTTTCAAGGATGAACTTGGATAAAAGAAGTTCAAGCCCTAATGTAGCAACAATTGCCAAGTTTGGGGCCTAATCTGGACCAAAAAAAAGGTTCAGGTCCCAATGTGGGAAAAGTTGCCAAGTTCAGGCCCTAAAAAGTGAAATAATCCTTTCTTAAGAGAAACTCAAGCTGCGGATTAGAAGGAAATAAGAGTTAAAACATTTCTAGAGCCTCCTAAATACTTTTCTTTCCTCAACTTGTTTTAACCATACTATGAAATGAAACGGATAAAATTTATTTTTTCTTGGATACACGACCTTGTTCAAGCCCGAATATTGATCTTTCTATTTTCCTTCCCACTTTTGAGTAACTCCTCGGGCTTTGTGAAAGTACTTGGAGCTTGGAATAAGACCTTTTGTGAAAGTTAGCCTTTTGTAGGATCCTAGCATTGTTGTTTATCAATTTTGACTGACATGATGAGGGCCTTTTTTCCTTCATTACATATTGTTATGTATTAGTTGCACAAAAAGTTTTAAATATGTTTTTCCATTCTGACACAGGAAGAAGGGGTTTTGAGAGGGCAAGAATTAGAAAATGCACTGTTAGATGCTGAGTACACAAAGGCAATACAAATTGCTTTGGAGCTTAGGAGGCCTCATAAACTTTTCGAGCTGTTTTCTGAGCTTTGCAGGTTAGTATTGCCTAGTCATATCTGTTTTCTGAGTACGCAGAACATTTTCTCATAGCAGAACGTGATATAGGAAGAGAGCAGCTGGGGACCATATAGACAAAGCCCTTCATGCCCTTGGCAAGGAAGAATTTCTTCTACTTTTTGAGTATATACGAGAATGGAACACAAAGCCAAAGCTGTGTCATGTTGCCCAATCTGTTCTTTTCCGAGCTTTCAACATTCTTCCTCCGACAGAAATTATCGAGGTATTCCATTGTAATATTCACTTGATGTTAATAGCCTCATTTGGCTGCAGGGAAGATGCATATGGCTTTGGATAACCTATTATATTTTACCAGTCCCACCACTAACTTTGAAGCAAAACATTAAGTAAAAACCATTATCATATAGCTTACTACAAATTTAAAAATGGTTTAGGTTTCCATTT
The DNA here is from genome assembly GCA_005393395.2 of Gossypium australe. Classification (NCBI taxonomy): domain Eukaryota; kingdom Viridiplantae; phylum Streptophyta; class Magnoliopsida; order Malvales; family Malvaceae; genus Gossypium; species Gossypium australe. The sequence continues at coordinate 141,945,637 of CM016626.1, read as the reverse complement.
GGTCATTGTTTCTTTGACATTTTTTTTTTCTATGAAAATTGTTAAACGGAAAACATATGAATGGTTGAATCATATTTTACTAAAGATCAAACGGTCTATTGATGTTCATAATAATAGTTTACTAAAATTGTTTCAAATGAAGTTCATATTTACTGGTTTATTGTTTATTATGGAAGTTGAATATTAGTGTTCAATCTCTTTCAAAATTTTTATTTCTGCATCTAAATGCGCTTTTTTCTCCTAGTATCAAAACATTCTTTAAAGAAGTAATAGCAAAAACCTAAACCATTGTTTTAGGTTTTCTGCTTGGTTGATTGAAGGTTAGGTGTTCATTTTGTTTGATATTTTAGCTTTTTACCCGCTGAATTTGTGCTTGAATAAACTATGTTGCAGATAAAAGGCATTAGTGAACTACTTGAAGGTCTTATCCCATATTCTCAGAGACATTTCAGCAGGATTGACAGGCTTATAAGAAGCACATTTCTGTTGGACTACACTCTTCTTCGAATGTCCGTTATTGAACCCAGGACTCAGGATGATTTGAAGACCAAATCTTTATTACATTCCGAGAAAAATATGGAAGATGCACCTTTAACAGATAATGCCGAAGAAGATCAAAAGCAAGTTTCCCAAGAGCAGAAACCAAAGGCCTCTGGGAAAAAGAGGAAATCTCACAAATCTGGAGACCATTCACGCTCACATAAGAAGGTCAAGGACAGCTCAACTCATGCAAATACTGCAGCTGTGCCATTGCAGGCATGAGGGGATGTAAGATAGTGTTCTCCTTTTTCCTGATTTGCATGCATGTTGGCTGATCTCTTGAGAAGTTTACAGTACAGTTTTGTTTCAGAAGGAAATGCATCTTCCAACCCCATTGAAGAACAATTTTGAAGCATCCCTGAAAAGTAAACAGTTTAGGGGGTTACAAAGGATTGCAGTTTTTTTGTTGTAACTTAAGATTAGTCTATAGATACGTCTACATTTCTAGTCCCTTCTTTATTATAGAATATATGATTTTTTCTCCCAACTCTTTTAGTTGTAGTGTTGACTCATACCCCAAGTAATGTGAATGGACGTACTGTTTGTGGTTCCATTATTGATTTCATATCGATATTAGTATGACTTTATTTCGTACTTTGCATATTTTTAATGATAAAAAGAATTCGAAAATATAGTGATCGGAATAGATGGTTTTTAAACCCTAATTAGTTACACTCACTTGAGAAGGAAATTATGCGTTTGGTGGGTTGCAACTTTCAAGAATCTCTTAACATTATTAATGTAAGCTAAGCCTGTATAGTATTTGGTGAGTTGCAATTATTAAATTAAAATAGAGGTTTTGAAAAATTCTAATATCAAATCTATGTGATGGTTTAATGGTTAAACGTGGTCACTGTCTTAAGTATTGAGTTTGAGTCGCACTAATTATGTTTGTTGTTAAGTTTTGATATTTTAAATAAATAATATAAAATTTTTGTAAAAGTTAATTCGAATATATAATAATATCTTAGATATTAAAATAATCTATAAATTGAAAGATATTAGATATAAAATTTTAAAAATATATAATACTAGTGTGTGGAAAAAAAGATGTTTGCAAATAATATGGTTGTATAAATGATGAGAGTTTTTCCAAAGGCAAATCCAACAGTCAGAAGAACACTTAACTCCCCTCAGTAAACGAATACGCCATTAATTGAAGAAATGAAAGGTGTGATATGAAGAGATTGGCGAGTTGATCTGATTGGGTATTAAGCCGGCTTTTGTTTTTAATTTTTTTCTTGCTCCCGTATTTTAGATTTTTCTTTTTTCCGGGCGAATTTGCATTGGGCCAATTTTATTTCTCATGTACTCTCTTATTATTTATTTTATTAAAGTCCAATCTGATTAAAAAAAAAATGAGGAGAGTTTTTTAGTTTTACAACATCAAAACTTGCTTCTTTAAAAGCTTATCTTTTGCATTTAGGTTGACAACTTGGTTTGAAGATTGAAGTTGGTTATTTAGTTTTGAAGAATAAAAGGTAATGTCGGTGGGACATAACCACTTCAAATGATTATTAAACTCATTTTTTTTTAAAAAGAGATTTTTGTATTAAGATTTAGATTATTTTTTATTTTAAAAAATAAATTAATTTCTATGCGTTAGATATAGAGTAAATTAGTTATTCTATTGAAAATATCATTCATCTCTATAATTAAAAACTGGTCTATGTATAGCATATCACATGTCATTGTTTGGTTATGTTATCAATTATACAATTTTTTAACAATAAAAATAAATGAAAATTTTAACATAAAGGATCAATTTGCTCTCTAATCTAATATACATGGAATAATTTGTTCATTTCTTTGAATAGAGAGAACAAAATGCAATCCCACACCTAATAATTAATTTTTCAAAAATTAATTTCTATTTTTAAACTATAAAATGTGAATAATGTAAATGAAAAATATACTTTAAAACAAATGTTAGATAATTAAATCAACTTTTTAACTTAACAATGTTGACCTCCCCATTTTTTCTCTATATTTCTTATCTATACTAAAAAAAATTATGAAAAGAATATCAGACCAATTGTTTTATTTATACTATTATTTAAAATTTGAATTTAGTTGGTATTACAAATTAATCTGACATCAGTTCAATTAAAGAGATTACGAATTTTTTTATATTTAAAATAAAATATATTATTTGATGGCATTTTAATCTTGCTATTTAAAAATCAATAAAAATATGCCTATGATGATATTTGAACTCATACAAATTGTATTAATAAAACATTAAATATAACACTCAACCAATATTTTTTTAATATTTTTATACATCTAAATTTTATTACCTCCATCAGTTTTATATCTATACTATTATTTAAATCCATTATTGGATTGATGTCACGAGTCAATTAAACATCAACTCGGTTAGGAAAATTACAAAAATATCTTTTCGTATTTAAAATAAGTTTTATTATTCGAGAGTATTTTAATTTTCATAGACGGTAAAACAGACAGGGAGGACTCATTGATATACCAAAAAAATTAATATTAACACCATGATAAACAATTGTATTTATTTAGTATTCTTAATATGATGTATTTATTTGTTTAAATTTTTCTTTACTCAAAATTTAGTTTGAATTTTGTTTTTATCACAATTTTTTTAATTTTACTATTGTACATATTTCATGTGTTATTATTAATTAGTTCCAAAACATATATTTCATTATTTATTTATTGATATTTTTAAACATACCTCTTTATTCTAAATACGTAATTTCCATAAATATAATAAAATCTTTAATTTATTTAGTATTTATTAAAATTTTATATTTTGATGATTTATTTACTAGTAAACTTAATCTCAAATTTAAATTTGTAGTTCATTGTTTGGTAAATTTAGTCAATTCTTTAACTCCATTTTTTTTTCGCTAAAAATGATTATTTTGGTTAAAATATATTTCAAGTCATTATAATTTTTTATATGTTTAGAATTTAGTCCTTTTTATGAATTTAATCTTTTTACTTTTTTGATTTTAAATTTTAACTGTAATTCTTAAAACTGTTAAAATTTTTTATTAAATTCATTATTATGACATTTTAAAATAAAAAAATAATTACTTGATAGTCATATAACAAAAAATCATTACAATAAACCTAAATTTAATAAAAAAAATTAACTATTTTAACAATTACAACTGCATTTTTAAATTCGAAAGAAATTAAAATTTTAATGCAGAAAGAATAAAAGTACTTAAAACATATTTTAACATAACCCATGAGGATGATTTCCATGTAAAAAAAAGAGTTAGATTTTAAAAAATAAATGTTTAATTAATAAGAAATAGACCAAAATGAAGAAAAAGAAAACTCGAAAACAAACCCACTAAAAACATACAAGTGTGAGGATCATGTTTAATCTGCATAACCCACAAAGTTATTCCCAAAAACAATTGATGGGACATTCTGATTTATTCAAATTTACAAAATCCTCGTGTATATTCAGATTAAATTCATTAAAATTATGGTAATTTTATTAAAAATTGAATTATATTTTATTAAAAATTTTAGTCGATTAGATCTTTTAACTCACTTGGTATCGGTATTGTTGTCAATATAAGATGATGTGGGTTCAAATACGCTCTCTTACTTAAGAATTTGAGGAGGGCTATGAATAATTCTAAGCATTGTATAAAAAAATGGGTGAATTAATCTTTATATATTAGACTAAAAAATTAATTGGTCATTTTAATAAAATTTTCATCAACATGATAAAAATTAATTTCTATATGTTAATTTGAGGTACACGTGTCACTGTTTGATTATTCTATTAATTACACTAGTTTTAAAAGTACAACTAAATAATTTTTTTAAAAGATAAATTTATTAATTCATTCAATGAATAAAACCATATAATTCAGAAAGAAAATAATAGACACTAGTCTTAAATGAGGAAAGATAGGCTCCATCAACACAACATAAACTTTAGCCTCAACATCAATAGAAAATTATGACACATTAATAATTGAACTTATCACATCTCAAGTACGATATATATAGAGTGATTGTAAACACTTAATGTGATGGACTAAAACAGCGAGCAAAAATTAACAACAGAATGGAACAAGGATGAGAATAAAATCACCCTTAAAACCATTTATAATAAAACTAAGATTACATTTGTAAACAAAAAAAAATATTGGTATAAAAACAGACAAAAACTTCTAAAACCTAACATTTATTAAACAATGAAAAACATTTATTATAGAAATCGACCTGTCCTGACCTTGTTCTCGTGATATAAATCTGCACCGTCTCCATCACTCTTCTCTTCTCTTTGGTATTCATTTTCGTTTTCGTCACCATCCAAACAATCAAATCAAAGGCAGCTAAAATCCTTTCCTTCCCCTTTACTCTCTTCTTCTCTCCCCCATTTCCTCACCTACTTTTACCTTTTCCTTTGTGTTTACACAATCTAAGCTACCCCCATGGCAACTCCCCTCCCTATCTGATCCTTTGACCAGTTTTTTCCAATACCCTTTTCTCCTTCTCTCTTTTTTCATTATTAAAACCCTAATGGAGACTCTTCATGGTTCGGTACCAGCCGCGTGTGCGGACACCGCAGCCAACGGCAACACGGTGACGCCTTTTCTGAGCAAAACCTACGACGTGGTGGACGATCCGTCCACCGACTCGGTCGTATCGTGGAGTAGTGATAACAACAGCTTCGTTGTCTGGAAAGTGTCCGAGTTTGCGAGGGACCTTTTGCCCATGTATTTTAAGCACAATAACTTCTCCAGCTTTGTCAGACAACTTAATACTTATGTGGGTATTTCTTTGATTTTATGTTCTTTCACTTTTCTTTTCTTTTTTAATGTTGCAAGTTGCAATTTTTTATACTTATGGAGGCTAATGAGACCTCAGATTTAGGTTTATTTGGATTCGAACATTACACCAATAAGATATTATTATATATACTATCGGGAAAGTTTGGGTTGTATGGAAATTTGGTCTTACTTATATTGCCTTAAAAAAATTAGGCGAGACTGAAGTCACCTTTGAATAGTTTTGAGTCAGTGATGGAGTGGAAGGAGAGTTTTCAGAACCGGTATGGTTGTTGGATAATGAATTTATGGTGTAAGATGAATTAAATGGAATATGAGTTTGATTGAATTGACATATTAATTTGTTGAAATCTAGGAGTAGGGATTTGCCACTGCAATTTTTACTGCTTTCTGAACTTTGATAATCGTGTAGCTCTTGGCTGTTGGAGTTCTTCATATTTTATAGGATTCTCAATGGCATGAGGATGATTGGTTGAATTCATTTTCCCTTGAACATAAATGTGGAAGAATAGATATGAAATGTAATATGTAAAAACTGAATTTTCGGGTATACGATATGGGGCTCTAACCTAATGTTTCCTAAGTTTGGCCAAAAGGGTTCAAGGAGCTGGTAAAACTCTATTTATTTGGCCGTCTATTAGGCTAAATTTGAAGTACTGAAAGAGCTGATTTCTATTTCTCCCTATCTTCCCTTCCTCCCTCCTAGGCTCCATTTTATTCGTAAGATACAAATTTGGTTAATTAAATTATATATAACATTGTTTTAGTTGGTTGTGAATTGTGACTGATGCACATGGAATTTCTAAATTGAATGCTATGAACTTATTCTTATCTACCTTACTGCCATGGTGGAATGCTGATGAGTTCTAGTGTCTTAAATTCTCTTTTTTCTGATAGGAATCCTGTAGTAGTTACTAGCTTGATTTGGTATACAGACACATTTGCACTTAATTTCCATCAAACATGAATCCATATATATATATATATACCTATTTTTATATTTTGACAGATTTTGTTATCATATTAGATGATGCTAGTTTAGAAATCACCTTTCTTTCCTACTTGTCGTTTTTTATGCATTCTTCTATCCATGTCAATAGTTGAAGCCTGAAATGTCTAGTGCTATTGCTCATGCTTGTTATTTGTATTGATCTCATGTTCCTAAAGGCTAAAGGTTCCAAACCCTCACTGACTTTCTTTTTTCATATAAAATGCTATGAAGTCTGGAGACTTATCTTGCATTCCATGATATATTCTGTAGTTGATTTGTTTCTTCTTTATTTTTGCCTTGTTTGACCTTAACTATACTTGTTTACTTAAGAAATGAGTCTAGAGGAATTGCATCATAAGCTAACATGTTCTTTTGAGGGTCTTCCTAGTAAGATACAAAATCCGACGGACTAGCTATACTGACAAATCAAATCTTGATTCATATTAGCTTTTTCTTCATTCCTTTTTTTTTTGAAGTTCGTTTCATGTCTTAAGATGTTTCTCAACTAACAAGTGAACCAAAGCATGATGGAGAGAGTGTTATTTGTAAGCTGCTGTCATGGATTGTAATTTGGAATTATTCATTGAGAGGGTGAATGTTAGATATTTTTCTGACATATTTTCTTTTTCTTGAGGAACTCATCAAGTTGTAATTGTGTTTGTCATCTGCAGGTTTAAGTATGTGCTTGTAATTACTAATCGATTATGGGCAGGCATTGGGGTTCAACTGAGCGCATGATATGTGATTCACTTAGATATAAAACTTCAATCTGCTTTATGCATTGCGGACTTGCTATATTCGGTTTAGCAAGTGAACACGATAACTCATGTCTTTGATTATCCTAATCTTTTTCCTATAGGGTTTTAAGAAAGTTGACCCTGATCGTTGGGAATTTGCTAATGAGGGATTCCTAAGAGGTCAGAAACATGCCTTGAAAGCTATCATCAGGCGGAAGCCTGCTAATGTCCATTGTAATCAGCAACAGAACTCATCCATTGGAGCTTGCGTTGATTTAGGGAAGTTTGGGCTTCAAGAGGAGGTTGAAGGGCTTAAGAGAGACAAGAATGTTCTCATGCAGGAACTTGTTAGGTTGAGGCAGCTGCAGCAAGCCACAGACAACCAGTTGCAAGCTTATGGCCGGCGTGTACAGATGATGGAGCAGAGACAGCAGCAAATGATGTCTTTTCTTGCTAAGTTCATGCAAACTCCAGGTTTCTTAAACCAGCTTTTACGGCAGCAAAATGAAAGCAACAGGCAACTGACTGGAGCAAACAAGAAGAGGAGACTCCATAGGCAGGATGAAGAAAATTTAACTGTTGAAAATGGTGCCGCATCTCCAAATGGGCAGAGTGTAAAGTTCCAGCCTTTACACAATGAGCACCAGATGATGGAGGTGAACACATCACCGAGGCGGGAACATGGCGCTCCTCCTTCCAGTGCATTACACAGCTGTAGCTCCTCCAGCGAGATTTCGGAAGTGACTCTTTCAGAAGTCTCACCAGCTTCTTGGCAGTCATATCTGCAAGCAGAATCAGGGGTTCCCGACTCTAGTCTGTCAACTGCTGCTGCTCAATTAACAACTGAGACAAGTGTGCATAAATTACAGAAAGATGCAATTTTCCGTAGCGTTCCTCAAATGCTAGGATTTGTACCTGATAATACTGTTGGGCCTGAGAGCAAGAATGCTGAATATCTTGATCCAATGTCAGTCGTATCGAATGCTACAATGCCCGTAGAAGTTGACGAGTCTTGTGCAGGTCAAGATATGGAGATCATGCTTGATGGAAGCCCTAAACTTCCAGCAATTAACGACACATTTTGGGAACATTTTCTTACAGGAAGTCCACTCACTGGGGACACAGATGAGATTAACTCGAGTTCCCTGGAAAATGGTGCATACGGTGGATAGGAAGCAGTTTTAAGGGAGGAGAATGGATGGGATGAATCATATTTGCTGACAAATAGGCCTTCTTTACATCACGGGTGATGTCCTGCAAGTTGTATACGCAAATACATTTTTTTCTTGCTTTTATGAGGTAAAACTTGGTACTGCCTGTGTTCCTGCTCATTATGTGATCAGTGTATTTATGGTTTTAGAAGGCTTAATATTATATTCAAATTTTGTATTGGTATCATGTTGCGATGAGTATATTCTGAATTAGTGGATGGACAAGGTAATGCTATTTGTTTTAACACATCATTTACTCTAAAAATAAACAAGTTGGCTTCTTTATTTTTAGAATCTTTTAGGCTGTTCTTGACAAAAATTAAAAAATAAAATTTTAGGCTGTCAGGTTATATTGCAATAATAATAGTAATTTTTACAAAAAAAAAAAAAAAACTAAACATACATTAGTTGAGTTATTTTCCTTTAATTAATAAGCCTCAAATTCTAATTCCAAATAACTAGTATTTATTATTTCAAATAATAGTTAGTTTTTTATTGTTTAACAATTATTAAAACTTTGTTTGACAAAAATATAATGCATAGATACAAAAGTATTTGAGGAAAAAAAAAATCAATTTGAGTCGTTGCATGAAATTCACACCAATTTAGCCTTGCCGTTACCAAAAAAATCAATTAAGCTTTTCTGTCAATATTTTTTGTCTTTTTTTTTTTTTTGGTAAATAAAACAAAGTTCACATAATCAAAAGTACAGTCCTCTAAAATCTCTTTGAGTTCCAAAGGTGGTTCCGCAAACATGTGCATTGTTTTGCTCCTCGTTAGAGTCATTTTTGCCAAAGCATCTGCTACTCGATTAGACTCTCTTGGAACATAATTTAATGATAATTTCTCTTCAAAGGCTAGAGTTTGTTGAATCCTCTTTATTAGAGAGCTTTTTGGACCATCAAGCTTGCTTTCACGAATAGAGATAACATTTTCAAGTTTATCAGATTGAATAATGATCTCATCATAACTTTGTTTCTGAAGGAGCAGAAGCCCATCCAATATCCCCTACAGCTCAGCAACCGTTGCTGTACACTTCCCTAAATGTCGATTATATCCTAAGATTCAATTTCCTTTACCATCACGTATTACTCCACCTGCAGCAGAGAAACCAGACACAGAGTGAATAACACCGTCAGTATTAAGATAAAAACACATACCTGAGTTTTGATGAACAGTTGACTGTTTTGGGCGGCACTCCAACGCTGCATTATGATTAGATGAAAAATGATTTGCCCAACTATAAAAGGCGCTGATAATGTCCCTAGGACTCATTGAATTCCCTTAAAAGATGATCAAATTCTGATTCTTCCAAATACGCCAAAGAAGTATCTCAAAGAGGCAGGTCTAGGTTGAATCACTAGCTCTAACGGAAGGATGAGAATGCAAATTCGAAAACAACCACTCTGAAATATTACCAACGAACTTGTTTCCAAATTTCCTTTGCTAAAGAGCAATCCCTAAGAGTATGAAGAATATCCTCCGTTGAATGACCACAGAGTTGACACGAAGCGTCCTGCGCAATACCTCCTCTAACCCTTTCTGAATTAGTTAAAAGTCGCTGTTTCAAAACTAACCAGATAAACTATTTAACTCGTTGTGGCCCTGGAATTTTCTATACAATACTCCAGTTCGCATCCTTCGGATTCCAAGACTCCTCTTTAAGCATGAAGTAAGCGCTTTTCACAGAAAAAACCCCGGTCGTTGTTTTGGACCAAGAAAGAATATCAGGCCCAACTGAGTCTGAAGGAGGAGGAATACTAATGATTCGATTGACCACTTCTTCCGATAACTACAATCTGAAGAGATCAATGTTCCACTCCTCATTATCCAAAATCATCTCATTAACTTTACTCTGCGAGGCAATATTACCATGACTTGGAGCATATTGAATAAGGGGTCCAACAATTGGAACCCAATTATCCTCCCAACAACGAACAGACCACTCATTGCTAATAGACCAAATCATATTACTGCGCAACAAAGGCTAAGCTTTAACGGCTGCTTTCCACATATAGGAACACCTATTCCGCATGATGGAAACTGGCAAACCCTCATGGAAGCCATACTTAGCTCTAAGAACTTGAACCCATAAAGCTTCGGTCATAGTAATAAGACATGAAAGCTTTGTTTTGATCCTCCAATCATTGAAACCCAAGGCCTCCATGAAGCTTCGGTTGGCAAATGTTATCCCACGCTACCAAGGCCAATTTTCTTTTCCCTTCCGCAACCCCCAAAATAAACTATCTAACTAATTCTTCAATAGAGTCGCAAATCCCTTTAGGGACTAGAGTAGACTGCATGAGATAACTCTGGATGGCCAATAGGACAAAATGTGCTAAGGTAACCCTTCCAGAAAAAGAGAGTCGTTTCGCATCCCAACTAGAAAGCCGACTATGAACTCTTTCCACTAAAAAATTGAGGATACCCTTGGTGACCCTTTTGTGAAATAGTGGAACCCCGAGATAATGACCCAAATCATTAACTTCTTGAAAACTAAGCATGTCATTGATCTCACTCCTTAAGGACTCATTAACACCTGTGGAGTAAAAAATATTTGTTTTCCTGGCATTGACCTTATGACCTGATAACTCACAAAAATTACTCAAGAAAATCTTGAGGAGCCCACTATGAGTCAAATCTGCACGACTGAAGATCACCAGATCATCTGCAAAAAACAAATGTGAAAGATTCAGTCCTGTGTAGGAAAGTCGAATAGGACTCCACTCCCCTGAAGAAATACCCGCATAAAATCTGTGACCCAACCATTATATACAAAGAACAAATAGATATGGAGACAAAGAACAACCTTACCTGATACCTCTAATCGGTCTAAACTTTTGAGTAGGAACACAATTCCATAAAACCTGCATAGAAGAAAACGAAATAGCATTCATAATAACTTTAATTAGGTAAGAAGGAATACCTGCTGCATTAAGAGAGGCTTCCAAAAAATCCCATCTGACTCTATCGTAAGCCTTCTCCAAATCAATCTTTATAGCCTTCTCCAAATCAATCTTTATAGCCATCTAGTGAGGCTTTTTCTTGGATCTCATTGAGTGTAACACTTCCTGGGCAATGATGACATTATCAATAATGCTCCTCCCTGCAATAAATCTTGCTTGTTCTTGGCCAATGGTCTTTGGGAATATACTCTTAAATCTATTAGCAATGATCTTCATAACCAGCTTATACAAAACAGAGCAAAGGCCAATAGGGTAGAATTGCGAGAAGTTTTTTGGGTTTGAAACTTTAGGAATTAAGACATTAAGAGTGTTATTAAACTCCGGATCAATGACTCCCTCTCAAAAACCTTCTTAACCCACTCATAAATAGCTCCCCATATATTATCCCATTGGTTCTGAAAGAAAGCGGCTTGAAACCAATCGCTACCGGGGCATTTCAAGGGTGCCATGTCAAAAAGGGCAGCACTAATCTCCTCATTCGTGACACCTCGCCCAAGAGAATCAACATTTTTAGTCCCGAGCCTTGGAAAAGCATTAGGAGGTAAAAACCACGACGGACCTGGATTCTCTCCATAGAGATTCTGGAAAAAGTAAACCACTTCCGTTTTAAGATTCTCAGAGTTGAAGATCCATTCCCTATTGGCATTCTACAAGGCAGTGATTTTATTAAAATTCCTTCTCAGAGCCGTACGCCTGTGAAAGTAGCTAGTAGTACGATCTCCCAAATTTGGCCACTCACATCTAAACTTTTTCTTTCAAAGATCTCCTCATGGTGTAGAATATTTTCAAGCTCATCACGAATGATCACTTCCTCGTGAAAAAGAGAATTAGACCCCGAGAGATCCAAGGCATGCTATATCTTAGCAAGCTTGTGCATTAACTGCCTCTTCCATTGGCCTATATGGCCATAGACACCTTTGTTCCACTTTTTGAGCTTATCCGTAAACTCCTCAACTGTAGTTGCCGTATTACCTGTAACATCCTGAATTTTTGGGCCTATGCATTTAATGGGTGAACAAGTGTAATGAGTTAATTTAAGTGTTAGGGGTCCAAATTGGGCTCAGGCTTAGGCAGAGGCCTTGGTGAAAATTATCTGTTTGGGCATTATAGGGTTTAAAAGGTAGTATCTGTGTTTAAAACATCAAAATGGGCTTGTGGCCCAGTGGTCAGTGGCGCCACTTAGGGAGCAAGGAGGTGACGCCACACAAGGGAATAATGGGCCCAAATTTAAGTTTCATGGAGCCCAATTCTTTTAGTTTAAGTTAGCTAATTTTTGGCATTTGGGTTAGGTGGAGTGGATGGCAACAAGGCTCAAAAATAGGAGGATTTATATGAATAAGATAATGTAGATATTATAGTTGATAATATGGAAGATAAAAGGAGAAAAGATAGGAGCTATCTACAAGGCTAGGAGTTGGCCGAAATTCCATTACCTAGAGGAGTGAAGAAATCAGTTTCTTCATGGCAAAGGGGTGCCGAATTTTCCCTTTTTATTTGATTAATTTTTAGTTATCAGGAATGGCACTTTCGGTTTTTCATAGGTAAGTGCCGAAATTTCTATAAATAGGGAGGGTTCTCTTCTTTATTTTACGGCATTTAGGGTTTCCACCTTTTCTTTCTCTTCTTTCTTCTAAAAGCCGAAAACTCCATTATTTTTTTCTCTTCTTTCTTCTAAAAGCCAAAAACCCTATTATTCTTTTCTCTTCTTTATTCTAAAAGCCGAAAACTCCATTATTCTTTTCTCTTCTTTCTCCTAAAAGCCGAAAACTCCATTATTCTCTTCTTTCTCCTAAAAGCCGAAAACTCCATTATTCTCTTCTTTCTTCTAAAAGCTGAAAACTCCATTATTCTCTTCTTTCTTCCAAAAGCTGAAAACTCCATTATTCTCTTTTTTCCTCCAAAAGCCGAAAACTCCATTATTCTCTTCTTTCTTCTAAAAGCCGAAAACTCCATTATTCTATTCTCTTCTTTTTTCTAAAAGCTGAATCTCTATAGATTTCTTCGAATCATCTTCTCTTCCTGATTTTCGCAAAAAGCTAAAATCCTCTGGGAGTAGCCGAATCTTCTCTAGTAAGTAGATCTCTTAGATCTAAAAGCCGGAAACACTAGTTCCTGAATCTCATATCTCTTTTCGGGATTTCAAGGCAGATATCTGTGGTGTTGGCTACGGATAGCGTCGACTTAGAGGGTCTCATTATAACGGTAATCAGGTGTGTAGATCCTTATCACATAAGTTTTATTTTGTATTATACCTGTTAGGGGCTGAAAAGCCGAAAAATGAGGCTGTATGAACAGTCGTGTGTAGATCTCTAACACACTACTAATAAACCTGTATGTGTATCTATTTATGTATGTTATGGGCTAAAAAGCCGGAAAAAGGCTGTATAGACAGTCGAATAGAACCCTAAAAGGGTTAGGCAAGGATGCCAGGTACGTAAACATAGAACTCCCTATGTGTATCGAGAAATACATATGTCTGCATGATGTTTCTTTATGTGTGTATGCATGGGATGGGATATTGATATGAAAAAGGGGAAGAGCATGATTGGTCACATAGTGATCGGTGGTAGAAAACCCACGTAATGAAATGATTGGTCACATGGTGATCGGTGGTAGAAAACCCACGTAATGAAATGTTAAGGTCACATAGTGATCGGTGGTAGAAAACCCATGTAATGAAATGTTAGGTCACTTGGTGATCGGTGGTAGAAAACCACGTTAAAATTCCTGATTGATAGGAATAGGCAGTACGGCTATTGTTTTGGTGTGTAGCGGATGGAGGGTTGATTGTAGAAATCCCCAAGGTGTGATGGTTGGTACGGGTTGGTGTGTAGAGGATGGAATTCTAGGATGGGTTGGGCTTTGCATCATTTATTATCTGTCATGTGATTATGATTGTTGCCATTGTGTGTGGGCCAGGGCTCATAATGTGTTTGTGGGCCCAAGCCTTTTATGTGTTTTCGGGATTTACACACTGAGTCTTGGTGACTCACCCTATTATTTTTCCCTAACTTTTCAGATGAGCAGTAGATCGTGGACATGGGAGCCGAGACGGACTCGAGGGGCCATCAAGTTTTTATTTCTATAGATTATTTTTGGTTTTTCCTTTAAGTTTTATTTTTGGAATATTTAGGTAATAAGGCCCCATAGTTTATATTCGCCTAAGTATTTTTTTTTAATATTTGCAACTTATGAATTTATGTCAGGGGTTTATTTATACCTAATAATAATAATACAAGGTTTCTTTTCAAATGTCACTTATTTATTCAAATATTTTCTAATTAACTTACGATTTCCAAAACCAACTTAGCAAAAGATTTTAACATTCAACCCGTAGCATACCAGATCTGGTCGAAACGTATGGGCCGGGTTTGGGGTGTTACAATTTGGTATCTGAGCCTTCAAAACTCGGGTTGTGAAATAGGCTTAGCAATGTTTTGTAAAGTGATGTGAATTTGAAAAAAAAATGTGTCCTTGTTGAAGATATGGCCTTCGAGTCTACCAGAACCCGATCCACGCAGGTAAGTATTCTAAACTCTTGTTGTGATATACATGTGAGCTTATGGGCTTGAGGGACGTAGGCTAGAATATTAGACATTGATGGACTTTAGGTTTAATTTAAATCACTCTCTAAATTCATAAGATTTAATCCAACTAAACAAACCCGTGAACAAGTCAATAGGTTAGGGTGTGGCAACATGCATACGCATGTCTAGGATTAGATTCAGGAAGAGCTTGGTACTTAAGCAGTCCTAGTGACTCACCTCCTCTTCGTTAGAATCCTACCTGGTGCGTAGTGATTGTTCACCTTAGCCACGAGGACTTGTTGATGGGCCAAAATCTATAATTAAAACCTGAAAGGGACCAGCCACCCTATTTCGTAACCAAAATACCCCCAAGTTTTGTAAAATTTCCAAAATACACTTGATTTGTGAAAATTTCCCAAAATACCCCAGAATTGTAAAACAACCGAAATTTGTGAAATTACCGAAACACTCCAGTTGGCAAAATTTTCAAAATACCCTTGGTTTGTGAAAATTTCCAAATAACCGTGATTTTATAAAATACCCATGTTTTGTAAATTTACCCGAAAACCCCTATATTTATAAGAGTAACCGGTTTGCGTAATTAAATTTTCCAAAGTACTCCTGCTTTACAAAAAAAAAAAACAAACAAACAACAACAACATCAAATATCTCTATTTCGGGAACAAAACCAAGATACCCCATTTTGAGGAAATTACCAAAATACCCTTGTTTTGTTAAAAAAACTTGTTTTCTAAAAATACCCTTGCTTTAAAAAAAATGTACCAAAGTACCTCTAATTCGAAGAAAATCACCAAGATGCTTTATTTTGGAAAATACCCTGTAGGGCAAAACTACGAAAAAACCCCTGGGTAGTGAAATGACGAAATACTCTTTAAGTAAGGAATGTGAGTTGACAGATGTTATATGTATGTTGGTGTGTGATGATTGAATGTATGTGCTTCTTAGAACTAGGAGATGTGAACTTGAGACTGAATTGTAGATATAACTGCGAATTCGAAAGAACTACCCTTAAAACTACTATTCATAAGACTGTTCGGGGTTAATCAGTGGAAGAAAACTAATAATTCATAAACTTTTAATCAGATAAACGTGAATCGATAGAATGAGTATAAGGGGACGAGGACGCTCTAGATGCGAATATCGGTGCGTACTCTACCATAGTATACTAAGTGTTTCTTTTGACTTTAGAATTAGAGTGCGCAGCAAAAGCGTAGTGGTGAGACTTGTGTAGTACGATTAATAGTTAGTTGGAAATTTCGAGGACGAAATTTCTTTAAGGGGTAGAACTGTAACATCCTGAATTTTTGGGCTTATGCGTTTAGTGGGTGAACATGTGTAATGAGTTAATTTAAGTGTTAGGGGTCCAAATTGGGCTCAGGCTTAGGCAGAGGCCTTGGTTAAAATTATCTGTTTGGGCATTATAGGGTTTAAAAGGTAGTATCTGTGTTTAAAACATCAAAATGGGCTTGTGGCCCAGTGGTCAGTGGCGCCACTTAGGGAGCAAGGAGGTAACGCCACACAAGGGAATAAGGGGCCC
This sequence comes from Gossypium australe, assembly GCA_005393395.2. Classification (NCBI taxonomy): domain Eukaryota; kingdom Viridiplantae; phylum Streptophyta; class Magnoliopsida; order Malvales; family Malvaceae; genus Gossypium; species Gossypium australe. The sequence goes on along the minus strand of CM016626.1, from coordinate 141,929,308 downwards.
AAATTTAAGTTTCATGGAGCCCAATTCTTTTAGTTTAAGTTAGCTAATTTTCGGCATTTGGGTTAGGTGGAGTGGATGGCAACAAGGCTCAAAAATAGTAGGATTTATATGAATAAGATAATGTAGATATTATAGTTGATAATATGGAAGATAAAAGGAGAAAAGATCGGAGCTATCTACAAGGCTAGGAGTTGGCCGAAATTCCATCACCTAGAGGAGTGAAGAAATCAGTTTCTTCATGGCAAAGGGGTGCCGAATTTTTCCTTTTTATTTGATTAATTTTTAGTTATCAGGAATGACACTTTCGGTTTTTCATAGATAAGTGCCGAAATTTCTATAAATAGGGAGGGTTCTCTTCTTTATTTTGCGGCATTTAGGGTTTCCACCTTTTCTTTCTCTTCTTTCTTCTAAAAGCCGAAAACTCCATTATTTTTTTCTCTTCTTTCTTCTAAAAGCCAAAAACCCCATTATTCTTTTCTCTTCTTTCTTCTAAAAGTCGAAAACTCCATTATTCTTTTCTCTTCTTTCTCCTAAAAGCCGAAAACTCCATTATTCTCTTCTTTCTTCTAAAAGCCGAAAACTCCATTATTTTCTTCTTTCTTCTAAAAGCCGAAAACTCCATTATTCTCTTCTTTCTTCTAAAAGCCGAAAACTCCATTATTCTCTTCGTTCTTCTAAAAGCCGAAAACTCCATTATTCTCTTCTCTTCTTTTTCTAAAAGCCGAATCTCTATAGATTTCTTCGAATCATCTTCTCTTCCTGATTTTCGCAAAAAGCCGAAATCCTCTGGGAGTAGCCGAATCTTCTCTAGTAAGTAGATCTCTTAGATCTAAAAGCCGGAAACACTAGCCCCTGAATCTCATATCTCTTTTCGAGATTTCAAGGCAGATAGCGGTGGTGTTGGCTACGGATAGCGTCGACTTAGAAGGTCTCATTATAATGATAATCAGGTGTGTAGATCCTTATCACATAAGTTTTATTTTGTATTATACCTGTTAGAGGCTGAAAAGCCAGAAAATGAGGCTGTATGAACAGTCGTGTGTAGATCTCTAACACACTACTAATAAACCTGTATGTGTATCTATTTATGTATGTTATGGGCTAAAAAGCCGGAATAAGGCTGTATAGACAGTCGAATAGAACCCTAAAAGGGTTAGGCAAGGATGCCAGGTACGTAAACATAGAACTCCCTATGTGTATCGAGAAATACATATGTCTGCATGATGTTTCTTTATGTGTGTATGCATGGGATGGGATATTGATATGAAAAAGAGGAAGAGCATGATTGGTCACATAGTGATCGGTGGTAGAAAACCCACGTAATGAAATGATTGGTCACATGGTGATCGGTGGTAGAAAACCCACGTAATGAAATGTTAAGGTCACATAGTGATCGGTGGTAGAAAACCCATGTAATGAAATGTTAGGTCACTTGGTGATCGGTGGTAGAAAACCACGTTAAAATTCCTGATTGATAGGAATAGGCAGTACGGCTATTGTTTTGGTGTGTAGCGGATGGAGGGTTGATTGTAGAAATCCCCAAGGTGTGATGGTTGGTACGGGTTGGTGTGTAGAGGATGGAATTCTAGGATGGGTTGGGCTTTGCATCATTTATTATCTGTCATGTGATTATGATTGTTGCCATTGTGTGTGGGCCAGGGCTCATAATGTGTTTGTGGGCCCAAGCCTTTTATGTGTTTTCGGGATTTACACACTGAGTCTTGGTGACTCACCCTATTATTTTTCCCTAACTTTTCAGATGAGCAGTAGATCGTGGACATGGGAGCCGAGACGGACTCGAGGGGCCATCAAGTTTTTATTTCTATAGATTATTTTTGGTTTTTCCTTTAAGTTTTATTTTTGGAATATTTAGGTAATAAGGCCCATAGTTTATATTCGCCTAAGTATTTTTTTTAATATTTGCAACTTATGAATTTATGTCAGGGGTTTATTTATACCTAATAATAATAATACAAGGTTTCTTTTCAAATGTCACTTATTTATTCAAATATTTTCTAATTAACTTACGATTTCCAAAACCAACTTAGCAAAAGATTTTAACATTCAACCCGTAGCATACCAGATCTGGTCGAAACGTATGGGCCGGGTTTGGGGTGTTACAATTTGGTATCTGAGCCTTCAAAACTCGGGTTGTGAAATAGGCTTAGCAATGTTTTGTAAAGTGATGTGAATTTGAAAAAAAAATGTGTCCTTGTTGAAGATATGGCCTTCGAGTCTACCAGAACCCGATCCACGCAGGTAAGTATTCTAAACTCTTGTTGTGATATACATGTGAGCTTATGGGCTTGAGGGACGTAGGCTAGAATATTAGACATTGATGGACTTTAGGTTTAATTTAAATCACTCTCTAAATTCATAAGATTTAATCCAACTAAACAAACCCGTGAACAAGTCAATAGGTTAGGGTGTGGCAACATGCATACGCATGTCTAGGATTAGATTCAGGAAGAGCTTGGTACTTAAGCAGTCCTAGTGACTCACCTCCTCTTCGTTAGAATCCTACCTGGTGCGTAGTGATTGTTCACCTTAGCCACGAGGACTTGTTGATGGGCCAAAATCTATAATTAAAACCTGAAAGGGACCAGCCACCCTATTTCGTAACCAAAATACCCCCAAGTTTTGTAAAATTTCCAAAATACACTTGATTTGTGAAAATTTCCCAAAATACCCCAGAATTGTAAAACAACCGAAATTTGTGAAATTACCGAAACACTCCAGTTGGCAAAATTTTCAAAATACCCTTGGTTTGTGAAAATTTCCAAATAACCGTGATTTTATAAAATACCCATGTTTTGTAAATTTACCCGAAAACCCCTATATTTATAAGAGTAACCGGTTTGCGTAATTAAATTTTCCAAAGTACTCCTGCTTTACAAAAAAAAAAAACAAACAAACAACAACAACATCAAAATATCTCTATTTCGGGAACAAAACCAAGATACCCCATTTTGAGGAAATTACCAAAATACCCTTGTTTTGTTAAAAAAACTTGTTTTCTAAAAATACCCTTGCTTTAAAAAAAATGTACCAAAGTACCTCTAATTCGAAGAAAATCACCAAGATGCTTTATTTTGGAAAATACCCTGTAGGGCAAAACTACGAAAAAACCCCTGGGTAGTGAAATGACGAAAATACTCTTTAAGTAAGGAATGTGAGTTGACGGATGTTATATGTATGTTGGTGTGTGATGATTGAATGTATGTGCTTCTTAGAACTAGGAGATGTGAACTTGAGACTGAATTGTAGATATAACTGCGAATTCGAAAGAACTACCCTTAAAACTACTATTCATAAGACTGTTCGGGGTTAATCAGTGGAAGAAAACTAATAATTCATAAACTTTTAATCAGATAAACGTGAATCGATAGAATGAGTATAAGGGGACGAGGACGCTCTAGATGCGAATATCGGTGCGTACTCTACCATAGTATACTAAGTGTTTCTTTTGACTTTAGAATTAGAGTGCGCAGCAAAAGCGTAGTGGTGAGACTTGTGTAGTACGATTAATAGTTAGTTGGAAATTTCGAGGACAAAATTTCTTTAAGGGGGTAGAACTGTAACATCCTGAATTTTTGGGCTTATGCGTTTAGTGGGTGAACATGTGTAATGAGTTAATTTAAGTGTTAGGGGTCCAAATTGGGCTCAGGCTTAGGCAGAGGCCTTGGTTAAAATTATCTGTTTGGGCATTATAGGGTTTAAAAGGTAGTATCTGTGTTTAAAACATCAAAATGGGCTTGTGGCCCAGTGGTCAGTGGCGCCACTTAGGGAGCAAGGAGGTAACGCCACACAAGGGAATAAGGGGCCCAAATTTAAGTTTCATGGAGCCCAATTCTTTTAGTTTAAGTTAGCTAATTTTCGGCATTTGGGTTAGGTGGAGTGGATGGCAACAAGGCTCAAAAATAGTAGGATTTATATGAATAAGATAATGTAGATATTATAGTTGATAATATGGAAGATAAAAGGAGAAAAGATCGGAGCTATCTACAAGGCTAGGAGTTGGCCGAAATTCCATCACCTAGAGGAGTGAAGAAATCAGTTTCTTCATGGCAAAGGGGTGCCGAATTTTTCCTTTTTATTTGATTAATTTTTAGTTATCAGGAATGACACTTTCGGTTTTTCATAGATAAGTGCCGAAATTTCTATAAATAGGGAGGGTTCTCTTCTTTATTTTGCGGCATTTAGGGTTTCCACCTTTTCTTTCTCTTCTTTCTTCTAAAAGCCGAAAACTCCATTATTTTTTTCTCTTCTTTCTTCTAAAAGCCAAAAACCCCATTATTCTTTTCTCTTCTTTCTTCTAAAAGTCGAAAACTCCATTATTCTTTTCTCTTCTTTCTCCTAAAAGCCGAAAACTCCATTATTCTCTTCTTTCTTCTAAAAGCCGAAAACTCCATTATTTTCTTCTTTCTTCTAAAAGCCGAAAACTCCATTATTCTCTTCTTTCTTCTAAAAGCCAAAAACTCCATTATTCTCTTCGTTCTTCTAAAAGCCGAAAACTCCATTATTCTCTTCTCTTCTTTCTTCTAAAAGCCGAATCTCTATAGATTTCTTCGAATCATCTTCTCTTCCTGATTTTCGCAAAAAGCCGAAATCCTCTGGGAGTAGCCGAATCTTCTCTAGTAAGTAGATCTCTTAGATCTAAAAGCCGGAAACACTAGCCCCTGAATCTCATATCTCTTTTCGAGATTTCAAGGCAGATAGCGGTGGTGTTGGCTACGGATAGCGTCGACTTAGAAGGTCTCATTATAATGATAATCAGGTGTGTAGATCCTTATCACATAAGTTTTATTTTGTATTATACCTGTTAGAGGCTGAAAAGCCAGAAAATGAGGCTGTATGAACAGTCGTGTGTAGATCTCTAACACACTACTAATAAACCTGTATGTGTATCTATTTATGTATGTTATGGGCTAAAAAGCCGGAATAAGGCTGTATAGATAGTCGAATGGAACCCTAAAAGGGTTAGGCAAGGATGCCAGGTATGTAAACATAGAACTCCCTATGTGTATCGAGAAATACATATGTCTGCATGATGTTTCTTTATGTGTGTATGCATGGGATGGGATATTGATATGAAAAAGAGGAAGAGCATGATTGGTCACATAGTGATCAGTGGTAGAAAACCCACGTAATGAAATGATTGGTCACATGGTGATCGGTGGTAGAAAACCCACGTAATGAAATGTTAAGGTCACATAGTGATCGGTGGTAGAGAACCCACGTAATGAAATGTTAGGTCACTTGGTGATCGGTGGTAGAAAACCACGTTAAAATTCCTGATTGATAGGAATAGGCAGTACGACTGTCGTTTTGGTGTGTAGCGGATGGAGGGTTGATTGTAGAAATCCCCAAGGTGTGATGGTTGGTACGGGTTGGTGTGTAGAGGATGGAATTCTAGGATAGGTTGGGCTTTGCATCATTTATTATCTGTCATGTGACTATGATTGTTGCCATTGTGTATGGGCCAGGGCTCATAATGTGTTTGTGGGCCCAAGCCTTTTATGTGTTTTCGGGATTTACAGACTGAGTCTTGGTGACTCACCCTATTATTTTTCCCTAACTTTTCAGATGAGCAGTAGATCGTGGACATGGGAGCCGAGACGGACTCGAGGGGCCATCAAGTTTTTATTTCTATAGATTATTTTCGGTTTTTCCTTTAAGTTTTATTTTGGGAATATTTAGGTAATAAGGCCCCATAGTTTATATTCGCCTAAGTAGTTTTTTTTAATATTTGCAACTTATGAATTTATGTCAGCGGTTTATTTATACCTAATAATAATAATACAAGGTTTCTTTTCAAATGTCACTTATTTATTCAAATATTTTCTAATTAACTTATGATTTCCGAAACCAACTTAGCAAAAGATTTTAACGTTCAACCCGTAGCATACCAGATCTGGTCGAAACGTATGGGCTGGGTTTGGGGTGTTACATTACCATTGAAGCTCCAATTATTCTTAACAAATTCAGAGAAATTCTAATGATGTAGCCAGCCAGTTAAAGGGCCGATTAGGAGCACAATTATCATCATAGCAGAATTTCAGGAGTAAAGGCCGATGATCCGATTTGATTCTGGGAAGGTGGGTAATAAGACAATTAGGAAAAGCTTTTATCCAAGCGTCATTCCCCACAACCCTATCAAGTCTTTCAGAAAGATTACCACGATGCCACGTGAACTGGCCCCCCCTGAAAACCCAGGTCATGCAAATGAGCTTTGTCCAAAAATTCACCAAAGGACTGGCATCTATGACCTTTAACATGATCGCCTTTTTTATCCTTTGATGAAAGGATGGCGTTAAAGTCGCCAATGGCCATCCAAGGAACATACTCCCGAGGAACTGTGTGACTTAGATCATTCCACAAAATTTTCTTTTTCTGTCTATCAGCACTACCATAAACAAAAGCGATAAAGACCGCATGATGATGCAATTTGGAGCAAATACGAGTCAGAATGAATTAAGGATGATTATCGACCACCTCCAAGTCAATTGATTTCTTCCAGCCAATCCAAATACCTCTAGAAAATCCCACTGCTTCCACTCGATGCGGCTTATCCCAGCCTAACTTAGCAATAATTGTGTCAGCTTTAACCCCACTGATTCTTGGCTCCAAAAGGCTAATTATTAGGCTTGTACTGATTATTATACTCACGAAAGGCTCGCAAAAATTTATCAGACGCACACCCTTGCACATTCCAAGAAAAAATAGACATATTCATCATAATAAAAATAAAAGAAAAAGAGCTTATCTCAATGTTGTCCGGTAGAGGAGGACTCCTCACGCTCTTCATTTTTCTAAAAAAATTCTTTAGAAGGACTTCCATCAATTTCAGACGCAATAAGCTCTGCTACCCTCTTCATAGAGTCGGCAAAATGAACCCGGGTATTTTCAAAATTCTTGAATCGATTACCCGGTCCCTTTCGTGTTTTGTTGAGTTTCCACCTTCCTTTGGCATTAGTAACTTTAGCATTTGTATTCTGTCCACTCGAGACCCCTCTATGCAATTTAATTTCAGTCGGGTAGACACTACCCCCTGACACCTCGCTAATTGACTCCAGCATGCTGCTTTTTTTGAACACCACTGCTGAGTGGTTTTTGGCCTCCAACACTCCTTCCTTTACCGCCACATTAACAAAGGAACTCTCTTCAAATGTAGGATTGAAATGTACTACATGTTGCATTTGCTTTTGGACCGAAATAGGAGTATCCACCTTCATGTGTTCTGCATCACAACTAGCATGTGAATTCAAAAAAAAAATGCCAAAAGGATTCAGAAATACCTGAATTTGGGGTCTGGTTATTTCCTCCAAAATTATGACATGATACATGCGTGGCTTTGATGAATAAATCATATGAATAAATCAGAAATATTTTTTGTCTTTAACCATATTGATTGTTGAAATTAATTGATGGATCAATCAGTTAATTGATGAATAAACCATATGTTGACAACTTATAATTTAATATTATATTATCACATAAAAAAATTATTAAAAAATATTAAAATTTCTATAAAATTATTGAATTATAGAACTTACATTTTTTTTATAAAATTCATAAAAAAACTTGTGAACATTATAAAACTTTTATTAAATTCTAGTAAGTTATAAAATTAATAAAACATGTTTAAAATGTTTACAACTTTATAATAACTTATAAAAATTCATAATAACTTATAAAAAATATAAAAAAATTCAAATAAATTATAAATTTTAAAAAAAAAGTCATTTAAATCATAATATCATAATAAATACATGACATCACACCAACCATTGAATAATAAGAATAGCGAATTGTTTGGTATATTTTCATGTTGAATAAAATGTTCTCAATCATTCACAAATAAGACGATAATTACAAGATCCTCTCATTTTTATTGATAAATATTATTTTTATTTTAAATTTTTTATTTCCAACTTTTTAGGTACAACACAGTAGTTTGGATATTGAAAAATTGAAATTTGTTTACTAAGTATTGTATGATATTAAGTATTGTTTACTATAAAACAAAAATTTCAATATCCAACAGTTGCAAATATTAGCATATGGTATTTATTCAACGGTTGGTATAATGTCACATGGTCATTTTGATTTTAGGGGTTTAATTTTTAAAATGAGGAATCAATAAATGAATTTTTATGATCATTATATATTTTTAATATTTTATAATTTTTTTAAATATATATTTTTTTATAATTTATTAGAACTTGTTTTGAATTTTATAAGGTTTATAATTATTGATATTTTATAATTTATTGTAATTTTTTATAAATTTTTATGAATTTTATTATAAATTTTATAATTTTATAGAAATTTCAAATATTTTAATTATGTTTTATTTTTATTTTTTTAATTTATCAGAAATTTTTTATAGGTTTTTATGAATTTTTTAAGTTTATATAAATTTGTAGTGTTGTTATATTTTAAAAATATTTTATGGTTTTTTATGAGACAAATATAAGTTTTAATCAAAAGTGACTACGTGTCGGTATTTGATGGGTTCGTCAATTGATTTTAACAGTCAATGTGATCAAATATAGAAATAGTTAACAGAGGGGCTCCATTGATTTTATTTTTGTTAACGACGTGAGCTCAATTGGATTGAATTGGATTAAAATTTGTATAGGGGCTCAATTGATTTTTTTTTATTTTTTAAATACATTTAAACCATTAAGAAAAACGAAAAAGTTTGAAACGTGTGTATATATATATATATATATATATATAAGTAAAAAAAAGTACAATTTTTATTTTATTTAGTTTACACTGGTAAAAATCTCATTACTATTTTACCATAAGAAAAAATCACATTTGGTTGTAAAAAGAATATCAAATGATGTTATTGCATTAAAATAAAAAGTTCTAATTATGGTAGTACAAATTTTCGCTGAGGAAAATCTCAAACACACGAACGAAACTCGAATAGAAAATAAAGAAATAGGACAATACTCCAAGGCGTGTATCAAGCCCTTATCTTTAAGGTTATATTCGCCCTAACCTATATTCAGTGTGCAAAAGAGTTTCAAATAAATTAACATCGAGGATACAATGAAGCCAATGACTATTTGCGTTTTGCACTGACGAGAATAGTCTATTAAACACTGAGCAATGAATAACAAGAAACTCAATTTCTATAAAGAATTTCTGCAGTAACTCTTTATGGAACAATATAATAATATTAGAAAATGAGGAATGATGGAAAGAACTTTTAGAACTTGTTGGTGTGATTTCTAAATGAAATCTCATTCTTATTTATAAGAATTTTCATATCTCTTCATAGAGACATATTTCAATAGGTGTTTTTTTGAATAATAATGTCTTAAAAACACATATAATTATTCATTTAATATTATAACTATTCAAATACTTTTGCTTGAATAGTTATAATTCTTTTTCAAAAATCAAATGATATAACTTTAGACTAATGACTAAAAAAATTATCTTTTGATTAATTACACTCATTTATTTATAGTTATGGGAACACTATAAATATTTTAAAATGTTCAAACAATCTCCCCCCATTTTTAAAATATTTTAGATTTTGATATTCTTGGAAATCAATTTGCATAAATGAATATGTCTTATGATTGAACTTTTACTTAGTGAAAATATGTTAAAGTTAATCGAAATTGCATGGTAGACTAAGCTTTGAACCAACTATTCCATTTGATTAGTCCAACACATCTCACACAATGATTTCAACATCAGTCAATGCATAGTATCGAGGGACACACTTCCACTCACATAGATAGATCCTATTAAGAGTGTTCTCGTAATTATAACACTCTAACATATTTATGTTATGGGTCCATTAAGAGTACATTACTCATCCTTCCTTAATCATTACAGGTACCTAGCACTTTAATCTTAGGATGGATTTATTTATAGTGCTAACAGTCACATACTAATAATGTACTTTGTCTCATTGAATTCAAGACTTGATGTTATACCAAGCATTGAGTCAAGTTTCCATCATGGGTGACTCTAATTAATGACCTTGAGTCCCATCCCTTTTGAGGTTTTTTTGATTGCATCTTTAGCAAGCCTTTTTATCAAAGGATCTGCCAAATTTTCATTTGATCTCACATAATTAATAGTGATCACATCATCAGAGATTAATTGTCGGACATGGCTATGTCTTAATCCAGTGTGTCTAGACTTTCCATTATATACTTGGCTATATGTCTTTGCTAGAGTAGCCTCACTATCATAATGGATAGAAATAGGTGAAATTGGCTTAGGCCATAAAAGTAAATCATAAAACAAATTTCTTAACCATTCTGCTTATTTAGATGCAGGGGCTAATACAATAAATTCTGCTGTCATGGTGGAATCAGTAATACGTGTTTGTTTCTTGGAACCCCAAGAAATGGCTTATCCACCAAGAATGAAGATCCATTCACTAGTAGATGCATGATCTTCCAAACTTGTAATCCAATTAGCATCTAAATACCCTTCTAAAACTGAAGGATATCCATTATAACATAATCCATATTTAATAGATTTCTTTAAGTACCTAAGTACTCTATTCAAAGCTCGCCAATGCAAACTACTTGGATTACTTGTATACCTACTCAATTTTCCAACAACATATGCAATATTTGGTTTTGTACAAGTCATTATGTATATAAGACAACCAATTAGACTTGCATATTTCAATTGATTAATTTTCCTACCAGCATTAGATATTAATTTTATTTAAGGAACCATTGGTGTAGATGCTGTTATACAATTGAAAATATCAAACTTTTTAAGCACCTTTTCAATGTAATGTGATTGTGATAAAGCTATATTGCTTTCCTCTCGGGTTATTTTAATCCCAAGAATAACATCTGCTACACCCATATCCTTTATAGTAAAGTTGTTTGACAAGAATTTCTTTGTGTTTTCTATTTATTCCAAATCCATGCCAAAAATGAGCATGTCATCTACAAATAAACAAATTATGACACCTTTTCCATTTTCAAATTTGTTATATATACACTTATCGGATTCATTTATTTTATAGCCATTAGCTAAAACAACATTGTCAAACTTTTAGTTCCATTGCTTTGTTGCTTGTTTAAGTCCATATAGAGATTTAACAAGCTTACATACCTTATGCTGCTGTCCTAGAGCAACAAATCCTTCCAGTTGTTCCATTTACACTTCCTCTTCCAATTCACCATTTAAAAATGCAGTTTTAACATCCATTTGGTGAACAACCAAATTATATATTGAGGTAAGTGATATTAAGAGTCTAATTGTAACAATTCTTGTTACGGGAGCATAGGTATCAAAGTAATCAATACCTTGTTTTTGTGTAAAATCTTTGGCTACCAACCTTGCTTTAAATTTATCAATGGTTCCATCGACCTTCATTTTCCTTTTGAAGATCCATTTACAACCAATTGGTTTTGTAACAACCCATTTCTTTGTGATGTAAGAACAATTGTTTCGGGGCCAAAAATCTGACGTGTGAGTCCGTAAATATTTACTATTTAATATTTACGAGTCAAATGTGGTATTAAAATAAATTTTGAATTGGCAATCTATGTTATTTGAATGAATAATTAGGTTCAAGTGGTATGACCTTGAAGTCAAGTGGTTTTAGAAAATGAGGTATCGGGACCTCATTTTTATAAACCGAGTCGTAAATATTTTATTAAATGTTTATAGAGTGTTATTAAGGTTGTATTAAAGTTTCCTTAAGAAATTTTGATGTTTAAATGGTAATTAAGTGAAAAGGACTAAATCATAAAAAGTGTAAAAGTTGAGTTCTATTAGTTAAAGGGGTTAAATGACCATGGAAATGAAAGTAAATGGACTTGAATGGTAAATATACCATTTAAGGTGATAGCGGATGTACTTGGTTATGGCTAAAATGAAATTATGATAGTTTTAAAGGTTAAAATGGTAAATGTCTAATTAAAATTAAATTAAATAAAACAAAGTTTTTTTAATCATATTTTCTAGTTTTTTCTTCCACCGAAATTGAGGAGAAAAAAAATCATTTCTATTTGTGAAACACCCCAAACCCGGCCCACGAGCTTTGACCGGATCTGGTATGTTTCCCGGTGTAAACCGTTTCAAATTCTTTTGTGACTTAGGAAAAACTTGGGTGTTTTGAAAGAAAGTTATTGTTTTGGGTTGGGCTTGAGTTGGAAACCAATTTATCTTATATTGAAATCCATTTAACTAAGGTGACAAAACAATTAGGGTTTATTTTTCAAAAAATAAATTTACTCAAATTTTAATTGATAATAATTCGTAAACATAAAAAAATAAAGAAATAAAACTATGGCCTTATTACATCAAGTAAAAGCCCAAAATAAAATTCTTAAGTACTTAAATAAAATAAAATGTCCATATTGAATAAAACTTCAAGCTGAGCATGGCCACCACAAGTTCTACCGTCCCGGTCCATCACTGTTCATCACCTGAAAAATGTTCCCACAACGGGGTGAGTCAACAGACTCAATGTGCACACAACACTAAAATTTAATAGATCAGGCATACCATAACATATCACATGCACATTCATATACAGATAAAATAATGATGCAACCCAAACCCAAACCTAGATGCCATCCGCTACACATCCCCGTACCAACCTGCACACCGTGGGGATTACTAAATCGACCCTCCTTCCGCTACACACTGAATGCACCAAAATATATCCTACTCCCTGCAAAATAATGAAAATAACAGTAAAGGGCAAGTAGGGTCGAATCCACAGGGATCGGATTATACAAATGCCTGTTTCTCGAGATCCTGGGCAGAATCGTGCCCAAGAAAACCTGCGTTCCTGAAAAATAAATAAAAAACAGAATTAATAATTTTCGATCTGGAAAAATAATAATAATAACAGAATTTAAGACGAATTGAAATTACGAGAATAAATTACGAGAATTAAAATGAGGAAAATAAAAAGAAAGGGTTTAGAGAAAAGTTTCTTATGTGGAGATATTCCAGCCTCCGGTTGTCTCGTTCCTCCTTGGCTCCGTCTTCGGCTTTTGGATGGCCCTTCTCTGCCCAAGTAAGCCAGTTATAGTGGAAGAGGACGCCTACGACCACCAACTCCAAGAGTTTAAACTTACGGATTTAGGGAGCCTGACTCTAGTTTGCGATTGCTTTTGTGGAGTCATTTACGCTAGATCAACGTTTCTCAATGGCGAATCCCACGCCATTTTGTCTCTTGGGCTCGCTAACCTCTGACGCAGTAAGCTCACGAACCGACGGTGCAATCCTCCCAAAACACACAAAGCGGCCGCCTTTGCATATGTTGAAAGGGTTACTTTTAAAGGGACCTGGACGGAAGCGTCAGCCCCGTAATGCGGAGAAACAATGAATACCTGGGCGAGAAAGTTAAGTGCGGTTTCTAAGCCTCAAGAACCCTTTTGGGGAATTCAACAACCTTCAGCTAGATGGAACTTTAGTGGTTCATAATTGTGGTGGGAAAGAAAATAAATATAAAAGTATGAAAAAAAGGAATTTTTATTGAAAGAAAAATAAATGAAGCACAAAAGAATTATGGGGGAGGAGTGTCTCTAAATGAGTTACTCCATCCCCTATTTATAGTGCTTAAGGTAGATAGTCTAATTCTACTCAAACTCCCAAAGATAATTACAATTTAATTAAAGATAAATAGAGATAAATAAAGAAATTAAATAATCCTAGATAATTATCCTAATATAACTTAAAATAGAATTTGATAAAGCAAAGTCTCCTCTTTTTGCATTTCAGTCCCTCTGCTCTCCATGTTTGCACTTTTGGCACCATCTTTTCCCTTTGTTGCACATTGGTCCATTTTTATCTTTAATTTCACGATTTTGGCCCTCAATTTTGCATTGGTCTCCAATTTAGTCCCTATGAGATAAAAGTCCATAAATAGCCCAAATTAGTAGAATCACATTCAAAATTAATATACAATTAGCACATAAAAACATGTCATTCTAGAGTGTTATCAAATCCCCCCTACTTAGCCCATGCTTGCCCTCAAGTATGGTTCCTATCCACTGTGAAAATTAGATCCTGAAAGAAATTCTATTCCAAAGTTTTATAAAGATTAGTCAAAAATACATATGAAAAATAAAGAGAACTTCTAAACTTGCTTTAAGTAAAAGAGAAAAAGTATTCTAATTAACACACAAAAAAATTAAAATCGCCTTGATTTATTTCATGATAATTAGGTGATTTACCAAACCTACCGAGACACTCTACTTATTCCCACTTTTAGTCCTTAGCTGAAATTTTATTAGTACTATATTTTTTTTCTTTTCTTTTCTTTTCTCTTTTTTTTTTCTTTTTCTTCTTTTTTTTTTCTTTTTTTTTATTTACTTAGGAATATATTTCCGGTTAGCGGAGTTTTACCCATCACGTCACACAACCTTTTGACGCGAAGTAGAATGACAACCCAAGCACCCTACCCCGGTTACTCAATCAGTCATGTTCTGAGCCATACTCATAACTTTGGCTAGCGCAGTTTTACCTATTACGTCACAAAACCTTTTGACGCGAAGTAGAATGACAACCCAAGCACCCTACCCCGGTTACTCAGTCAGTCACGTTCTAAGCTGTACTCATAACCTTGGAAATATTTATTAATCACAATTTTCGTGAAATATAAACTTCAAGAGGACCTAAGAGAAATAAACAAGTGTCAAAAATAAGTTTTAGTAACCACCTAATGGTCATGAACATAACTTAGGCATGCAAACGTATTAGGTGTCCACTTGATATTAAACTTGATCAATTTTACGAAAAGCAAGATAGAGTTAACTTATTAATCATAAATATTATTGGCCTAATAAGAATAAAACAATGGAGATAAAATCAAACAGACAGAATTAGAATTAACTTAGTGGCCAAGAATCATGCATGTGGGTCAAACAGTGGCAAGTCGTGGGCAAATTCTTGGGCATGATTCGCGACAGAATGTTCTAAAAAAAATATGGACAACCTAAAAGAGCCTCAAGCAGTAAACACAAATCTCAGCAGAATATGACAGTAATACGAAGAGTACCTCCCCCTACTTAAAACAAATTGTCCTCAATGGGGATGCAAAAGAAATAAATAAGAAGAAAAGTTTAGAAAAACTCCCCGTGTAGCTACTATCAAATGCGGAGGATAGCAATGAGTTCGGTGAGTTGCTAGCCAAAAGTGTCGAGTCGAACCTCAATGCGCTCCATTTTAGCTAAGCAAAGAAGAGAAATTTATTGATATTTGAATAAAAGAAATTAAAAAGAAAAGAAAAGAAAACAATAAATAAAAATAAAAAAATGAAAATAAATAATAAAAGAAAAATAAAGATTGGGTTGCCTCCCAACAAGCGCTTGTTTAACGTCATTAGCTCGACGACTTAAATGGTTCTACGGTGGCTCAAAATAAATCTTTTTAATCATGTGAGCTTGGAAATTCTCATTTTTTATCACATCCACCATCTTTGGGTTTAATTGTCCTTGCGCCTTTTTCATTGGTTTCATATTTTCCTCTAAGGGGTCAATCCCTTTTAAGTCGGCAATGGTCTCATCATCCTCCAAAAATGTGAATTTGAGATGCTCGAGAGGTGGTTTTAATTTTGGATCTGGCTCCTGCACAACAGGAGGTAAAAGCTTAGTACCTGGGGATAACAACTCATTAACGGATTCAAATTTATCAAAGTCAAATTTAAAATCATAAATGGATTCAAAATTTTCTTCCACTAATGAGTCGATTATATCGACACAATTCACGCTCAAAATTTCACTGGGGTGGCTAATGGCATCGTAGACGTTAAATTTCACGATCTCCCCATCAAATTCCATCGTGAGGGTTCCACTTCGAACGTCAATTTTAGTACTAGCTGTACTAAGGAATGGTCGTCCCAACAAGAGATCTGAAGATCCCGGAGCACTGTCCTCCTCCATTTTTATCACGTAGAAATCTGCAGGAAAAATAAGTTCGTTAACTTTTACCAACACGTCCTCGAGGACTCCTTCGAGATGCACAACAGACCTGTCTGCCAATTGAATAATAACACCTATTTTTGTCAAAAAACCAGCGTTAAGTGATTCATAAATAGAATAGGGCATTACATTTATGGAGGCTCCTAGATCACACATAGCCTTTTTAATTCCCAAATGTCCTATTTTGCATGGTATCGCAAACATACCCCTATCCTTACATTTTGTCGGCATTTTCCGTTGTAACACTGCAGACACATTTTCACCAACATTCACCCTTTCGTTACCTGTTAACTTTCGTTTGTTGGTGCAAAGTTCTTTAAGAAATTTAGCGTACCTGGGTATTTGCTTGATGGCATCCAACAGTGGAATGTTGATCTCGACGTTCCTAAATGTTTCGAGGATTTCCTTGTCTTGCTTACCTTTTCGACACTGGTGGAATCGTTCTGGAAATGGAGGTTGAATTATGGGCAATGGGGGTTTCGTTCGGACCTGTTCGTCTTTTTTGGGTTTTTCCTGGGTGATTTCTTGGGCATGATTTCTGTCGGGAATCGATTCCAGTACCTTTCCACTTCGCAGCGTCACTGCATTTGCGTTTTGCCTTGGGTTTGGTTTTGTTTGTGACGGTAGCTTCCCTTGAGAGTTCAATTTCTCAACTGATATGGTCAATTCTCTTATAGATGCCTTGATTTTCTATTGAAAATCAAGCATATTAGCTGCTAATTTATTGACCAAAGTTTCTAGAGAATTACTTGAGTCTTGTGGCTGCTGTGGAACTCGGTTTTGGTATGGCTGGTTATATTGTGGGTTGGCCCCATAACTTAAGTTAGGGTGATCCCTCCATCCTGGGTTGTAGGTATTAGCGTAAGGGTCGTATCGCCTCTGTGGTGGACCAGGAAAATTACCCACAGCATTTAAATGAGCCATAGTATCGTCATATAGACTGGGACAAGTATCAGTTGTGTGCTCAGGTGTAGCACATATTCCACATAACCGAGCTGGTTTAGCTTTTTCTGCAATAAGAGAATTCATCATAATCGTAAGTCTATCAACTTTATCCTCTAAGGTTGAATTACTTAGCTGGTGAACCCTTCTAGGGGGCTCAGGATTAGCTCGAAACTGCTGAGAATTTGAAGCCGTTGTGGAGATTAAGTCCCTTGCTTGTTGGGGGGTCATGTTGACCAACGCTCCTCCACTAGCAGCGTCTACCATATTCATCTCCATCGATTTCAAACCTTCATAAAAGTACTGGAGGAGAGATTGCTCTGTTATACCGTGTTGTGGACAGCTCGCACACAACTTCTTAAACCGCTCCCAATAATCATAAAGAGTCTCCGCTTCTTTCTGCCTTATCCCCACGATCTCCCTTCTTAGCTCAGCTGCTATAGATGCTGGGAAAAACCTGTTGAGAAACAAACGAGAAAGGTCAGCCCACGTAGTTATAGATCCAGGAGGTAAATCAAATAACCATTCCCTAGCTGAATCTGCTAGGGAAAAAGGGAAAGCGCGCAATTTAATCTGATCCTCAGTTACGCCTTGAGGTTTCACACTCAGACAAACCATATAAAACTCCTTTAAGTGTTTATGGGGGTTTTCATTCTGTAACCCTCGGAATGTTGGCAGCAACTGAATCAACCCTGATTTCAGCTCAAAGTCAGTATCCATGGTAGGATATGCGATGCACAGTGGCGGTTGTTCTGTCGGCGCTTCGGCTAGTTGCCGAATCGTTTGAACCATTGGTTCTTGCACCAAATTAGGGTTTTCGTCAACCCTAGCGTTGAACACTTCTTCAAATGGATCGACTTCTTCTGCTTTACTTTCAACCGTTTGAGTAGGGTTTTTGTTAACCCTAGACTCCGCTTCGTCGTCGGTCCTAATTTCTGGTGGTGGATTGCTTCGAGTCACTACCACCGCTGACTGCTTTTTCCTCAACTTAGTTTCTTTTCGATTAGCTTTCGCAGTCTTTTCGATCTCCGAATCAAACGCAAGAATGCCTGGAGCAGATCTGGTCATAGAAAACAAAAAAACAGGATTAGTACGTTACCGATCCCCGGCAACGGCGCCAAAATTTGATGCGTCGTTGAATGCACCAAAATATATTCTACTCCCTGCAAAATAATGAAAATAACAGTAAAGGGCAAGTAGGGTCGAATCCATAGGGATCGAATTATACAAATGCCTGTTTCTCGAGATCCTGGGCAGAATCGTGCCCAAGAAAACCTGCGTTCCTGAAAAATAAATAAAAAACAGAATTAATAATTTTCGATCTGGAAAAATAATAATAATAACAGAATTTAAGACGAATTGAAATTACGAGAATAAATTATGAGAATTAAAATGAGGAAAATAAAAAGAAAGGGTTTAGAGAAAAGTTTCTTATGTGGAGATATTCCAGCCTCCGGTTGTCTCGTTCCTCCTTGGCTCCGTCTTCGGCTTTTGGATGACCCTTCTCTGCCCAAGTAAGCCAGTTATAGTGGAAGAGGACGCCTACGACCACCAACTCCAAGAGTTTAAACTTACGGATTTAGGGAGCCTGACTCTAGCTTGCGATTGCTTTTGTGGAGTCATTTACGCTAGATCAACGTTTCTCAATGGCGAATCCCACGCCATTTTGTCTCTTGGGCTCGCTAACCTCTGACGCAGTAAGCTCACGAACCGACGGTGCAATCCTCCCAAAACACACAAAGCGGCCGCCTTTGCATATGTTGAAAGGGTTACTTTTAAAGGGACCTGGACGGAAGCGTCAGCCCCGTAATGCGGAGAAACAATGAATACCTGGGCGAGAAAGTTAAGTGCGGTTTCTAAGCCTCAAGAACCCTTTTGGGGAATTCAACAACCTTCAGCTAGATGGAACTTTAGTGGTTCATAATTGTGGTGGGAAAGAAAATAAATATAAAAGTATGAAAAAAAGGAATTTTTATTGAAAGAAAAATAAATGAAGCACAAAAGAATTATGGGGGAGGAGTGTCTCTAAATGAGTTACTCCATCCCCTATTTATAGTGCTTAAGGTAGATAGTCTAATTCTACTCAAACTCCCAAAGATAATTACAATTTAATTAAAGATAAATAGAGATAAATAAAGAAATTAAATAATCCTAGATAATTATCCTAATATAACTTAAAATAGAATTTGATAAAGCAAAGTCTCCTCTTTTTGCATTTCAGTCCCTCTGCTCTCCATGTTTGCACTTTTGGCACCATCTTTTCCCTTTGTTGCACATTGGTCCATTTTTATCTTTAATTTCACGATTTTGGCCCTCAATTTTGCATTGGTCTCCAATTTAGTCCCTATGAGATAAAAGTCCATAAATAGCCCAAATTAGTAGAATCACATTCAAAATTAATATACAATTAGCACATAAAAACATGTCATTCTAGAGTGTTATCAAATCCCCCCTACTTAGCCCATGCTTGCCCTCAAGTATGGTTCCTATCCACTGTGAAAATTAGATCCTGAAAGAAATTCTATTCCAAAGTTTTATAAAGATTAGTCAAAAATACATATGAAAAATAAAGAGAACTTCTAAACTTGCTTTAAGTAAAAGAGAAAAAGTATTCTAATTAACACACAAAAAAATTAAAATCGCCTTGATTTATTTCATGATAATTAGGTGATTTACCAAACCTACCGAGACACTCTACTTATTCCCACTTTTAGTCCTTAGCTGAAATTTTATTAGTACTATATTTTTTTTCTTTTCTTTTCTTTTCTCTTTTTTTTTTCTTTTTCTTCTTTTTTTTTTCCTTTTTTTTATTTACTTAGGAATATATTTCCGGTTAGCGGAGTTTTACCCATCACGTCACACAACCTTTTGACGTGAAGTAGAATGACAACCCAAGCACCCTACCCCGGTTACTCAATCAGTCATGTTCTGAGCCATACTCATAACTTTGGCTAGCGCAGTTTTACCTATTACGTCACAAAACCTTTTGACGCGAAGTAGAATGACAACCCAAGCACCCTACCCCGGTTACTCAGTCAGTCACGTTCTAAGCTGTACTCATAACCTTGGAAATATTTATTAATCACAATTTTCGTGAAATATAAACTTCAAGAGGACCTAAGAGAAATAAACAAGTGTCAAAAATAAGTTTTAGTAACCACCTAATGGTCATGAACATAACTTAGGCATGCAAACGTATTAGGTGTCCACTTGATATTAAACTTGATCAATTTTACGAAAAGCAAGATAGAGTTAACTTATTAATCATAAATATTATTGGCCTAATAAGAATAAAACAATGGAGATAAAATCAAACAGACAGAATTAGAATTAACTTAGTGGCCAAGAATCATGCATGTGGGTCAAACAGTGGCAAGTCGTGGGCAAATTCTTGGGCATGATTCGCGACAGAATGTTCTAAAAAAAAATATGGACAACCTAAAAGAGCCTCAAGCAGTAAACACAAATCTCAGCAGAATATGACAGTAATACGAAGAGTACCTCCCCCTACTTAAAACAAATTGTCCTCAATGGGGATGCAAAAGAAATAAATAAGAAGAAAAGTTTAGAAAAACTCCCCGTGTAGCTACTATCAAATGCGGAGGATAGCAATGAGTTCGGTGAGTTGCTAGCCAAAAGTGTCGAGTCGAACCTCAATGCGCTCCATTTTAGCTAAGCAAAGAAGAGAAATTTATTGATATT
The DNA here is from genome assembly GCA_005393395.2 of Gossypium australe. Lineage (NCBI taxonomy): Eukaryota > Viridiplantae > Streptophyta > Magnoliopsida > Malvales > Malvaceae > Gossypium > Gossypium australe. Next base: position 141,908,720 of record CM016626.1, on the reverse strand, counting down.
TGAATAAAAGAAATTAAAAAGAAAAGAAAAGAAAACAATAAATAAAAATAAAAAAATGAAAATAAATAATAAAAGAAAAATAAAGATTGGGTTGCCTCCCAACAAGCGCTTGTTTAACGTCATTAGCTCGACGACTTAAATGGTTCTACGGTGGCTCAAAATAAATCTTTTTAATCATGTGAGCTTGGAAATTCTCATTTTTTATCACATCCACCATCTTTGGGTTTAATTGTCCTTGCGCCTTTTTCATTGGTTTCATATTTTCCTCTAAGGGGTCAATCCCTTTTAAGTCGGCAATGGTCTCATCATCCTCCAAAAATGTGAATTTGAGATGCTCGAGAGGTGGTTTTAATTTTGGATCTGGCTCCTGCACAACAGGAGGTAAAAGCTTAGTACCTGGGGATAACAACTCATTAACGGATTCAAATTTATCAAAGTCAAATTTAAAATCATAAATGGATTCAAAATTTTCTTCCACTAATGAGTCGATTATATCGACACAATTCACGCTCAAAATTTCACTGGGGTGGCTAATGGCATCGTAGACGTTAAATTTCACGATCTCCCCATCAAATTCCATCGTGAGGGTTCCACTTCGAACGTCAATTTTAGTACTAGCTGTACTAAGGAATGGTCGTCCCAACAAGAGATCTGAAGATCCCGGAGCACTGTCCTCCTCCATTTTTATCACGTAGAAATCTGTAGGAAAAATAAGTTCGTTAACTTTTACCAACACGTCCTCGAGGACTCCTTCGAGATGCACAACGGACCTGTCTGCCAATTGAATAATAACACCTATTTTTGTCAAAAAACCAGCGTTAAGTGATTCATAAATAGAATAGGGCATTACATTTATGGAGGCTCCTAGATCACACATAGCCTTTTTAATTCCCAAATGTCCTATTTTGCATGGTATCGCAAACATACCCCTATCCTTACATTTTGTCGGCATTTTCCGTTGTAACACTGCAGACACATTTTCACCAACATTCACCCTTTCGTTACCTGTTAACTTTCGTTTGTTGGTGCAAAGTTCTTTAAGAAATTTAGCGTACCTGGGTATTTGCTTGATGGCATCCAACAGTGGAATGTTGATCTCGACGTTCCTAAATGTTTCGAGGATTTCCTTGTCTTGCTTACCTTTTCGACACTGGTGGAATCGTTCTGGAAATGGAGGTTGAATTATGGGCAATGGGGGTTTCGTTCGGACCTGTTCGTCTTTTTTGGGTTTTTCCTGGGTGATTTCTTGGGCATGATTTCTGTCGGGAATCGATTCCAGTACCTTTCCACTTCGCAGCGTCACTGCGTCCTAATATAACTTAAAATAGAATTTGATAAAGCAAAGTCTCCTCTTTTTGCATTTCAGTCCCTCTGCTCTCCATGTTTGCACTTTTGGCACCATCTTTTCCCTTTGTTGCATATTGGTCCATTTTTATCTTTAATTTCACGATTTTGGCCCTCAATTTTGCATTGGTCTCCAATTTAGTCCCTATGAGATAAAAGTCCATAAATAGCCCAAATTAGTAGAATCACATTCAAAATTAATATACAATTAGCACATAAAAACATGTCATTCTAGAGTGTTATCACACACCATCGAAGGCAGTCGCTGCAGTCGACGTGCTCATCGCTCATATAAGATTCGTGGCATAGCCACCAGATTCAGATAATTGTGTCATGAGACACCACATTCAGATAATGTAACCGAAGTTACCACATTCAGATAATGTAACCGAAGTTACCACATTCAGATAATGTGACCGAAGCCACCACATTCAGATAGTGAGACCGAAGTCATCACATTCACTTCCCCTTTCTCATATAACCCGAATGCCCCATATATTTCATATCATGCATATCATACTTAAATTCACATTCATGTCACTTTTCACATGTTAAAATATAACATATTTCGTAATCCTAGTAGGAGTAGGAAACGTACCTGAGTACTTTGTACCACATTAGGGTATTTTAGCCACATTCACATTCTTATACATTCATATATTAAATATTTGCCATATAACATATTAAAAGTTAGTGTGGGGTACACACCTGATTTGCTTAACGAATTCCTTGAATCCCCAAAAACCGATCTATTGCCTTAGATCTTAAATCTCTATATTTAATCAATAATTTAATACTTAGCAAAGAGCCATTCGGCCATAAATCCAAATCCTAGTAGGATTAGTACACTAAAACTTACCTTGTTGCCGATTGACTTAAGAACCAAGTCCCGAAACTTTGTATCCTTTTTCCTTGTATTCGGCCAACTCTAGATCCCTTTAAAATATTAGTTTTCGGCTTTTAAGATAATAAAAGATAGATCCAAACACTAAAATAAGCCTTGGTCGAATGCTATAGACACTTACCTTGTGGATTTTAAATCCCGAAATTCACCGAATAACTAGGGAACACGTAGCTTATGGTGTACCTTCGGGAAAAGAACTTCTCCTTCCTTGTAGTCGACACTTAGTAAATCCCGGAAGATCCTTCCAAATTTTGGCAAACAAGTTTCTAATGGGATTAGCCCTAGATTTCGGTAAATCTTAAAAGAAAAAGGATGAAACCGAATGGGATCTTACCCTTACTTTAGATATCAACAGTTCCTTTGCTTGAAGTCTCAAACTATTCGGCTATGGCCTTGATCTTAGCAAGCTTTCGGCTTTTGGAAAATTGAGAGGAGAAGAATGAAGAAGAAAAGAATAGGGGTTGCAGAGAAAATTTGGCAGAGGTTATCAAGGAAGAGAAAATAATGCTGAATGGCCTCTCTTTTCCTTTTATAGCCAAATTTACTAGGCTAGAGTCCCTTACTTGGCCACCACTCTTCTATAACTTTATCCCTTGATTTATCACTTTAATTATCAACAGACTTAATCCAATATTTATCTCTTATCTCCTAATAAAAATAATACTAATAATAATCCTCTTTTATCTCTTCCTTATCTATCAAAATAAAAGAAATAATATCCACATTCATCTCCCCTTTTAGCCGAATTTTAATAAGAATAAAACCTCATATTAAACTCCTCCCCTAGTCTCCCTTTGCCGTCCACTACCTCCCTTCCTTGCCGAAAATAAAAACTTTTATTTTAGCTTCCCATGTGACTCGAACCCAGGCCCAATTGCACCTGCCTGTGGCGTCACTTGCTGGGCTTTAAGTGGCATTTCCAAGCCACTTTTCCAAGCCTGTTTGTGTGTCAAATTCCTCCTATTATTTTTCTTAAGGCCACCTTGCCTTAGTTTTCTCTTTTTAAGCCTTAAAACTTGACATTTCTTTACATTTCCAAGTTTCCAAAAATTTTCGTTTACCTCTTTAAACTCAACATTTCTAAATCATTTCCTTACGTTTCCAGGACATTTCCCTACATTTCCAAGACAAGGCATTTCCTTACATTTCCTTACATTTCCATACATTTCCTTATATTTCCATACATTTCCTTACATCTTAGGGTTCCTAAAACTCTTCAGATCACATCCAACACACCCACTGAGCCCACTATCTCATGAATTACGCACGAACGCATAACCCCTAATCTAGGATGTTACAATTTGTTTCAAGTTTCGGCCAACTTCAAAGCCTTGCATGGTATGTGAATTTGATTTCGTTTTTGAAGATTTTTATGTTTTTGAGATCATTGTAGCTTAATCTAGCTAACCCGGGGGTTAACTTGTTGAATTTTCAAATGTTATGGGATGAGCCATGGATGAATTTGAGGTGTTTGTGAAAGTTTATGATAGATTGTTAAGCTCTGTTGTTAAACAAACATATTTTAATAAGTAATTTTTGATGATTTTAAGGTATAAGGAAAATATTGCAAATGGATGATAAATATGGGCTGTTATAAAAATATGTAAAAATCGGTTTGTATGAATTTTATTTAGAAATGATTAAATTGCAAGTTTTGGGTTTAAGGACTAAATTGCAAAAAAAGGGTAAACTTTGAGGGTAATTTTGTAAATTTTAATTATTATGGGTTATAAGCTAAGTTAATTATTCTAAAAGTTAATTATTCTAAATGCTGGAATGAGATTAATTGAATAAAAATGGTTAATTTGCATGTTTTGAACTTAGGGACTAAATTGTATAAGAGTAAAATGTTGGGGGTAATTTTGTAAAAAATTCAAAAAGGACTTAATTGCATAGAATGAATTGATTTTTTTTGTTGGAATTATTGAATTGAATAAAATTATTATTTCAGATCAAGAACAAGTGGAAAATCTAGGAGAAGAGAAAAATGACCAAATAGCCCCTGTACTTAGTCATTGCTGCAATTTAGTCAGGTAAGTTTGTATGAACTGTAATCACTTAAATGATGTTTAAATTGAATGTTTATTACAATATTTGATGTAAATGAATCAAATTATAAATGTATCAAAGCTATGATGAATTGACGGATATTGGGTCTCGGTTGAACCTTAGGAAATCTTAGGATACAAATAACATGTCATTAGGGATTTCATGTTTCAAGTGTTGGTCTTGAATGTCCTTTTAACGACCTGATAGTTAGGGGTCGAAAAGTGCATTCCTGAGACTCCGTTCTCGTAAATTAGACTCGTAAATATTTATTAAAAATATTTATAAAGCTAGTTGTGTAGTTAATTAGGTTTTGGAAGTGAATTTGCATGAATTAAGAGTAATTAGGTATAAGGACTAAATTGCTTATAGGGTGAAAGTTGAATTATAGATTAATAAAAAAATTAAAAGGACTAAAGAATCATTTTTGCCATAGTTTATAAATGAGGCGGCATAAGGGTGAAATTATTATAAAATATTAAGTTAAAATATATTATAATATGTTACTTAATATTTAAGTATATATATTGTATTATAATAATAAAACAAATAAATAAAAGAAAAAGAAAGAAAAAAAGAAAGAAAATGGAGAAAGAAGACGAAGGGCTTTAGGGTTTCAAAGTTTTCGAGTTCAATTGGTTAGTCAATTTAATCCATTTATGTTTTTGGAATCCCATTATTAAGTACTACCCGATTCATGTCGAACTTTTAACAATTATTGAATTTTTAAATGTTGTTAATGTTGAATAATTTTAGTATTAGGGATTAAATTGATAGATTTTTAAGCTAGAAATGAAAAAAGGATTAAATTGTAGAATAAATTGTAAATTTTGAGTAATAAGGACTAAATTGTGAAAATTTTGAAATTTATGGATTTAAGTGAAAATAGGGAGTTAAACTTAGTTTAAAATGGAATTTGCATGATAATATAGGATTAATTATGAAGAAATAAAATTAGTCTCGATTTAGGGACTAAATTGAAATTTAGGCAAATATTGAGTCAAAATTGAAATATTCAATATGAAATTGACTTGCGTTATATTAATGATTTTTTTAATTTTTTTAAATTCTGTAGCTAACGTTGTATCGGAATCCTCGACTAAAAAAGGGAAAGATAAAGTTGACGTCGAATAGCTCAGAATTTTTGGTTTGTATTTCTATAATCCGAAACTAGTTATTAATTGTTGTATTTTTTTATTTAATGCATATGGTAAGTGTTGAAGTGAATATTTGGCACTTTGACATTGAATTGAATTAAAGTTGAATGAAAGAATTAAATTGATATATATATATATATATATATTATGAAGGTATTGATTATTGAATTGAAATGAACATATCTATGTTGGTTTTATTTGGAAAGTGAAATTAAACCTTATTAACTGTATCGGACTAAGTTGGATATAGATGGCATGCCATAGGATTGGATGAGTTCAGGAACTTCTTCGACTTCGAGTCTATGAGACACTGGGTGTCAATTTATCACTTCGGATTTATTCGATAAGGCACTGGGTGCCAATTTACTTTGGTTTAACTGATGAGACACTAGGTGGCAATTTATTACTTCAAATTATCGGATGAGGCACTAGGTGCCAAACTGGTGTGTTTGGTTGGATCCGTGTATCCGTCCGAGTCCGAGTCGTGTTGATAGGGGTAAATAAATAATAAAGTTCTATAATTGATATTGAAATGGCATGGTATGAGAACTAAAAGTGATATAGTGAATTAAAAATAGAATGTGAAATATGTTTGATAATATGATTATTTTGCATGATTTCTTGTGTTTAATTCGGTTTGTTTCTGAATTAGTCCCTGCTAAATTAGTATTTTTATGATTTAATTCTTGTCAGGGATGCAATTGATCAAAAGCAAGCTAAAAAGGGCCAAATTGAAAGGAAATCATGGAAATGAGGCCAAATAAAAAAGATGGAGGAAGCTAAGGACTCATCAAGCAAATTGACTTTGTAAAAAGCCAAATATGGAAAATCCTATTTTTAGTTTATTTTATTTTTAATTATTTAATATTTTATATTAAATTAATTAAGCCTATTTTTAGTAAACCCCATGTATATAAATAGGGATTATTTGTATTTGGAAATCATCAATCAAATATCTCTTTTCCTATTCCTATTTGGAGTTTTATTTCTCTCTTTGTCTTTTCCTATTTCAACTTGGAGTAGGATTTCTTTTATTTTTCCTTCAAGCCAACGTCAAACATTCTGCCAATTTCCAATCCAATTGTTGATTTTTCCCAAATTGGTGAAATTGCCTTCCAAGCCCCTTTCTCTTTCCAAAATTCCATCACCCTTCACACCAAGCCAAAACACATTCCACAACTTGCAAGCATGAGTGAAATCATGCGACACTAAATTCTATCTTAGCCTTAGGCTGGTACTCTGTTCGATCAGGAATCGTGAGATTCGTATCCGCGCAAATAATCCTTCCAATCGGTATTCACCTTTTTCCTAAGTATCGCGATAGATAAATCATCCCTTAAGGTTGAATTTGATTCCAAGTCAAAGTGCACGTTGGATTGGGGTCGTATTTGTCGACAGTTGGAGATTCGAGTCGACCGTGCTGTATTCGAGTTTCCGAGAACAAATCAAGGAAGAGGTGATCTGGTTTAAACGACCCACGCGGTTGAGGTTGTTGATTCGAGTTGGGTTCTTCAGAACGCAAGGCTACCGGAATCTTCAAACCGGGAACACGTGTATCTCGGTTAGATAATCGGTAAGGGTTGGTTTGTAGGTCGTACCGGAACGAGCTACGAAAGGAGGAATTGGTGGTTAAGACGTTCTTAATCGCTATAACCAGCTTATCGTTTAGAGGAGAAGATCAATTTTTGAGGATCGATTCTTGACTCAAAATTTACCGAGTCTAAGGCTAAGGCTTATTTACTTTGATTTCAACCCCAAATTTAATATTTGATTTCTAATTCATTTAATTATTCTGTTTCAATTAGTTAGTTTTTAAACATCTTATAACCCCCCTGATTTATTTATTTCTCTTGACAAGTTCGTTTGAAGTCGTGGCCACGACAACTGCCCAGACATAAATCTGGTCGAGAGAGAGAAACAATTTTGAGTAAATCCAGTCTCTGTGGGATTGACCCTACTCCCTATACTGCTTAAATTTGCAATTTAGGTGTAGGATTATATTGGTGGAATCGACAACCATCAATGTTGTAAGTACATGTAATATATGAGTTATAAACTCATGAATTGAATATGGAATGGATAATGCCATTGTTTAAATGAAATGGGAAACAAATTGTGAAAAGCTATTTATATAGCAAATATGAGAATTGGGATATTTGTGAAACAAATGGAATATGATATGCTATTATGTATGAATTCAAATAGTTGGCATATGGTAGTTTTGATTATTAAATAATATTAATATGTGTTTATATTTCAAATATACATTTGTAATCTCATATATTAGAAATACCACTAAGTTTTTACTCAGCGTACGGTTTTATTTTCCATGCACAGGTTAGGTACTTAACTTTTGATCGCCGATTCAGCATCCAACAACGCTCCCGAACTCAAACGTGGTGATGATTATTCTTTTGTGTCGGCATGTACTTAAGCTGTCTAAATAATAATTATTTTGTGGTATGATTGTAATTGAGGTTATAAGTTTAATAATGGTTTGGTATACACAAATGAGTATGTGTTTGTGTTTGAAGTCATATTATGGATGTTAAATTTATGTTTAAGTGTTCATAAACTAGGTAAAATGGATTAAATTAGGTATGTTTATAATTTGGACTTGAATAATCCTTTGATGATATAAACGTGGTACCAATAAGGGTACATTGGTTAGACACCTTGGATGATTGTTTTGATATTGAATGTGTTTGATTGTGTTTTGAACTGGTTAAACGAGTGATTTTTGAATTACTTAGTGTCCAAGCTTGCAGGGAATGGTAAACTTGTTGTTTAAGGTACATTATGAGTCCACACGGCTAGACACATGGGCGTGTGACTCGACCGTGTGAGACACACGGCTAGCACACGGGCGTGCTAGGCCATTTTGAAAGGGCACACGGTCTGGCACACGGGCGCGTGGCTTAGCCGTGTGACCCAAGCCAGAGAGTTACACGGGTATAGGCACAAGATGGGACACGGTTGTGTGTCCCTATTTCGAATGTCCACACGGTCTAGGGCACAGACGTGTCTCCTGACCGTGTGAGTCAGACGGCCTGACCACACGGTCGTGTGAACCCTGCAACTTTGAAAACTTTTAATATTGTTCGAAAAATTCTCTGAGTTTCTGAATTAGTCCCGACTTGTTTCTAATGCATATTTTGGGCCTCGAATGCTTGAATAAGGGACAGTATGTATGGATTTAATTAATTTCTGACCTAAATATTATATTGTATAAAATGTTTGAAATTTATATTTGTTTGATCGTTAAACTTTGGTAATACTTTGAAACCCTATTCTAGCGACAGATATGTGTTAGGGGTGTTACAGTCCTACCGATGGCTAAGATCTTGCATTTGTTACAAATACTCCACAGCTCATGTGAGTAGCATTGTGTAGCTTACATTCCGACCTATAGCTCGTGTGAGCAGGCCCATTTCACAGCTTGTGTGAGCAATGATGTAAAAGAAATGTTACGATTATATGTAAAGGCACACTTCGTGTGAGCTTTCCCGAGTATTCTATGTAATTCTAGATGGTTCAACGAGTAAGAAAAAAAATGAAACGGTAATTTCACAATTGAGATGTAACATGGGGTTATAAAAAGATTGATGAATTAAATGATATACTTATATATGGGAAATCTACTTATGCTATGGATGAACTCATTTATATTATGGACAAGTGCACTAACTTGTGATTTGATGATATTGAGTTTGAACATGCTCTGATACATATATCCTTTCCCTATAAAAATTCCCCCATTAGATAAAATAAACTTATTTGCCTCAAAAATAAGTTTGAAACCAAACTTATTCAACAGGCTTCTAGACACCAAATTCTTCCTAACTTCTGGTACATAAAGTAGACCATTCAAGGTTAAAACATTTCCAGAAGTGAATTGTAGTTCAATAGACCCTTTGCCTTTGATTGTTGCGATGGAAGAATTCTTAATGCACAAGATGTTGTCATTTTCACATTGTGTGAACTTTGTGAACATGCTTTTTTCTTTGCACACATGGTTGGTTGCTTCGGTATCAATCCATCATGCATTATTATCTTGTGCATATTAATTTCAGATATCATTGCAATGAAATTTTCGTTATTATCAGCCTTAGATGATGATTTATTCTTTAAAAATTGACATTTATTCTTGAAATGTCCTGGGTTACCACAATGATAACATGAATCCTTTTATTTCTTTTTGAACTTAGGTGCTCTATCAGTCTGTTTGAACTTTCTCTTGAACTGTAACGCCCCGATTTTCCATTATTTTTGGCTTCTGTAGTTTCAAGACACAAATTTCTTGTTTGCTTTATTGGCTAAGTGATTTGGTGTGTATGAGAGTGTCTGAGAGGTCCCAAGTTCAAGTCTCAACTTGGGTAAATTTTGGTATTCTTATGAATAATGCCCAAACTTTGGTCAGTAGGCTTATAAGTATTTATTTGTAAGAACATATCAGAATGGGCCTCCTGGTCTGGTGGTTAAGGGGAGTGTTGGTGTGTTGGAGGTCTTGAGATCGAGTCCTGGCGTTGGCATTAATTTTTGCTCTAGTATGGGGCAGTGTTTCAGTAGCATTAAAATGCTGATTGGGGATGAATGTGACAGGATTAGTAGGGGATTTGGTTAGTGTTGTGTTGTAGTGGGATACTTGGGGGTTGGGGGAATAGTGGGAAGTAACAGGAATTCTAATATGTTTCTTCTTTTATGAAAATTTAGTTTCCCCTCCTCTCCGTTTTTCTGACGTTCGTATCCTTTTTTCCTTCTTTTTTCTTCATTCTTCGATTGTTGCTCTCCCAATTCCGTTCGTGCGTTCATTGCCCTCTAATGCCGTTGTGTTTTTTCGTAGATAGTTGGTAAGTAGTTTAGTACGTTATAGTTTCAATTTCTTTTAAGTATTATTGGATGGGGATTCACAACTTCTGTTTTAGATAGCAGAGAATAGGATTGAGCGAGGCCTCTTGCGTTGATTCGTAGTAGACATCGTGCGTGGTTTCAAGGTAAACGTTAAGCAATCGTGTTAGACATTTGTTGGTGTTGTGTTTCGGAATGACTGTGATCTAAGGCTGATTATTGGGGTTAAATGTGTCAATTATAGGTTCGAGATTACCCAGGGATCGCTTTAGCATCAATCAGAACCAGGTGTGTACCCAAACGCATAGAAAACGAGGTTTCAGCGAAAGCTGAAAATCATTCTGTCGACACCACACGGGCGTGTGGTCATCCGTGTAGTAGGCCGTGTGTAAGACTGTTAGTCACCACACAGTCATGTGATCGACGAGCCAGGCCATGCGCGAGCGACACTACTATGTGACTGCTGGGCGAGGCCGTGTGCGGCACACGGGCTAGACCAATTGGACTGGGTAGGCCACACGGGTGAACCACAAGGGCGTGTGGGATTCTGGGCCTGGCCATATGAGGGCCGAACAAGGCTGTGCAATCCACACGACCAAGTTGGGCCTTGTGGGCTGAATAGATGTGTGGGTCCACACGGGTAGGCCACGTGGGCGTGTGAGCCCATTTTTCTGTAATATTCTATAAGGTTGCACGAGTCGCCCTAGTCGACTGTGGGCCTAATGTAGGGTCGGTAAGCTTTACCTAAACCCCTAATTATGTGATTTGACTTTCTGATTTCTTTACCGAGCATGAATTCTGATATTTGAATGTATGAACTGTGTTTGCATAATAGCATGACATTTTATGTATGTTGCATTGCATCGAGGTGGGTTGATGATTCGGAGGAAGTATCTGAAAGGCTCTCAATCCTATTATCTGGTAGACCAGCTGCAACTTTCTAATTATGTGCCACATTCGGTACAACATGGTGTGTAGGGATGGGTGAGTTGATTTTATCCCCACATGGTGTGTAGGGTTGGACGGAGTTGGTGTGTAGAGGCTAGTGGGTAGGATTATGCTATTCTGTCTGATCTGTTTATTATGACTGAAATGGGCTAAGGCCCTAGACCATATCTGATTCTGCATCTGAGTGGGCTAAAGTCCACATCGTTTCTGTAATGGGCTCAGACCCGAACTGTGAATATATGTCTGATATCTGATATTCTGTGTGTATGTTTTCTGTAGGGATTACACACTGAGTTTGCGAAAACTCACCCTTTTTTGTTTAATCTGTTCAGGTAATCCCCAACAGTAGATGGATTGGTGCAGCGGAGGACTCGGCGGTGACCAATGTTTCGGACAATTATTTACAGTTTATTTTTAATTACGATTTGGTTATTTTTGGGTATATTTCTTGTAATAAGGCCTTTACGGATTTTCACGTAAATTTGGGATTACTATTTTATGAACTGCTAGCAGTAGGACAAGACTCGAGTTTTCAAAGTAAACAAATGTTTTATAAAAAACACACGAATTCGCAAATTACTTTTAAAAAGCTTCCGCAATGTATAATGTTTTGAAAATGGTCAATAAATGATTAAGCAACACGTTTTGACGAAAGCCTATGATATTTACAAATGGATTTAAAGTAGTTAAGTTTTCTAAAAGCACTATCATGTGACATCGTCAGATTCGGCCATAACGTCTAGGCCGGGTTTGGGGTGTTACATGAACCGCTTAATAGTCTGCACTTCCTCCGTAACATGCATTTTGACATTTTCGGAATTTAGGTTCTGGTCTTGCTTTTGATATTCTTCTTCAACACGAAGATGATTTGCCATAGCCTCAAGAGATATTTCCTCTTTCTTATGTTTTAGACTTCTTTTAATGTTTTTTCAAGATGGAGGAAGTTTGTCTATTATGGAGGATGCAACAATCATTTCATCCATTTTCCTATCATATTGCTTAAATTGATTCAACATTTTTTCAATATCATGAAATTGTTCCATAACAGAACGACCATCCACCATTTGATAACTATTGAAACGATTGACAATAAATTTCTTACTTGTAGCATCTTCGGTCATGTATCTTGTCTCCAATTTGTCCTATAATTACTTAACGGTAACCTTGTTTTGGTAGGTGTCGAAAAAATAATCAGATAAACCATTCAATATGTGGCCTATGCACATGTAATCAACATTGTCCCATTTTTTCCTTACTTAGGTTGCAATAACAAATTCGTTTTCATTCTCTTCCGGTCTTGGTGCATCCAAAACATAGGCAATCTTCAAAGTTGTTAATAAGAAGTACATCTTTTTCTACCATCGCCAGATTGCCACCACCAAAACGATCAAGTTTGATAAAGTTGGAGGCCAACTCCCTTAGTGTTCCACTTTCATGTGTTGTGATAATCATCATGAATTTTATAACCTTAAAATTGTTAGTACAAATCTCCGGTGAGGAAATCTCAAACACACGAACGTAACTCGAATAGAAAATGAAGAAATAGGACAATGCTCTAAGGCGTGTATCAAGCCACTATCTTTAAGGTTATATTCGTCTCCACCTATATTCGATGTGCAAAAGAGTTTCAAACAAATTAACCTCGAGGATACAATGAAGCCAATGACTATTTGTGTTTTGCACTGACGAAAATAGTCCACTGAACACTGAGCAATGAATAACAAAAAACTTAATATCTACAAAGAATTTCTACAGTAACTCTTTATAGAACAATCTAATAATATTAGAAAATATGGAAGGATAGAAAGAACTTTTAGAACTTGTTGGTGTGATTTCCAAATAAAATCTCATTCCTATTTACAGGAATTTTCATATCTCTTCATAGAGACATTTTTCAATGGGTGCCTTTCTGAATAATAATGTCTTTATAAAAAACATATAATTATTCATTTAATATTATAACTATTCAAATAATATTGTTTGAATAGTTATAATTCTTTTTCAAAAATCAAATGATAAAACTTTAGATCAATGACCAAAAGATTAATCTTTTGATTAATTACACTAATTAATTTATATTTATTGGTACACTATAAATATTTGAAAATGTTTCAACAGGTCTTAGTCCCTGTATTTTTTAAAATTTGAAATTTAATCTATTTACTTTTAATTAAAGAAATTTAATTTCTCTATTTGTCAAAATTCAAAATTAATGTCTAATTAATAATATTATTAATTGAATTTTGTTAACTGGAAATTTATTTTTAAATAAAAAATTTGAATATAAAATGTCATATATTCAAATTCAAGAAAAATCTATATCACACTCCACGCTCGACCCAGACGATAGACCCAAATGTGAGATGCCGCATTTATTACTGACAGTTCAATCTAACTTCGTACTTTAAATACACAAATAAATCAAGCATGAGACCATTTAAACTCGTATAGACATCATGTTTAAACAACATTTCATTCCATTTAATCTATTATGCAAGTTCTCAATTCATCATACAATACCCTTTTAGTTGTTTAGTCTTAGGTACATATTTTTACTAGTGAAACTTCAAAGAAACATTGCAAGGACCTTGGTGAACTGAGTTGTATGCTTTTAGATGCTTTTAAAGTAAACGACTAAGCTTTATCTTCTCTTGATACCTGCGCACAAAACAAACATGTCTTCATGCTAAGCATTAGATGCTTAGTGGTGTTAATATAATTGAATAACAATGTATATATATACTAGGTAATTAGACATGCTATTAATTCATATAATAAACCATCCAATCAAATTCATAATGAAGATCACTATCTTATGACAACATTCCCTCAAACTTCCATATGAGTTTCGTAGCTTGATCTAAGTTTTGTGTTTTAATGTATTGACATACCCTTAAGGTATTGCATTTAGTTTCATATATCAAACAACTTGACCCACTTTATAGAATCATTCACATCTCAATTTTAACTCAAGCATAATCATTAACTTACTGCATGTTAAACAACCGGTTGCAATTTCCATACATATGGTTTATGTTACCTGAATTTGAGCATGAACAGATACACGAATAACATGACGAATTATACTCGTGACCCAATAGGGAATATGGAAGTCAAATAGAGTGTGCTCAGTGCTAATTTACATATACGCTCACGGATCCGAAAGCTTTGGAGCTAGTGATACATTTCCACGGACATACAGTACTTTGAAGAACTATCCGATATTAATATACGCTCGTGGGCACCAAGTACTTTGAAACTAATGATACATTCTCGACCCTTCAAAAACTAGAGTACTGATTTCATTTCCATTTACCATTATAACATAACTCAATATAGTCCCTTCATGCTCTTTTTCAGGCATTGGACTTGGTCCTTTTTCAAGGATCAAGTAAATTAGTAGATTTATATTTTTTTGTTTTACAAAGAATGCAACTTTACTTTATTCACTCCTCGTGGGTAAAAACCATTATCATATCGGGTATCGAGATCTTGAGGTCTTTTGGTTACAATGGGGAAAAACAAGCCATCCTTGGATGCCTGCTCCCTTCAACCTCTGCCGACTCAAACAATGTCTACACTTTAGTCACGGAGAGTCATCGACTTCCAGATGACAGTATTCTATCCATGCTCGCCATTTTCATCGATGAAAGCACAAGAGATGGTCCGGAACCGGAAGATGCGCACTCTGTATTGTATTCTAAAGCTTCTGATTTGTTGGATGGTCATGGTCATGGTCATGGGGTTTCTCTTGATGATCGAAGTGACGAGATTACATCAAGATTGGCAACCTCCATAGATCACTCTGACGTTGCCTCTCCTTCTACATTAAAGGAGATTCCGCAGCTTTCACACGATGACAGCATCTTGTCTATGCTCGATATTTTCGCAGAAGATAGCACGATGCTGATTGTAAGTGAGAAAGGGGAAGATGGGCTGCTGGTTTCACTTGGTGATGAAAAAGATGATGAAATGTTCTCATTGTTGCAAAACTTCATAAAAGATCATAGTTTTGTATTTGCTTTTAAGGAAATTACTAGCAATGGATCTTGATTGTTTTGTTAGTATTGATTCGTACATGTTAGAATTATGAGAGATTTCCCCCCCTGCATTTGTTAAAGTTGTAAGTTTCATATACGATTCTTATAGAGAAAATAAAACTAAAATTTCAATAATTACAAGCTCCAAAGTTTGGATGTAATTCCAACATTCTAGAATGTGAGTCATAAGATGCATGAATATATTTTCATATATTTAGAAGATGATATCTTCATAAAAGAATAAATAGTATTTTGTTAGTTCATAGATAACAAACATTGCTGTACCTTTGAGGTAAGAAATAAATCCCAGTCTGCAATTGAATCAGTATTTGGGATTATATTTTTAATTCACACTTATCTTATTGATTTGAACTAAAACTTAATTAAAAGGAACTGATGAAATCTAAATCCACATTTGGATGGTGTTTATTTGATTTCCCAAACCATTGAATCAACACCATGTAGTAAAACAGCAGTTATACTACTTCCTCATTTATGCAAAATTTAAGTAGTGTCATGGTTCAAGATGTATATTTATTTCTATTTCCTTGTTTTTTTTGGGGACTTCATGCATCAATTTCTTCTTTCCTTATTGCTTCTACTTTTTTTCTTCTATGAGAGCGACAAGGGTAGATGCAAGGAGGTTCCTGATACACATATTCTACACTTCTATACATGGAAGTGAGTTTTAGGTCACATAACTATGTTCAAATATGATATTTAATCTTTATATTTTCATTTTTGACATCATTCAATTTTATAATGTCATTAGTTAGTCTAAATATTTTTTTTGGTTTAAAATGTTGACGTAAGTTTTAAAAATTGTTAACACTGTTTACATTTTATGATGAATTTAGGATCATTGCAATGCCATCATCTTTGTCATATGGCTACTAATTGAGGATTTTTTTTTTAAATTTTAAAATGTCATTTAAATAAATTTAACATAAGAATTTTAACGTTGATAACAACTGAACTTGAATTTTTGAATTTGAACAGTAAAGGGAGTAAGTTCTTGAAAATAAAAGCGTAAGAACTAAATCCAAATATATGAGAAAGTACATAAACGCATATTTGTAACCTTTAAAATGAAAAGGTCTGGATCAGGTTTTGTGATAATTATTGTTTATGTTGAATATCTAAATATTATTGGAACTCCCGAAAACTTCAAAATGCAGTAAATTATTTAAAGAAAGAATTTAAATGAAAGATCTTGGAAAAATAATGTTTCGTCTTGGCCTATAAAACGAGCATTTAAAAGATGGAATTCATGTCCATTAGTCAATTTATACGGAAAAGACCTTAAAAAAATTGTACATGGATAAAATGCATCCATTGAGTACCTCGATGGTTGTGTGATCGTTTGATTGAATTTTGTCCTTGTGAGAATGATGAAGATATTCTTGGTCTTGAAGTACCATATCTAAATGGCATTGATGTATCTTGCAAACAACACAAGAACTGATATAACTTTTTTTGTAAACTTGTTAGCAAGATTTAGTTCTTCTCCAACATGTAAACATTGGAATGAAATTAAACATGCATTTGGATATCTCAGAAGGACCATTGGTATGATATTATTTTATTCAAATGATTCAAAATCTCTATTAGTTGGCTATGCTGATGTAGGTTATTTATTGGATCCACATAAAGGTTGATCTCAAATGAGATATTTATTTACATACGGGGTACTGCCATATCACGATGTTCAACAAAGCAAACATTAGCTGCCGTTTCTTCAAATCATGCAGAAATAATTGCAATGCATGAGGCAAGTCGAGAGTGTGTTTGACTAAGGTTATTGACCCAACATTTCTAGAAGCTGTGTAATTTGCCTTTACAGGAAAAGATGTCAACTATCTTATGCGAAGATAATGTAGCATGTATAGCTCAATTGAAGGGTGGTTACATCAAAGGTGACAAAATGAAATATATTTCACTAAAATTATTCTTCACTCATGATATTGAGCAAAGAGGTGATATAAATGTTCAACAAATTCATTCTAGTGATAATTTAGCATATCTTTTTACTAAGGCATTACCAACTTCAATATTTGAAAGACTACTATATAAGATTGGAATGCGTCGACTCAAAGATGTAATGTAATGTTCTCATTAGGGGAAGTTTAAAAACAAGTTGTACTCTTTTCCTTTAATCAAGGTTTTGTCCCATCGGGTTATCCTGATAAATGTTTTTAACGAGACATCTTGTAATAAAAGATTGTGTACTCTTTTTCATTCATTAGGTTTTTATCCCACAGGGTTTTTGCTAATAAGATTTTAATGAGTCACATTATCTACAAATGGACATCAAAGGGGGAGAATTATGAATATATTATTAAGTGAATGTCCATGAAGATCAAGATAAATTTTGATATACTTCAAATTCTAATAGTAATTAGAATTAGATCTCTACTTCATTTATATTTATTACGCCTATAAATAGACTTTGAAGAAACATTG
This sequence comes from Gossypium australe, assembly GCA_005393395.2. Lineage (NCBI taxonomy): Eukaryota > Viridiplantae > Streptophyta > Magnoliopsida > Malvales > Malvaceae > Gossypium > Gossypium australe. The sequence goes on along the minus strand of CM016626.1, from coordinate 141,890,970 downwards.
TAATCATCTCATTGATCAATAAAATATATTCTCTATTGTTTCTCATATTTTCTTTGTTCTTTATTCTCTATCTCTCTTTATTTTATAACATAAACTAATTTTTTATAAAAAATTTAAACTAAATTTGATTTGTTTGAAAGAAATATTTTAATAGATGATGTAATTACTTACATGTGGACTTAGTAATTATTTCATTAATTCATTAAATAAAATTAAAACCCCCATTTAAAACTAGTATAAAGTAAAGAAAAAGAGTAAAATATTTATTTATCATCACAATTTGTTATTGAAAAGAATATCCAATAACGTTATTACATTAAAAGAAGAAAGTCTAATTATGACCCTAGTCCTTGTACTCTTTAAAATTATGAAATTTAATCCCTTTGCTTTCAATTTTAGAAATTTAGTCCCTTTGTTTGTTTGATTTGAAAATTAGAGTCTAATTCATTAGCAAAAAAAAAAAAAAAGTCTAATTGCTAACCTTATTAATTGACTTTTACTAAATTTGAATATTAGCTATCAATAAGATTTTAATTTCTAAATAAATTTTTTTGAATATTAAATTTTAAATAAAATTTATTAAGGATATTATCAATTGCACTTTAATTCTTCAAATAAGAAATGGAGAGACTAAATCAGAAATAAAAATAAAGAGACTAAATTTCAAATTGTTCAAAAAGAATAGGGACTGTAGGAAATAAACCAAGAATAACGCGTAGTAATACAACGGCTAGTTCCCATGCGTATATAAAGGGAGGCGGCTTCCCTCTCCCTCACTTATTTTCACTTCCCTCTTTCACAGAGTTTTCAGCTGCCTTTCCCATTCTTGCGATTTCTAAATTCCTCGCTCTCGCCCCTACGATTCCTATTGATTTTTTTGGGGTTATTTCTCTGTTTCTGAAACCTTTCATAATTCAGGTTTGTTTCGATTTCTTGTTTCTGATTTTGATCTACAGTTTCATTCTGAAATTCAACTCTGTTTTTTAGGTTTCTTGGTTCGATTTAATTTTCGTTTGGTGATTTTGGGCTCCCTGTTTTGATTTGTTTTCCTTTCTAGTTTTCTATCTCTCGTGGTTATATTTTGATTTTAACCCACAGTTTTCCTCTAAAACTTGAACTCTGCTTTTTAGGGTTTCTTACTTCGATTCATTCTCTGTTTTTATTTCCTGTTTGGTGATTTAGGGTTCCCTGTTTTGACATGTTTTTCTCTTTTAATTTCAATGGGTTGGGATTATACGAAGGAGGTAACTGATCTGTTGAAAACAGGGTTTGATTTGCACAGCAAATGCATCATGGGGTTATCAGGGATCCACCATCGTTTCTCAGTTGCGGCCTGGGTTTTATGATCCGAGGAAGGCTCTTTTTCAGGCATTGGACTTGGTCCTTTTTCAAGGATCAAGTAAATTAGTAGATTTATATATTTTCGTTTCACAAAGATTACAACTTTACTTTATTCACTCCTCGTGGGTAAAAACCATTATTATTAGCGGGTATCGAGATCTTGAGGTCTTTTGATTACAATGGGGAAAAACAAGCCATCCTTGGATGCCTGCTCCCTTCAACCATCTGCCGACTCAAAAAATGTCTACACTTTGGTCACCAACACCAAATCCAGGGAGAGTCATCGCCTTCCAGTTCCAAATGACAGTATTCTATCCATGCTCGCCATTTTCATCGATGAAAGCACGAGAGATGATCCGGAGCCGGAGGATGCGCACTCTGCATTGTATTTTAAAGCTTCTGATTTGTTGGATGGTCATGGTCATGGTCATGGGGTTTCTCTTGATTATCAAAGTGACGAGATTACATCAAGATTGGCACCCTCCATAGATCACTCTGACGTTGGCTCTCCTACTACATTAATGGAGATTCCCCAGCCTTCACACGATGACAGTATCTTGACTATGCTCGATATTTTCACAGAAGATAGCACGATGATGATAGTCGGTGAGAAAAGGGAAGATGGCCCTCTACTGGTTTCACTTGCTGATGAAAATGATGATGACATCTTCTCCTTGTTGCAAAACTTCATATAGAATCATAGTTTTGTATTTGTTTTTAAGGAAATTAATAGCAATGGATCTTGATTGTTTTGTTAGTATTCATTCGTACATTTTAGAATCATGAGAGATTTTTCCCTCTCTATTTGTTTCAAAGTTGTAAGTTTCATACATTTCGTTTGGAGTAAAATCTTTTTTCACTGTTTATGACAATAAATGTTAATATAAAATGTTTGTAATATTGTATTAATTTTTAATAATAAAATGGGTTACTAAAGGTGGGTTTGAACATGTTGTGCGGAGCCTTTAGCTTAATTTTTGTGCTAGATTACAGTATAATCTTAATATTATCGTTATTTTTACATTACCCACAAATAAATACACCGTATATCTAAATCTACCTTAAGCTGATTTTGACTCAACCGGTTCAATATAAAACTTAAATTTCAATAATTATACTAAAAATAAATAAAAAAACACGCAAATTGTATTTTTATTTTTCTTCATATTGCGCAAATACCCCCAAAATACCCTAAAAGCTTGCTTCTAAATGACAGAGTTTCACCGAGGTACAATATATTCAAAGTATGAAGCTTAAAAGATGTATGTTACGGATATCCGCACAGGATTTTTTTTCTAATGTACACCCCGTAACATCTTCGACGCCATAACCTCTCCCTCTCAGAAAAACTTTCATTTCCTTCAAATTTTGTTGAAAAGAAAGAAAAATTCCGACGAAGAAAAGTTCGGCTTTTCTGCCATAAACGGAACTTCATGGCGGTTAGTCTAATGTTTATAAATTTTCTTTTTGTTCCATCATCTTGTTTGGTCGGTAAGAATATTTATGTCACATCTTTTTTTTTTTCTTTCAATTTCGTCACAGAATGGAAGAGAATGTTCCGATTTGTTTAATTATTTAATACCTCGTTATTATTAGGATATTATCTAATATAAGTTTAGCATTCTGCCATTATCATGCATTTGAATTTTTTTCTTATATAGTTATATGGTACTGTTATTTTCTCTACTTCTTTGCGATTTATATATATATATATACAGACACACGTATAATATATCACTGTCATTCTTCTTATATTGATACTTTTGTAATTGAAAAGATTTCGATTATATATTCTTATTGGATTTGTAGCAAACTGTATACGGATCTTTTTTATTTCATTTCGTCGTGCGTGTATGATCATTTGTACGCTAATTAGAAATTTATTGGGCTGCTAAAAGAAAATTGCTCAAACTAATGCTTCATTTAAAAAGATTTAGAAAATTCACAGAATTTAACTCGTGCTAAGGCCTCCATAATTTGTATTCAACATTATGTGTATGCTTGCAAGCGAGCATGTATGATTATGAAAATCCTATTGGGAATTTTTTTTATCTGATTTTGCCATATTTCTTGGTAAAAATGCATATGGGAGATAGAATACGAGGTTGCGACAAGTTTTCATATTCGAGCATGGATTAAACATATGATAGACCCTCCAAATATAAGGAAAATATTTTAAAAACTTGAATGTAACACCTACCTATATCTAACACTTACATTCAAATTCTAAGTAATATAAATAGAACATGTTTTATTAGTTTCGGGGCTTACAAGTTATTTTTTTTAACAGATACGATCAGTGAAAGTGAGCAATGTCTCCTTGGGTGCATCTGAGCAAGATATAAAGGAGTTCTTTATCTTCTCCGGTGAACTTGTATATGTTGAAATGCAAGGGTTAGTTATTACCATAAGATGTTTAAATTTCACAATCTCTTTTTCATTCACATTCTCTTCTCCACTGTATTGGATACAAATAAAAAAAGGTTGAAATTGTTGGAATTACTTCTCATGCCTTCTGATTCATGTAGTTATTCCAGTATAGTGATGTTCTGGAATCTCTTGAACACTATTACTGCTTTGTCTTTTGGCTTTCAGTGATAATGAGCGATCGCAAGTTGCATATATTACTTTCAAGGAACCACAGGGAGCAGAGACTGCAGTCCTCCTTTCAGTATGAACCTGTCATTTCTTTAGAGCTTTTTCCATATTGGTCAGATTGATTGCTTTTACTGACTTTCCTGCATGCATCATGTAATAGCAGTTTATGCTTCTGTTATAAGGAAAATGAATATGAAAATTAAATGTCTATGCACATCTCTGTGGAATCTTATGTCTGATGTGGTTTTGAAAGCACTTACTGTAATGCTTTGCCTGTGGGATCACCATGCCAGTGCCCATTTAGTTTAAAACTATGGTACTTAGATTCGGGGGAGTATCAAATTCAGGCATGTTTCCTAGCTATATGTTCATTTTTAAAAGACTTTTCATGTATTTGGAAGATCATACCTTCATAGTCCATCCTCATGTTCGAATGTTAGGACATAGGTATAGAGCAAGAGTACTTCAAGAAAATTTTTTACAAATTGATAATTGATAGTGTTCTAAGGTTGGTTAGCATTTTTACAAAGGAACAAATCTCCCATTAAGGCTAACGTTGATTGGTCGGATTGAAAATTTTCATTTCGTTCTTATTGATTTGGATACACGTTTCTTCAGGGGGCAACAATTGTTGATCAGTCTGTTACCATAGAGCTGGCTCCTGATTACAGGCTGCCAGACCATGTCTTTACAATATCGGTAATGTCCTAACTACTTGAATCCATTTTGGGTTCACTTGCTAATTCATGGTTTCTGATATGAAAAGATTGTTTGATCACCACAGGGAACAGGGGATAAAGGCAGTGGCCAGGCTGAAGCTGGTTACAAGAAGGCAGAGGATGTTGTTAGTACCATGCTAGCGAAGGGATTCATTATTGGCAAAGATGCATTAGGCAAAGCAAAGGCCTTTGATGAGAAGCATCAGTTCACATCAACTGCCTCTGCCAAAATTGCATCCCTTGATCAGAAGATTGGTTTTACTGAAAAATTTAGTGCTGGCGCAGCCATAGTAAATGAAAAGATGCGGGATGTGGACCAGAAATTTCAGGTTTCTGAGAAGACAAAGTCTGCATTTGCAGTTGCCGAGCAGTCCGTTAGCACTGCGGGATCTGCCATAATGAAGAACCGTTATGTTTTGGTTGGAGCCTCATGGGTTAGTGCTGCGTACAACAGGGTTGCTAAAGCAGCAGAAGATGTGGGGCAGAAGGCAAGAGAAAAAGTTTTGGCTGAGGAGCAAGCTCAGAAACCAGAGGGCCATGCACACGTTAACGAGTCTAACTCTCCCAAAGATTCTAAAACGGCCGAAACCAGTGGGCAACCTTCCAATCCCTCATCTGAACAAGCTTTAATCCTCAGTGAGCAACCTTCCAATCCCTCAGCTGATCGAGGTTTACTCATTTAGGCTTTTGCTTGGTAGGGTGGAAAGATGAAAAATTGTTGGTAAGAGAATGGAAAAGTGGAAAGATGAAAAGATGAAAAGAAAATGAAATTTTTAAAAAAGTTCACAAATCTTGTAAAATGCACCACTTACATCTTTCTCATTTTTCTCCTTTTTGATCATTTCAATTTGGAACGAAGGATGAAAAATGCACACTTTGTTTTTCTCATTTTTTTCTTCTTCCTTCAAAATATAATTTCTTTTAGCTTTCCACTCTGTTATTTCCGTCCTTCCATTTACTAACTTAAGCAAGGACATCTTTAATCTGCAAAAAACTGTACATACCAGCATGGGAAGTATGGATTTTATCATCTGGGTTATGCCTTCTGGTTTGGACATATTTAAATGTAACCATGTAAGATAATTTTGTCACATATTCTTTGATATGTTTGATACAGTTGAGTTGGAAAATAATAGATGCCACCCCAACATTTCAGCATAAGTTTTGTATCATATTTACCAAGTTTATTCATGTTCAGATCTTTCTGCACTTTAGAAGGAGGATGATTTTAGGTTTGCCTTTGTCTTCCATGTGTGATTGCTCTTACTGATCACCAAGTGTCACCCCCCGACACTGCAGGGCTCACCATGACCCATATCTTCTTTTTTTTTTCTTTTCTAAATGCAACAGCTTAAGTATCTTTCATGAATGAAAAGATTTGGAGACTGGATTATGTCCAAGAAGATTATGTGAAATAAAGAAAGTTATGGGGATGTTGAAGTTTGTATTTCCATATTTTATAGTAGTTATTTTTGGATATATCTCTTAATTGGGAAAGGATTGAATGAAACAGTGACGTCATGTCATCTGTATCCCTTTCCAATAGATTTATGCCATATCAGCATTTTTATCCTGAATTTCAGCATTTTTATCTTGAAAAAATCAAATCCAAATTAAAATCCTGAAATTCAGGATAAAATGCTGAAATTCAGGATAAAAATACTGATGTGGCATAAATCTATTGGAAAGGGATACGGATGACGTGGCATCACTCTTTCATTCAATCCTTTCTCCTCTTAATTTTGATAAATGATTGAAAATTAATTAAAATGAAAATTTTTAATTTTTAATATTTTAAATATGTTTGATAATATTTTAATTTTTTCCTTAACATAAAATTTTAATAAAAAAGTATTGAATAAGATAAGTGGGTATAATTTTATTAAAAAATTAAAATAAATTATCATTTTTTTAAAATGTGATATTCAAACTACTATATTTACCTTCTGTCTAAAATTATTTAAAATAATATAAAATATTATATTAATAAGATTAAAATTGAAAGTAATAATGGTTTAAAAATTAATGTTTATTTTTATCAAACAACATAATTATATTCAATATTTATATTTACTAATTTATCAAATAATTTTAAAAACTAAATTCAATACTTATAAAATTAAACAGTAAAAATCAAGTACTTAATTTTTCAGCATTTAAATATTTAGTTTACCAAACACACCCTTAATCTAATAAATATAAGTGCCAATAATCTATATATTTTATCATAATTATATTTAAAACATTATATATTTATATAAATATTCAAATATTAACTATACTATGTAAAATTTATGACAATATATTTAAAAATAAAAATTTTGGGTTCAAAGTCTCAGATCTAATCACCCCAAATTATTTTTTTACAACAAAATTATATATTGATAATTACAATCTTTTTAGATTATATTTTAATTAAGCATTATTAATCATTTATCTCTGAATCATATTATTTTTCTCATTTTGATACTTAAAGTTTAATTTCGTCTATCATTGATTCCTTAGAAATAACTGTGTTAAAAAAACCTTAATAGGACATGTACACATACCAATACGTGCCATGTGACATTTTTACTTAGTTTAACATAATGTGGCATGTATAGGCGTAAAATTCTTAAAAATTGTGTATAAATTCTAAAATTTTTATAATATCTAAAATAATAATTAAAATTTTTGGAACACCTCATACCAACCCGATCGTCGAGTCCAAGTTATAGAATGCTATATTCATTGCTGGAGCAACTACAGTCAATTTAATTATAATTTATATCATTAGACATGCAAATATGAGTATTATAAGAAAATGATACAATAAATAATAATTTCTAGGTTTTATACAAACTTACAAAAGCCCTAATGATAACTCGAGATTGAATTAGGACTAAATTGTAAAAAATTCAAAATATTGAATTGACGTCGTGAGTTCGAGGGTTCCTCATTGCGATATAACATATTGTTTTGGCCTCATTACGTTGTGGCCTAAAGTTCAGATCTTGTCACGATGACATGCATTTGGCATCGCGGCGAGAAATACATGTTTCTTCAAATTCTATTCAACATCAACTTTCAATTTTCCAAACAAAGCATAATACATACATATATATCTAAAGACCAGTCAATATAAATATCCCTCAAACATCAATTCATGCACTTCAACACCCTTAATCAACACTATATCAATGCCTTATCACTTACAAGTTAACTACTTAGAATATTACATTTAAATTCTTAAACATACCCATCCATTCATCTATGCCATTGATAGTTGCAACTTTTAATACATTTCAAACCACATTTTGAGCTCATATACATACCACATCCTATTGACCAATTTTATTTGCTCAAATTCTATTCCAAAAGTGCATATAGGCATAGTTTTGTACTAAAAATTGACTCAATCTAGGTATATGTTGAATAATTAACAAAAGAAAGTACACAAATATCATTGAGTCCGAAATTTTTGATTGGATGCTGAAGTCGATGCTCATAACCTCGAATTGGACCTAATTTGCACGAAAAACAAACCATACGTTGAGTGATAAAGCTCAATGATATTTCTATAATTCAAATCAATATAACATATGGCACAGTCAATAGCATACAATTTTCATGTTTATACTATTCATCAATACGAATGCACCATATAACCAAACTTATTTAATACATCTTTATATACATATATCATCATTATGTCAATTCTTAAAGATGATTTATGTAATCATTTTATAAACTAGTAATTTATATGAATATTTCATACTATTATCATAATGCTAGTTAAATTTGCATAATTACTAAACTTATAATATATAATTATACTTCATTCCATTACCAAGTCAAAGGAATCATTCCTCATCTTACCAAATTGGCTCTCCGATTCATTAACATGTTCGTGTGATCTTTTACATACTCTTGACAATTAATGTCGTATATAAGTGCCTATATTCCAACTTTGTAACATTTAATCAATTCTAATCATCATTCAACCAATTCATATATTATATTTCCTATTAACATGATTTGGACTCGAACGGATATACAGATTCAATCAACATACTAATTTAGCACTCATGCCTTATCAAAACATTCAAAATAAGTAAATTGCGCCTAACACTTATCAATTTAATCAAAATAATAATTGTGCCTTGCACTTGCCGGAATGTCTAAAGGAAAAATGTGCCTAATGCTTATTGACATATAGTCGAAGTAACTCGTACTCGATCTATCCTATGACAAGTCAACTATATATTCTAAAAGATTTAAAATTAAAAAAATTAAATTAAAAGTTGACCATATTAAGTGTCCAGGACTTACTTTGACCGATAATCTTTGGTTAATCCCGATCAACATTACTCAACCTTGATCAATACCTAATTGATACGATTATAAGTCTAACTCTAGTCAAATCTTGGTTAACCCTAATCAACATTTAGTTTTAAATTTAGCAGGAATATATTGTTTTTTGAAATTTCCTAAAGGTTTAACTAAAATTTTAACTAAAATTCTATAATTTTGATTTTTTAGAATTTATATATTTTGTTATTTTCTAAAATGTTCAATTGATTTTTTATATTTTTGAGATTTTTCTAAAATATGTATTAATTAAAAATTTAAAATGTTTAAATGTTTATTTTTAAAATTATATATACATTTAAAAGTTATTACTATATCATGCTGAAATAGGGTAAAAAAAGAGTCATGCGCCTGATTTTGATAGGCCATGAGTCCTCTCAATTTTTAATGCAATTAATTTTAGAGGTTAAATCGGATGGAATTACACTTTAAATGCCAAAAAAAAAAAAAAAAAGAAACAGATATACTTTGGGGTCAAATAATAAATAAAGTTATTAAATTTTCGTTAAAAAAAGAAGCTTTTTAATTATATTTCTGAGGTCCAGAGTGGCAACGCCAAGGCATAGCACAGAATTAAAACTCCCAAAGTCCAAGGAATTTAAACTCATTCCTTACGCTTGCCGTCTTCTTCCTTCTTCTTCTTCTTTTTTTTTATTATTATCTCAAATTCAATTTCAAAGTTAAAGTAATTGCTTCTCTTTTTTTCAACTTCCCCTTTTCTCTTTTATATTTCATCATATCTCTCTGGGTTTTGCTCTCTCATCTACTTCGCCTCTATAATAACTGTAAGCAAAGGGCAAAGGGATTTTTTGTTTTGAATGTTAATTTCTTATGATTCTTTTTTTTTTTGTTCTGATTCTTTAAATTGATGTATTTAGGATCTAGTTTTAGCTGACCCTGCAGTTACCATTCTGAACTTCATTTTTTTTTTTTGGTTTAAGAAAATAATTTTGTGTTACAATTTTCTGTAAGTTATTTTCATCTTAAGCTTATCTAAGTTTAGATTTTGGGCACTTATGCATCTATAGCTGTATTTCAACTGCTGCTATAATGGAAGAATAAATGATCTTTACTTTAATTATTTGCTTTAAATTAGGTAATTTTTTTTCTTTTATTTTCTTTATTCAGCTAGTTGATCAATGTTTTGGAGGTTTTGAAGTCAATATATCTTTTTATAATGTGGGTTTTTTTTTTTTTGAAGATTTGGGTAATAGGGTTTTGAATAATTTTGATGCTATTAGAAAATGTCCAGATCATTTATTAGATCTACATGAAGTTCTGTGGATAAATCCTAGGGACTAAAGTGAAAGCAGCAAAAAGCCAGATATTTAGTTTTCTAATTAATGATGGGGCAAATCATATATTTTTCTCTGTTTGATTATATTGCAACATATATTTCGTTTTGAGGCAATTGGGAATCCTTTTTTTCTTTTTTGGAAGATTACATGGAAGAAATCTTAAGCGGAAATTCTGCATCTATGGTGGTTGCATTTAGGCATTAACTTTTGCAGACATTTATTCAAGATGTAAATTTTTTGTGTTTTGAAGGTTTGGTGAAAATGGAAAAAGAATTGATGGATAAAGTTAGTGCCTTTGGTGAACGCATCAAGGTTGAAGGAGCTGAGTTGGGCAGAAAGATGAGCGCTGGCATGAGCTCAATGAGCTTTAAGGTGAAGGAACTCTTCCAAGGCCCGAACCCAACTGATAAGCTTGTTGAGGATGCTACATCTGAGGCCCTTGACGAGCCTGACTGGGCCTTGAATCTTGATATTTGTGACATGGTCAATCATGAAAAAGTGAACAGTGTTGAATTGATCCGTGGCATAAAGCGGAGGATAATGTTGAAGAGCCCTCGGGTTCAATACTTATCCTTGGTCTTGCTTGAAACTTTTGTCAAGAATTGTGAGAAGGCATTCTCTGAGGTGGCAGCTGAAGGGGTTCTTGGTGAGATGGTTAAGTTAATTGATGATCCTCAAACTGTTGTCAATAATCGGAACAAAGCTTTAATTCTTATTGAAGCTTGGGGGGAGTCAACCAGCGAGCTCCGCTATTTACCTGTTTTTGAAGAAACTTACAAGGTAACAGCATAAACTATTTATCTAGTTCTTTGCAGCTGTGGAAGTGAGTTGAGAAAATATGATCATATAATTTTGTTCACTAGGTTTCCTGAGGTATGTATCTGAGTGAAAGTCATGTGAAATCTATTCCTTTGATTGCTATTACAGCCTTGGAATTGTAGTTAATTTAGGAATTAGCGTACAAAGCTTCATTCAATCATGGAATTGGAGTTTTTTCCGTAAAAGGAAAAAAATATATTATTGTTTATTTTGTTTAGTTGCTTGAAATATAAGATCAATTCATATGATCCTTGAATAAGCATTGTCAAAAATTAAATTCTTTGCTAGTAACGTATGGAATTGGAATTTTTCCCGTAAAAGGAAAAAAATATATTATTGTTTATTTTGTTTAGTTGCTTGAAATATAAGATCAATTCGTATGATCCTTGAATAAGCTTTGTCAAACAATTAAATTCTTGGCTAGTAACATTTGTCTGCATCAATGTCTCTTGAGCTATTTGTGCTTTGTGTTACATTAGGACTTAACATGCATTCTAAAATATGCAGTGCGATGTAGCTGTGAAAGATAAAGCCTTTTCTTGTGGCTTGTCGATTGATGAATTTTAAGATTTTCTCCAATAATCCTTTTTTTTTTTCCTCTGTAGAGTTTAAAATCAAGGGGTATTCGCTTTCCTGGTCGTGATAATGAGAGTTTGGCACCTATTTTTACCCCTGCTTGTTCAGTTTCAGCGGCAGAAGTGGATGCCAGTCTTGCCCAGCAGCTACAGCGTGATGTGCAGCTTCAGCATGATATTCCTGTTCCAAGCTTCTCTGCTGAACAAACAAAGGAAGCATTTGATGTGGCAAGAAACTGCATTGAGCTTCTTTCAACTGTGTTATCCTCATCACCCCAACAAGATGCTCTTGAGGTATTATCGTCTTCTTTATTACACTTTTTAGTTGCTAATTTCATGTACCAATAAATTATGCTTTGTTCTCTGCTGCCAAGTAACAAGCCTTAAAAATTGAGTTTTGGCTTAATGAGTCATTCCTTTGTTTAATGATGTTCAGTTTGTTCGGTGCAGTGAGCCTTTAATGTGCAAAAGCTCATTTTATTTGTCAGTTCCTTTTTCCCTGTTTTCAAGGAGGAAATTACTTTCCTTTTAGATCTCTTAAATCTTTCAGTTATCTGTTTATGATCTGTATCAGACAGTCGCACTTGAAGGCTTGTAGCTAATGCATGTTAAATTTCCTCCTCAATAATTAATACTGATTAGAATGCTGACGTGTGCATCAGTACCAAGTTTTCACTTTAAAGTTTGAAGGGGATGTCTTCGACTAGTTTTGCTTGCTTTGCAGCTGGTAAATTAGAATTAATGCTTTGTGATAAGATGACGTATCAGCAGATTAGATTTAAATTTACTTGGTTTATTTGGTGACTGTTGATGGTAAGTTGGGTTTATTTTGATGATCATTGACAATATGACATACAAATGACGGTTTCACAATACATGTAGTTCGATTCCAGTTAAGACTCAGATGATAATGATGTCATTCTTTAAGGCCCCAGTAATTTTTGTCTGTTTGATGTCAGGATGACCTGACAACCACGCTTGTCCAACAATGTCGTCAGTCCCAGTCCACTGTTCTAAGAATCATTGAGACTGCTGGAGATAACGAGGCCCTGCTTTTTGAAGCTTTGAATGTGAATGATGAGATCCAGAAAGCTCTCTCAAAGTATGAAGAGTTGAAGAAGCCATCAGTAGTTCGTCACGAGCCAGAACCCGCAATGATTCCTGTGGCTGTTGAACCTGATGATTCGCCTCGTCATACAAACGAAGATGCCTTGATTAGGAAAACAAGTGGTACTCGACATGCGATGCATGGCGGAAGCAATGATGACATGATGGATGATCTTGATGAAATGATTTTTGGTAAGAAAGGTGGGGGTTCATCTGAAGGGGGGCAAGATTCAAAGAAGCAGCAAGCACCTAAAGATGATCTAATCACATTCTGATTCCATAATATTAGGACGGAAGGCCTATGCCGGGCCATTGTAGCCATTTATCCGAAGTTGGGAAGTAAAAACACACGACAAAATTGTTGACTTTTTCTTTGGTATTCTAGGATTGGATTGGATTGGTTGTCCCTGCAAATTATGTGTAAGTAAATTCATGTCTGGATTTCTTTACTTCAATATTTGAAGAGTAGAGAGTATACATGGATGGGATGGCTCTCATATCCATGACTTGATATCTGCTGCATTCAGTTAACATTAATTCTTTTGGCATGAGATTAAAATTACAGTTGTGATATGTATATTTGAATGCAAAAACAGGGATGGTGATGGATGTGTCCAAAATTATGGACATTGGATTAAAATTTCAATGAAAATTTTAGGTTATTTGATTTTCATGTCAAATATATTATCAAATAAAAATGTCTCTATTATATTAAAGAATATTGTAAGACTCAAATTTTGCCCGGGGCCCATTAAAAAACCCAATAAAAGATAAAATAGTCCAGAAATGTCCAATTACAACAGACCCACTTAATCTACCCAATTTTATAACCCAAACCAATTTAATCTCAAGCCCAAAATCTGAAAGGCCCGACAGGCCCAGAACATTAAAGTTGTCTCAGGAGAATTTAGGGTTTCTAAAACCCTAAATTAGCTGCCGCCTAACCCAAGCCCCTGACATCTGTCACCCTCGGTCTGACGGCCACCACGCGCACCGACTAGCGGCCATCGTGTTTCTGACATCTCCTCGCTTCGCACGTCTCGCATGCCTTTGCCCATACCCTGCAAACAGAGAGACGACAAACGACAGAGAAAACAAGAAGAATAAAAAACAACAAAAATCAAACTTGTAAATCGGTTATAAAAGAACCGAAACAAACTTTGTAAGGGGTCCTTCTTCGGTCTCTGAGACATCGATCAGAAATCAAAAAAGAAAAAAACATTGAAGATTGACTCTTCTCTCTTTCTTACGCATTCAAAAATCGAAAAACAAACACAGATCTCAAATGTTGATTTCACTACTGTTATTAACTACGACTCATATTTATTTTTTCTTTTTTTGTTTTAAGTTTATTTTTAAGGTTTTTCTTACAAACAATAATAAAAAGGGAGGTTACCTGAACCCTGGGATCTGGCCATCGGAGCCTCCCCTCCGCCGTCGGAGCCGAATCAAAGGCGACGGGAGGGATTTCTTTCCTTTCCTTCTGATTTTTGGAATGAAGAAGGCTGGCCTTCAACACAGAGACCCCGAACAGGGTGATAACGCCCATATCTCTCGCACCGTCGTCCATCGTTTGGTGGTGGCGCAATGGGCGATGGGAGTGAAGCCCAATCGTCGGGCGAGAGGGGAGGAGTTTAAGCGTTTCTGGTTTTGTTTCTTTTTCAATTGAAAATGAAATGAAACAAATAAAAATGGGGTTTCAAGCTTTGAAGAAAATGGTGTCGTTTCAACCTTACCCGATTCGACCCGATACATATACTGGAGGATCCGCGTGTTCCACCTTAGTGGGATATTTACGGGTCAAGCCCTCCTGTTGTATTTCTTTATTTAAATTTCATCTTGCGTCTTTTTCATATATTTCTAAATTAACCCCCTTTTTGTTATTTCTGTCATTTTGATCCTCTTTGAACGCTGCGTTTTAGGAGCTTGGGTATTTTCATTTTTGATCCCCCTCCGTTGTCGCGCATTATATCTTAGTCCTTAGTGTTGTTTTAATAGTTTTATTTGTTTGTAAATTATCCTTTGACTTTTGTTTTGATTTTAATCAAGCCCTTTTCTGCTTAGTTTCAGTATTTTTTTTATATCTATTTTATGTATATTCTTTGTTTTAAAGTTTTATATGGTGTTTACTTTAAACACCATTACATATTATTATTTTTATATATATACGTTATTTATATTAAGCTATTTTATTTTATGTATATTATTAATTTCATATTATTTTATATATGCATTCTCTTTTAAATCTATGAACATGCATGTTTTATTCTAAATATACATCTAAACATATGAGTGCCATTTTAAAAACCTTATATTAAATTATATTTATTCCAAGCACTTTCACATTTTCATATATTATTATTTTTATACATGTATTATCATTGTTAAACTGTTCACATGTTTAAATTTTAAATTGTACATATATTGAACTCATTTATGTAGTATTATGTGTGTTTTGATTCCCATTTTATATTTATTTGTTATTTACGATTCAGTAGTGCGGCATTTCGCTTGTAAATAACCACCCCGTGTTGTATGTTATTATTCGATCGCATTTCATTTGTTTAAAAACATCATACCATTTGAGCTTTAACATCATTCTTACCTAAATTTTCAAAATAAGGCAATATTCTATGTTCGGAAACTGGAGAGATCGTGCCCTATGTGTTGGGTTTCGGTTCTCTCGCTTGGCCAAACAATCGAATATCCTTTCGACATTTTAATGCATGAGTCTCGGGAATTAAGAGATGATCTTGGATTCGAGGATTTAAATTATCGTGTCCTAACGTACTGGATGTGATATTTTGTTCCTTCAGAACGAGAAAATCTTGATATTCAATTCGAGAAAATTCAAATATTTCCAAAATAGATCAAATTTTTAAATTTTTTTAGCTTTTAAAATTTTCAACTTTCGACATTGAGACATTAATTAATCAATTTGGTACCAATTTTGGGCGTGACGAGGGTGCTAACCCTTCCTCGCACGTAACCTACTCCCGAACTCATTTTCTCAAATTTCGTAGACCAAAAACAATGTTTTAGTAAATCAAACTGTTTTATTAAAACAAAGGTGATCCGGTTACACCCAATAAAGGATCGGTGGCAACTCCCTTTTTTTTTGTTTTCAAAACCAAGTCGATTTCCGTTTTACAAAAAAAATGGTTACGACATATTATATATTTTTGTGCTTCAACAAGCTTAGATGCAATCACTATAATTTACAGTAACAGATAGATCATTCAGTTACTCTTAGAATTGTGATATTAAACCGTACCGGTACTTAGTTAGGTTATCGATTTGATTGGTTCAATTAGTTTGATTAAAAATTAAAAAGATAAAATTAAATTAAAAATTTGGTTTAACCGTTTGATTCAATCGATTTTATATTCGGTTCAATCGGTCTATATCGATCCTGAGTCAATCGATTCGAAATCTTTTTTGGATTGATATCTGATTAGTTTTCGATTCAACCGATTTGACTGACCATTCGGATCCGATGCAAACAATATTATAGTGCAATTTTATATTTTTTTCCACTTTTAAAAATGAAATAAACCTTCAAATTGTAACATCCTGAATTAGGGGTTGTTTGTGGTTTATTTTATTTTCATGTGATTGCCTGAAGAAATGCATAGGTTATGGTTGTTTGATATATTCCAAGGTCTAGTCATAACCCCGGGTTAGGTTTGACTTAGGGCTGAAAATTTCTTTTAGTGCCTAAGGGGAGGGAGCTAGGTGAGATAAGGGTTAAGAGAAATTTTTGGAAAGGTATTGACATGAGAAACCAAGTGGCGAGATGGTTGGGACGCTACCTAGGTGTTGAGGATGGTGCGACGAAGCAGGGGTTCGAGCTGCCGAGTTTGCGCCTGGGAGTTTATTTTTGTGTTATGGGTGTTGGGCTAGGAAGGCCTTAAAGATTAAATGGTTAGGAGCTTGGGCATGAAAGTCGGTCTGGTGGAGTGGCTGGGGCGTTACCTGCAGTGAAGCTCCAGCAGGTCTAAAGTTCGAGGAGTGGGAGCAGCAGTTGGGCGTTTTTATTTTGGCTTTTGGCGTTAAGAGAAAAGGGAGCTAACGAGGGAGTGCTTAAAAGGAATTTGTGACGAGTTTATGTCACAAATAGACGCCATAGCAGAATGGCTGGAGGCGTGGAGTGTTTTCATCAGGTCTCGGGTTCGAGACCTAGGGGCAGCATCATGGGGGTTTATTTTTTTTTATGCTGGCGTGAGATAGTGGCCTGCATGGGCTCTCAAATAGATGAAGACATGTTGTTTTTGTTTTAATTTTCTGCTGGAAAGTATGGGGAATTTTTATTTTTATTTATTGAAGGAAGGAATTAAGTGATGGGAACATTGATAAACAATGTTTTATTGTAAATGGTGATAGAAATTATCACAAAAGGGGGAGGGAAGCATGGCCGAAATTCATTCTTTTGTTTTTCTTTTCTTTCCAATTTGTTCTTGGCTGAAATAGGGAGACTCCAAGGGCTTGAGTTTCGGTTTTGGAAGGAGTCCTAGGGTGGTATTTTCGGCTTGGAGCTTGGCCGAACCTTGGTGCATCTTCTTCTCTTCTCCTTGCTTAACACCTTAAAGGAATACCATAGCCAATATTTTAGTTATATCTTGAAGCCATAGCCGAATAGCAAAAAGGGTTCTTTTCTCTTCTTCTTGGTCGCAAAGTCTTTTAATCCGAAGCAGGAAAGCCGAAACCTTTTTCTCTGGTAGTCATCGCGAACTCGTAGTGGTAAGTTCTCTATCCTAGCAATCGGTTTTTGGTCCTTTATTTTAATGTGCCGAATGCAAGTGTCCAAGCCTTGGTAAGGTTGGCCGAATGTGTTCTTAAGACAATAAGTGATTTGCTCTCTTGTGTGTAGTTAGTGTGAAGGTGCATTGAAGGAGGGGCTTTCCGGGATTTCGATTCGTTCTGGTAAGTAATAGGTAGTTTTGGCCAAGGGCCATTTGTCAAAGATTTGTACTTAAAGCCGAAACTAATATGTGCCATATAGGGATCTCAACGAATTCAGGAATAATCGCATTTTCGGGATTTGGTAGGAGACCAAATCGGCAACCAAGGTGAGGGTTACTTCGAGTACGACATATTTTTCGGGATTATTAATATAGCCGAATGGCTATTAGATCTTAAAGTGTGGGTGTTGGCCGATTGTAGGGAGAAACAATATCACGGGATTTTGCTAGTATAGCTCGGGATTCGCTAGTCTCGCAAGTAAACAGGTGTGTAAACTCTTACACACATTATTAGCATAGACTGCTTATTATATTGCTATATAACCTCCCGTGTAGTAACCTTGCCTTGTGGGCATAAGCTTGGATTTCGGGTAAGTCTCCTATTACGTGATCTATGATGTATGTTGTGTATGCCATTATATGCTGTTAAATGCTATGCTATATATATATATAAATGCACGATATATGGGATCATGATAGTTGTTATGTGAGCATGATGATGGTGGGATTGATGAGAGGAGGGGGATATTTTCTATGGACTGTCACCAGTGGTTTTGACCACACGATGGGTTGGCCCCATCAGATTATTTGTGACTTCGGTCACCAGTGGTTTTGACCACACCGTTGATATAAATTGTGACTAAGTCCCAGTGGTTTGGTACCACCAGTGGTTTTGACCACATGTTGATAATTGTGACCTATGGTCATCAGTGGTTTTGACCACACGATGGGTTGGCCCCATCACTTGATATATTTGTGACTTCGGTCACCAGTGGTTTTGACCACCAGTGGTTTTGACCACACGGGGTAGTAAAAAGGAGTATGGATGGCTAGCTTGGGTTGCATGTTTGCATGTCTTACTAATATCTTGTGTATGAGTTGCATTTTCGGGTTGGGGATTTATACACTGAGTCTTGGTGACTCACCCCTTCCCATATCATTTTGCAGGTGAGTAGATCGCGGAGATGGAGCCGGAGAGGACTCGAGGCGGCAATGCTTGTTCCTTGGATTTGAAATTTTATTTCGCACCGTTAAAGTTTATTATTACTAAATTTTGGGTTGGTTTGTAATAAGGCCGCTAGTTGTTATTTTGGATGTTTAAGTAGTTGTTTTTACTTTACTTCTATTATATTACTAATGAACTTATAAACTGTTAAATCAATCGGTTAAAAGTAACGTTTTCAAAATAGGTAACCTTTACGAGTTTTCAAAGATGTTACCTTCGGGTAGCAAAACTTACCAAGTCAACAATAACCATGATGTTTCTAAAAATTAGATGATCAAATATTTTCAAAGGAAAACAAAAGGGGTTTCAACTCAACTATGTTATAAATCAATCCCACCAAATGTTTTTCTTAGACACCGTTTTATAAACAATATTTTCAGATTTTCACCTATTAATCAAAATCTTTCAAAACGCTTTTACTCCGTGACATACCAGATCCGGTCATAGCTCATGGGCTGGGTTTGGGGTGTTACAAATTTGGTATCAGAGCCCAGTTCAAAACTCGGCTGTGGGGGGGCCCAAGGCCCAAAAATGTTTTCTTGATAGGCCTCTGTGAAATATTATGGAAATGGTTTTGTGTTGAACAACATGGCATCGAGTCTCCGGCACCAATCCGTTCGGGTAAGTACTTTTAACCTCTATGTGAATTATTATCTGTAAAGGGGTAGAAATGGAACGTAGATAGTATGAAAGATATGTGAACCCTAGGACTAGTTTACCCCAACAATCGCATAAGATTTTAAAGTGCCTAATTAAACAAACCTATGACTAAGTCGCCGAGTTAGGATGTGGTAACCCTTGTGCGCATGTCTAGGATTGGATCCGAAAGAGCCTGATATTTAAGCAATCCTAGTGACTCACCTCCTCTTCGCAGGAATCCTACCTGGTGCGTAGCTTCGGTTCACTCTAACCGTGAGGACTTGTTCATAGGCTAAACCCAATAACTAAAACCCGAAAGGGAACTAGCCGTATTTTTATAAAAACTCTAGTTTTAGAACTCTTAAAAATTACTCTTTAACTTGTGAGAACTATTTTACAAAAATTGGTCGGAAAAAATTTTGATTTATGGAAATTACAAAAATGCCCATGGTTTCTAAAATTTCTAAGCTAACCCCAAATTCAACAAAATTTTTCTTATTTTACGAACGTACCCAAAACCCTTAATTTACAAATATCAAAAATGCCATGATTTTGGAAAATTTCGAAATTGCCCCTAACTTACAAAATTACCAAAATGACCCTGATTTTCAAAATCTTTGCAACACTACCAAATTGGAGAACAAATTCCCAAAAAGAACCCTCAAAGTTTTGCAACTCTTGAAATACCTCGGAATTATTAAAACCTTACAAATTTACCCCGGTTTATTACCAAAATACCCCTGTAGGGCAAATGACGAAAATACCCCCGGGATAGGAATAAGACAAAAAGGTGATGGAATAAGTGAATGTGTGTGGTAGGCGCTGCTGAATGAATGTGTATCTTTGAATTAGGATAGAAGACTTGAAACTTGATTGATCGAAAGAACAACTTCTAAACTCCGTTCATAAAATTTCTTCGCTGATAATCAGTGAAACAATGACTAACTCATAAAACTCTTTAAGCAGATCGCGCGATAAGAGATGAGTTCTAGAGGACGTGGCCGTCGTGGACGCGGTAGAGGCAGGATGGCTATGTCAGAACCCATTAGGTCGGGCCAGGGGTCTGATAATGAGATACCACCGCCACCACCACCCCCAACTTTTACTGTTGGGCAACAGGATCAGACGGGGGGCGAGACAGTATTGTAGGCTGTGCTGCGAGTTCTAGAGATGATGGCTGGAGCAGGCGGAGGTATGGGAGCTCAGAAATCTGTACTTGAGCGACTCCGAGCAAATGGGGCGGAGATATTTCGGGGTGTATCAGGTGTGGCCCCCAATACGACGGAGTATTGGTTGGAATCAACTGAAAGGATCATGGATGACCTAGATTTTTCAGCTGAGGAAAAGCTGAAGGGTATAATCTCTCTACTTCGGGATGAGTCATACCAGTGGTGGCTCACCGTAAGGGATGGAGCGATAGCGGAGGATCTCACATGGGAATTCTTTAAGGCAGCCTACCAAAGGAAATATATAGGAGCTAGCTACGTGGATGCGCAACGGAAGGCTTTCTTGAACCTGGTTCAGGGTAATAAGACGGTGGCAGAGTATGAGGCTGAATTTCTCCGATTGAGTAGGTATGCTCGTGGTATTGTGGGTACTGAGTATGAACGCTGTGTCAGATTCAAGGATGGGCTGAGGGATGAGCTGAGGATGATGATAGCTCCACAACAGGAACGGGAGTTCGCTGTTCTAGTAGAGAAGGCTAAAGTTGCTGAAGGGGTAAGACAGTCTTTTAGACGGAATCAGGATAGGAGCTGGAATAAGAGGAGCTCCGGATCTTCGAGGTTTTCTGGAAATCAGCAGAAGAGGACAAGATGTGGTGGGTCAGATCAAGCTGCTAGGCCTGCTGCTGCTGCTACTAATACTCAATGGCCACCACGGTGTGCTCGGTGTGGGAAGTCTCACACGGGGGAGTGTTGGAATGGTAATCGGGGATGCTTCGAATGTGGATCCGTGACACATCGAGTTAGGGACTGTCCGAAAAAGGCAGCTAGGCTAAGGTCTGAGGGTCAGGAACGTTCACTGAATAGGAGGGATAATCAGTAGCCACCGAGAGGTTGTGGTGCAGGAAGGGGAGGTAATGGTGCTGGCAGAGGTCGCGGGGCATCGAGTGGAGGTACCGGTGGTACTGAGGCTAGGCAACCTGGTTTGGTCCATGCCGCGAGGCGTCAAGAGGAGGGCGACGCACCGGACGGCATAACCGGTATGTTTTTGATCTTTGGAGTACCCTATAGCACCTTGATTGATGTTGGCTCAACTCACTCATACATTGCTAGTAGCGTGGTGAAAACTCTGAACTTAGACTTTGAGCTTACTTCTAGGAAGATGACTGTGTTAAGCCCTCTAGGTCACTCTGTAGAAGTAAATAAACTCTATAGGAACGTACCCCTAGAACTCCAAGGGGTCGTGTTCTTGGCTGACTTGATGGAACTACCATTTGGGGAGTTCGATCTGATCCTCGGGATGGATTGGCTAGTAAAGTATCAGGCTAGCTTGGATTGCGCAGCTAAGCGCATGGTGTTAAAGACCGTGGAAGGAGATGAGGTGGTGATGATAGGTAAGAGGAGAGATTACCTATCTAATCTGGTTTCGGCATTGAAGGCGGAAAAGATGGTTAGGAAAGGTTGTGAAGCATATGTGGTGCATGTTTGTGCTTTGGAAGCCAAGGATACAGCTGTGAGGGATGTGCGGACCGTAGGGGAATATGTTGATGTGTTTCCAGAAGAACTCCCGGGTCTGCCTCCTGATCGTGAGGTTGAGTTTGGTATAGATTTGTTACCAGGGACCGCGCCAGTATCTATAGCTCCGTATCGGATGGCACCGAAAGAATTAGTGGAGTTGAAGGCTCATATCCAGGAATTGTTGGATAGAGGGTTCATCCGACCGATTGCATCGCCTTGGGGAGCTCCAGTGCTTTTTGTCAAGAAGAAGGATGGAACAATGAGGATGTGCATAGACTATCGACAGCTGAACAAGCTGACAATAAAGAACAGGTATCCTTTGCCCAAGATTGATGATTTGTTTGATCAACTCAAGGGTGCATCGGTTTTCTCTAAGATCGACCTTAGGTCGGGGTATCATCAGCTTAAGGTAAAGGAAGCTGATATCCATAAGACGGCATTCCGTACTCGGTATGGGCACTACGAGTTTTTGGTAATGCCTTTTGGTTTGACGAATGCACCAGCCGCGTTTATGGACCTGATGAACCGGGTTTTCCAACCCTATCTGGATCGGTTCGTCATAGTGTTTATAGACGACATTTTAGTGTACTCAAAGTCTGAAGAGGAGCATGACGCACACCTTCATGTGGTTCTGCAAATTCTAAGGGAGAAACAGTTGTACGCCAAATTCAGCAAGTGTGAGTTCTGGCTTAAGGATGTAACTTTCCTAGGGCATGTTGTTTCAGCTGAGGGAATCAGGGTGGATCCTAGTAAGATTGAGGCAGTATTGGAATGGAAACCACCAAAGTCGGTTACGGAAATCCGAAGTTTTCTGGGGTTGGCAGGATATTACAGAAGATTCGTGGAAAATTTCTACTTAATCGCAGCACCGTTGACCCAGTTGCTGAGAAAAGGAGTTCTATTTGTGTGGTCTGAGAAGCAATAAGAGAGTTTCGACAAACTAAAGAAGATTTTGACAGAAGCACCAGTCTTGATTCAGCTTGAGTCAGGAAAGGAATTCACTGTGTATTGTGATGCATCGCATACCAGTTTAGGGTGTGTGTTGATGCAAGAAGGGAAGGTGGTCGCTTATGCGTTACGACAGTTAAGGCCTCACGAAGGCAACTATCCGACACATGATTTGGAATTGGCTGCTGTGGTTTTTGCCTTGAAAATTTGGAGGCACTATCTGTATGGGGAGAAGTCGGTGGTGTACTCGGATCACAAGAGCCTGAAGTACCTCTTGACCCAAAAAAATTTAAATCTGAGGCAGCGGAGGTGGATTGAGTTGCTGAAGGACTACGACTGCTCTATCGAATACCATCCAGGCAAGGCTAATGTAGTCGCTGATGCTTTGAGTCGTAAAGTGGTAGCAGAATTGCGAGCAATGTTTGCTCACCTAAGCCTCTATGAGGATGGTAGTCTTTTGGCGGAATTGCGGGTAAAACCGTCTTGGATCGATGAGTTAAAGAGAGGCAGTTGACCGACGAAGTTTTGAGTACTCGGAGGTTGCAAGTACAGAGTGGTGAGGCTGAAGGATTCAGCTTAGGTAGTGATGGAGTGTTGTATTTTCGGGGGAGAGTATGTATGCCTAAGGATGATGTTCTGAGGCAGCGGATCCTTAAAGAAGCTCATAGCAGCCCGTACGCTATGCATCCTAGAGGCAGCAAGATGTATCGGGATTTAAGGGAGCAGTTTTGGTGGCCAGGTCTTAAGCGGGAAGTAACCGAGTTAGTGGGCAAGTGTCTGACATGCCAGCAAGTTAAGGCTGAGCATCAGTTGCCATCAGGGCTGTTACAGCCGGTAAAGATCCCACAGTGGAAGTGGGAGGGGATCACGATGGATTTTGTAAGTGGGCTTCCTCTTACGCCCAGTAAGAAAGACTCAATATGGGTGATAGTAGACCGGGTAACTAAATCGGCCCATTTCATACCGGTAAGGGTTGACTACTCGCTTCAAAGGTTAGCCAAGCTGTATATAGCTGAGATAGTGCGGTTGCATGGTGTACCTGTGTCCATTATCTCGGATAGAGATCCCCGATTCACGTCGAGATTTTGGAAGGCCTTACATCAGGCATTGGGTACGAAGTTAAAATTCAGCACGGCCTTTCATCCGCAGACTGATGGACAATCTGAGAGAGTAATCCAGGTATTGGAAGATATGTTAAGGGGCTGTGTTTTGGACTTCCGTGGTAGTTGGGAGGAGTACCTACCCTTGGCAGAATTCGCTTATAATAACAGTTACCAAGCGAGCATTCAGATGGCACCGTATGAGGCGCTGTATGGTCGAAAATGCCGTACTCCTACCTGTTGGATAGAACTGGGTGAGCGTCAGATGTTGGGTCCAGAGTTGGTGGCTGAGACAGAAGATAAGGTTAGGGTAATTCGGGCTCGTCTTAAAGAGGCGTCAGACAGGCAGAAATCATACGCTGATCTTAAGCGCCGGGATGTGGAGTATGCAGTGGGTGATAAGGTCTTCTTGAAGGTATCACCTTGGAAGAAGGTGCTGAGGTTTGGTCGGAAGGGCAAGCTAAGCCCTAGGTTCATCGGGCCGTACACAGTGTTGAAACGTGTGGGACCAGTAGCTTACCAGCTCGAATTGCCGGCAGAATTAAGTCAGATTCATGACGTCTTTCATGTGTCAATGCTTAGGCGCTATCGATTAGATCCATCACACATCGTGCCGGTTGCGGAGATTGAAGTAAACGCAGACTTGACCTTCGAGGAAGAGCCGGTACAGATTTTAGATCGAGATGTTAAAGTTCTGAGGAGGAAGTCGGTACCGTTGGTAAAGGTGTTATGGCGAAACCATGGTACGGAAGAGGCCACCTGGGAACCCGAGGATGTGATGCGGCAGCAATACCCCCAACTCTTCTGATCCAGGTAATTTTGAGGCCGAAATTATTTTTAAGGGGGGTAGAACTGTAACATCCTGAATTAGGGGTTGTTTGCAATTTATTTTATTTTCATGTGATTGCCTAAGAAATGCATAGGTTATGGTTGTTTGATATATTCCAGGGTCTAGTCATAACCCCGGGCTAGGTCTGACTTAGGGCTGAAAATCTCTTTTAGTGCCTAAGGGGAGGGAGCTAGGTGAGATAAGGGTTAAGAGAAATTTTTGGAAAGGTATTGACATGAGAAACCAAGTGGCGAGATGGTTGGGACGCTACCTAGGTGTTGAGGATGGTGCGACGAAGCAGGGGTTCGAGCTGCCGAGTTTGCGCCTGGGAGTTTATTTTTGTGTTATGGGTGTTGGGCTAGGAAGGCCTTAAAGATTAAATGGTAAGGAGCTTGGGCATGAAAGTCGGTCTGGTGGAGTGGCTGGGGCGTTACCTGCAGTGAAGCTCCAGCAGGTCTAAAGTTCGAGGAGTGGGAGCAGCAGTTGGGCGTTTTTATTTTGGCTTTTGGCGTTAAGAGAAAAGGGAGCTAACGAAGGAGTGCTTAAAAGGAATTTGTGACGAGTTTATGTCACAAATAGACCCCATAGCAGAATGGCTGGAGGCGTGGAGTGTTTTCATCAGGTCTCGGGTTCGAGACCTAGGGGCAGCATCATGGGGGTTTATTTTTTTTATGCTGGCGTGAGATAGTGGCCTGCATGGGCTCTCAAATAGATGAAGACATGTTGTTTTTGTTTTAATTTTCTGATGGAAAGTATGGGGAATTTTTATTTTTATTTATTGAAGGAAGGAATTAAGTGATGGGAACATTGATAAACAATGTTTTATTGTAAATGGAAATAGAAATTATCACAAAAGGGGGAGGGAAGCATGGCCGAAATTCATTCTTTTGTTTTTCTTTTCTTTCCAATTTGTTCTTGGCTAAAATAGGGAGACTCCAAGGGCTTGAGTTTCGGTTTTGGAATGAGTCCTAGGGTGGTATTTTCGGCTTGGAGCTTGGCCGAACCTTGGTGCATCTTCTTCTCTTCTCCTTGCTTGACACCTTAAAGGAATACCATAGCCAGTATTTTAGTTATATCTTGAGCCATAGCCGAATAGCAAAAAGGGTTCTTTTCTCTTCTTCTTGGTCGCAAAGTCTTTTAATCCGAAGCAGGAAAGCCGAAACCTTTTTCTCTGGTAGTCATCGCGAACTCGTAGTGGTAAGTTCTCTATCCTAGCAATCGGTTTTTGGTCATTTATTTTAATGTGCCGAATGCAAGTGTCCAAGCCTTGGTAAGGTTGGCCGAATGTGTTCTTAAGACAATAAGTGATTTGCTCTCTTGTGTGTAGTTAGTGTGAAGGTGCATTGAAGGAGGGGCTTTCCGGGATTTCGATTCGTTCTGGTAAGTAATAGGTAGTTTTGGCCAAGGGCCATTTGTCAAAGATTTGTACTTAAAGCCGAAACTAATATGTGCTATATAGGGATCTCAACGAATTCAGGAATAATCGCATTTTCGGGATTTGGTAGGAGACCAAATCGGCAACCAAGGTGAGGGTTACTTCGAGTACGACATATTTTTCGGGATTATTAATATAGCCGAATGGCTATTAGATCTTAAAGTGTGGGTGTTGGCCGATTGTAGGGGGAAACAATATCACGGGATTTTGCTAGTATAACTCGGGATTCGCTAGTCTCGCAAGTAAACAGGTGTGTAAACTCTTACACACATTATTAGCATAGACTACCTATTATATTGCTATATAACCTCCCGTGTAGTAACCTTGCCTTGTGGGCATAAGCTTGGATTTCGGGTAAGTCCCCTATTACGTGATCTATGATGTATGTTGTGTATGCCATCATATGCTGTTAAATGCTATACTATATATATATATATATAAATGCACGATATATGGGATCATGATAGTTGTTATGTGAGCATGATGATGGTGGGATTGATGAGAGGAGGGGGATATTTTCTATGGACTGTCACCAGTGGTTTTGACTACACGATGGGTTGGCCTCATCAGATTATTTGTGACTTCGGTCACCAGTGGTTTTGACCACACAGTTGATATAAATTGTGACTAAGTCCCAGTGGTTTGGTACCACCAGTGGTTTTGACCACATGTTGATAATTGTGACCTATGGTCATCAGTGGTTTTGACCACACGATGGGTTGGCCCCATCACTTGATATATTTGTGACTTCGGTCACTAGTGGTTTTGACCACACGGGGTAGTAAAAAGGAGTATGGATGGCTAGCTTGGGTTGCATGTTTGCATGTCTTACTAATATCTTGTGTATGAGTTGCATTTTTGGGTTGGGGATTTATACACTGAGTCTTGGTGACTCACCCCTTCCTATATCATTTTGCAGGTGAGTAGATCGCGGAGATGGAGCCGGAGAGGACTCGAGGCGGCCATGCTTGTTCCTTGGATTTGAAATTTTATTTCGCACCGTTAAAGTTTATTATTACTAAATTTTGGGTTGGTTTGTAATAAGGCCGCTAGTTGTTATTTTGGATGTTTAAGTAGTTGTTTTTACTTTACTTCTATTATATTACTAATGAACTTATAAACTGTTAAATCAATCGGTTAAAAGTAACGTTTTCAAAATAGGTAACCTTTACGAGTTTTCAAAGATGTTACCTTCGGGTAGCAAAACTTACCAAGTCCACAATAACCCTGATGTTTCTAAAAATTAGATGATCAAATATTTTCAAAGGAAAACAAAAGGGGTTTCAACTCAACTATGTTATAAATCAATCCCACGAAATGTTTTTCTTAGACACCGTTTTATAAACAATATTTTCAGATTTTCACCTATTAATCAAAATCTTTCAAAACGCTTTTACTTCGTGACATACCAGATCCGGTCATAGCTCATGGGCCGGGTTTGGGGTGTTACACAAATCTTCCTTAGATAATATTTTTACTAGTTTAATATTTCGCTTGCAATATTTGGTCTCAAAAGTTTGGCCGCGTTCTATACTGGGTTTAGAGCACAAACTCTACCAAAACCCTGCCCTTTGGTCTTTGTTTGCCTTATCATTTTCTCAGTGAATACTTTCTTTTTCTTTTAACGGATTGAGAGAATATTATTTGAAATTTCTTGCTGTTCAAGCCAGTAAATTGTGATGAAAAGGGTTTTGAAGTTAAACCCAAAACCCACATTAAAAAAAAAATTAATTTCTGGTTCAAAACAAAAATGGGAAAACCATATATAATGGGCTAAGCTCAGATTTTGCAGCCGCCTCTGCTGCTGCTTCTCTTTTATCCCAACCCGATAACAATGTTGCTTTTGCTGATGGCCCCTTCAATTTTCCTTTATTTTCTTATTCTCCTCAGTCTTCTGTTACAGGCAGAAGAAAGAAAGATCCAGTAGAGAGAAGAAGAAAGGAAGAAAAATTTAGAAACAAGGAGAAAAAGGATAAGAGAAAAACTGTATTCTGAATTCATAAACTCCTTTTGTGTTTTTATTGTGTGTAACTGTCTGAGAAACAACTTGGCAAATGGCAACTACCCTCCAGGTGATCCCAATACGACTCGTTTCAAATAAAGGACGAAAAACACTAAACACAACATTTTAATGTTTCAGCCCTTCCTCCCTAAACGACTACTCATAATTGCAATTAAAACAAGTAAAGAAACGTAACATTTTACATGCAATTTAAACTAACAAAAATAACAAAAATGAAAAACATTTGCAGTAGCTGGATTGTGTCTCTATCTCGTCCATAACAAATACTCCCATCGTGAAGCTGATCCTTGTCCTCAAGGATCAAAAGTTGGATACCGTTGCTAAAAAATACTCTAAACTTCCCAAGTTGCTTGCATCTTCTGGAAATGTATCAGCCCATTCGACAAGCACCTCAGTGACAACTTGGTTACCCTGCTTAGTCATCCTTTGGTAAATGATTCTGACTGGTTCCTTCAAAATAGAGCCATCTTTCCAACTTCGGCTTCTACAGGATAAGGGCCATATTTCTGTGAAAGTTTCTAGTTCCTCAGTTTCCTCGAGGAATGTTGTCTATAAGGCTGAAGCCTTAAATACACCAAGTATTCCACTTCAAACTATCGTTCTGACCTTCTATGATCTATCAATTGCTTCATTCCTTCTTGTGCCCTTTCTAAATGGAACTTGAGCAACCTTCTGAGTTCTTCTTGATGTTGGAGGCTTCTGTCAACCTTCTTTACCTGTGAGGATCCAACCAAAGAAGACAAATGAATGCGAGGTGCCTGGCCATACAAGCCTTCATATGGAGTAGTCTGGACTACAGAATGAAATGTGGTGTTGTACCACCATTCTGCTAATGGCAACTAAGTGGCCCATTCAGAGGGTTTCTCTCTTGTCATGCATCGGAGGTAACCTTCCAAACATTTGTTCAAAATCTCTGTTTGACCATCTTTTTGTGGATAGTATGCAGTAGATAAGTGGAGTTTAGTGTCCAAATGCTTGAAAAGTTGTTGCCAAAAATGACTAAGGAATATTTTCTCTTGATCTGAAACAATCGACTTAGGAGCTCCATGTAGTTTATAGACCTGATCCAAGTAAACTTGAGCCACTGTGGTAGCAGTATATGTATGTGCCAAAGCCATGAAGTGGCCATATTTGGTTAACCCGTCTACAATCACTAAGATGGTTGTTTTACCCTTGGACATTGATAGTCCCTCGATGAAGTCCATGCTGATGGTAGCCCATGCTCGATCAGGAGTAGGTAATGGTGTTAACAGGCTAGGATAGGCAACATTGTTGCTTTTGCACTTTTGGCAAATATAGTATTCACACACCCATGTTTTGACATATTTTGAAAGCCCTTTCCAGTAGAGAAAACCTACTATTGTTTGCCTCGTGGCATGTATTCCAGAATTCCCGCCAATTGCTTCCCTATGAAAAAGTTGGAAGATGGCCTTTCTTAATTCCAACAGGTTCCCCACAATTACTTTCCCTTTCCTTCGAAGAACTGTACATCCCAAGAGTATTTAGGGTGGGAATGAGGTTGTTGTTGCACCTCCTTACACGCTTTTTGCAAAATGGGATCTTTTTTACCAGCTTGTATGATTTGTTCCTATAGCTCAGACTAAGATAAAGTACTGCTGCCTGTACACTGAAATAATTGGGCTTCAACAATATACAGTTTTCTTGATAGAGCATCAACAACAATATTTTGAATCCCCCTTCGATAAATGATGGTGTAATCATACCCCAACATTTTGGCAACCCACCTCTGTTGAAAAGGGGTGATTTCTTTCTGTTCTGAGAGAAACTTCAAGCTTTGGTGGTCTGTTTTAATTAAAAAGTGTCTTCCTACTAAATATGGATGCCATTTTTTAACTGCTAGAAGGGTTGCGAGCATTTCTTGTCATATATAGATAGAGCCTGATGGTTGATGCCTAAAGCTTTGTTGAAGAAAGCTACTAGTTTCCCTTGTTGATGAAGTATTGCCCCAACTCCTATACCACTAGTATTAGTCTCCACACAGAAAAGTTTTTGAAAATCAGGCAGACTCAACACTAGTGCTTGACAAATGCCTTCTTTGAGCTCTTGAAAAGCCTTCTGCATCTCCTCAGTCTACTGCCATATAACATTTTTCTTCAATAAATTGGTATGTGGTTTGGCTAGAACTCCATAACCTTGATAAACCTCTTATAATACCTTGACAGTCCCAAAAAGCCTCTCAATTCCTTGATGGATTATGGTGGAGGCCAATTAAGAACCCCTTCTACTTTGGAGGAATCCATGCTCACTGTGCCACCAGAAATGACATGGCCTAGATACTCCACTTGACTAGTGCCAAACTAACATTTGCTCATTTTAGCAAATAACTGGTTGCTTCTCAACAGCAGCAATACTTCCCTCAAGTGTTGTAGGTGCATTGTCTAGTCCTTAGAATAGACTAAGATATCGTTGACTTCCTAAGCTAGTTCATGAAGACATCATTCATTTAGGATTGAAAACTGGATGGGACATTTGTGAGTTCAAATGACATTACCATAAACTTGTAATGTCCTTCACGAGTTCGAAAGGTTGTTTTGTGGATGTCTTTGTCCCACATCCGAATTTGATGGTACCTTAACCTCAGGTCCAATTTAGAGAAAATAGTGGCCTGGCCTAGTTCATCTAAAAGCTTCTCAATCACAAGGATGAGGAACTTATCTTTTATGGTGAGTTGGTTGAACTGTCTGTAGTCAATACACAGTCTCCAACTCCTATCCTTCTTCTTTACCATGACCATAAGAGAAGCAAAAGGGCTATTGCTATCTCGAATTATCTCAGCCTGCTTCGTTTCTTGGACGAACTTCTCTATCTCCTCCTTTTGAACTACTCGATACCTATCGGGCCTCACATTTACAATTTTCCCTTCATCAACCAAAGGAATCCTATGATCTTTTAATCATGTAGGTGGTAGTCTAGTAGGTGGTTGAAATACATCATTGAATTCTGATAGAAAGGCTTGCATATCTGGTTGTAACTGGGTGTCTGGCAGGGTGAGACAGATATGCTCATAAGTGGTCACTAACATTTGACAAGGTCCATGGCCAGCAATGCTAAAACATTTGGATAGCTAGTTGCCTGAAAGTAAATGCATGCTCCCTGGAACAGTCTCTTGCAGAATGTGCTGGTGCACTAAATACTCAAATTGCATGATCAAAGAAGAGAAATTCCAAATGATGGAACCAAGAGACAACAACTATTGAATTCCAAGTACAATATCACATCCATTAACTAGTAAGATTAAGAAACCAGTTGAGAAGGAGCCCTGTGTTTCCCACTGAATAGATCGACAGATACCTTGAGTGGATAGTTTAACCCCATTAGCCACCATTGTCTTTAGTGGAGGGGCTGCCTCAACTGGAAAATTAAGTCTCCTAACCAATTTGGCATCTATAAAGTTATGTGTGCTCCTCAAATCCACTAAAATGATCATTTCCATTTGATTGATAGATGCTAAAATCCTCATAGCATTGTGCCCCTGAGATCTGTTCAAAGCATGCAAAGACACCACTGGTGGTCTGATTTCAATGTCCTGGTTCAATACATTCAGTTGCTCCTTGCACTCCAAGAAATCCTCAGAAGTTGGACTCTTAGGCTCACTTTCCTATTCAGGGTTAGCCTCAAGCAACAATTGATACATTTGAAACTTGACACATTTGTGCCCTAGTATGTATTTAGTGGCACACCAAAAACAAAGACCTTTCTTCCTTCTATCCTCTATCTCAGCCTGGGACAAGGATTTGTTAGGAGCTTTCTGTTGTGCACTAGTATTGGAGTGTCCTATAGTTGTTAAGCACTGCCAAAATTTTGTAAAGGCTTGGAGCTAGGTAAAAAAGTCTTTAGATGATTCGTCCTACTCCCCACAATAAAACTTTTCCTCGAAGGTATTAACAAAATACTTTCAACTTGCCTAGCCAATAGATAACCATCTACGAGAGTTTGAGGTTTTAAAAGTCTCAAATATAGTCCTACATCAGGTTTCAAATTACTGACAAAGATGCTTAGAGCATGCCCATAAGGTAAGTGGATATGGTTTAAAAGGCTTACAAAACTATTGTGGTATTGGTCAACATATACTACTTAGGGGTGATCAAAACTCGATTTGACTCAAAAAAATCGAAAAAAATTTGAATTTCTAGTTAAACGAATCGAGTTATTCGAGTTAATCGAGTTATTCGAGTCAACTCAATTTTTTTTTTGAATTTCGAGTTCGAATCAAGTTGAGCTTTCGAATTCGAATAACTCAAATAATTCGAATATTTCGAATATCAAACTATAATATTTTACAAACTTTTTCTTTTCCCTCAAACTTATTCCTTCCCACTTTCCTCCAAAAACTTTTACTCCCCTCCCATCCCAACCCTCCAATCTACTCAAAATCCATTTCCCACCAAAATTTTACTCTCCCATTTACTTATTCTCAAAATTTTACTCCCAAAAACCCTCAAAACTTTTTATTTTCCCCCAAAATTTTTACTCCCTCCCACTTTTTCCCTAAAACTTTTACTTCCTTTCCATCTCACCTCCCATCTATCCCAAACCCATCCCCCCTCTAATTTTTTTTAATATTTTTCCTTCAAAATTTTACTCCCCTTATTTATTTTCCCTCAAACTTTTATTCTCCAAAACTTTTTATTTTCCCCCTAAACTTTTACTTCTCACCCTTTACTCTCAAATAAAAAATCAAAATTATCCAAAAAAAATTCACTAAACATAAATAGTAATAATTTTATTTATATCTACTATTTATTATTAAATTAAATTTCACATTTTATATTATTATATTATTGAATTGTTTAGTCATATTGAATATTTATATTAAAATTGAATTATTAATTATGCCATAAAATATTAGTGTTAAAATTTTATATTGGTATCAATTTCACATTTTATCTTTAAAATAACTTTTATTAAAAAATCATATTTTTACGTTTAATATATTTTTTAATTCCAAAATACACAGTGACAAGAATCTGAAGATAATTGAAAGAACTAAACAAGCAAAGAAGCTAACCCATATATAAAAGATTAATAAATAAATTATTTGGTGTGAAAGTTAATAAAAAAATTTGGTTAAGGTGGACAAATTTTATTACTATAGGTGACAATGGTTACAAGGACCCAAAAATATTTTTTAAAATTTAACTCGAACAAATATATTCGATTCGATTTGATTTGATTCGAATTTCATCTCACTCGACTCGATTCGAGAAAATTTCAAATCAAATTAGGATGATAAAATATGATTCGTCAACTCGATTAACTCTAAATTTTTTCATTCAATTAGATTCTTCGATCGAACGCTCACCCTTAATTCTACTTACTTGAGTGAGATTAATTCAAACATGGGATCCATATGTGTATTTGATTCCAATCGATCTTTCAGCATACACCTCCCAAGCCAAATAAGGTAACTCTCCTTGCCTCTGTACAAAGAAATGATGCCAATCCAATGCTTTACCATCAAGATGTAGCATAACCACTTTAACTTTTGCTTGCTCACTTACTCCCTCAGCTTCAAAAAATTGGTCCAGCTTTGCCCACCAACCTTTGAAATCTGTTTTATCAAAAAGAGGTCATTCCAATTTATAAGGCTTGCCAATCGTGTCCATGAGGTTGATACGAGTTGTAGTTCCCATATTCGATAAATCTGCTAAGGGAGAAACAACTAGATGCTCTTTTGTAAAAATCCCAGGTGGGGAACTGCCTAATATGCCCTTGCCCTTGTCCATAGGTGTTCCAGTAGCTGCGGAAGAAGAATGTGGTCTAAAATATTTTTCGAAACGGGAATGAAGTTTAGTGTGAATCTCACCTTTCACAATCTCATGAAACTCCTTAAGGCGTGAGTCAATCTTGGAATTAATTTCCACGTGCAGCTGGGACAAATTTTGTTGTATCTTGCTCATTTTCTTCTGTAATCTGGTGGTGATTCCTTCATTGGCCATAAGAATTGAGTAGCTCTGATACCTTTGTTATAGTCAAAGAAAGAAAAATCCATTCGAGAGAAGAAGAATAGAAGAAAAATTTAGAAAGAAGGGGAAAAATGATAAAGAGAAAAACTATATTATGAATTCATAAACTCCTTTACACTGTTTGTTTCTGTTTTTAGTGCGTGTAATTGTCTCAGAAACAACCTGGCAACAACTCTCCAGGTGTTTCCAAAATGACTCATTTCAATAAAGGACTAAAAACACTAAATGCAACATTTTAATGTTTCAGCCCTTCCTCCCTAAAAGACTCTGCATAATTGCAATTAAAACAAGTAAAGAAATGCAGCGTTTTACATGTCATTTAAACTAACAAAAATAACAGAAATGAAAAACATTTGTAGTAGTTGGTTAGTATCTCGATCTTGTCCATAATATCTTCTCCCGGACAATTGCAATCATAGCCGCCAACAGCTACGACTGATAATGAGGCTTCTAGGGGTGCTAGGGTTAGGAATCATAATCCCAAGACATCTTTGGCTGGCTTTGATCCCGAGGCTTTGGAGAAAGGAGCCAAGGCCTTGAGAGAAATCAATAGCTCCTCTAATGCTAAAAAGGTTTCTTCACATTTGCATACCAGAATGTCTTTTGTTTTTTAAATATTATTTTTACTTGTTTTAGAGGAGGGTTGAGTTATACATTTCCTGTTTGGTTATTCATTTTGTGATGCTAATGGCTTATTGTTTTTGTAGGCTTTTGAACTTATGAAGAAGCAAGAAGAGACAAGGCAGGCTAAGGTGGCTGCAAGAGCTGCAGAGTTTAAGGCAATGCAAGCCCAAGCTGAAATTGTAAGATCTCTTCTGGAATCCTTTCCTTATGTTTGTACCTTGACAATTAATTAATTAATATAAATGTTGGTTTAGAGATTAAGTTTGAAATTGCAAATTGTTCCTTAATAACATTGAGGCCAATCTGCTCGATTGTATTTATAAGGTTGGGGATAGTGACTCTCGAATCTTTTAAGCATGGAAATCTCATTTTAAGTTGTAAGTTGCAACCAGGAATTTCTTTCTAGCTTATTTCACAATCCTGTTACTGCATATGATATGTCTCTAGACTCTATTTCGAAAATTTATTTTGTGCTATGCTAAACTAGTTCTCAGAAGATCATGACATCAACCATAGAGCTTTTTGGTATTACATTGCAGTCTTTTTTGTGTGATTGAGTCAGTATTATAAGGCTAACACTTGGTTTTCTACCTCAGTTTTTTCATAGATATCCTTAACAAATTTTGGTTCATATACTTTTTAAATCATTTTAAGCAACTTGTTTCCTAATTTATTTACAAGTAGAAATGTATTTATTATACTTAATGGAATTTGGGAGGGGTATGAGATTTGGTGGTTTAAATAGGTTTATAACACAGTGTTCTACACTTTGTGTGCTTTTTTCATTTATTTCTAATATTTCTTTTGAATGTTTTGTTGCATATGGAACTGTTATGGAGATGTTATTTTCTTAATTCTTGAACACCTACTTGATTGCTGGGCAGGAGAGACAAAGGGTAATATATAATGAACAGAAGAAGCTAACACAACATCAAGCCCAAACAAAGTCACAGATGGCTCGTTATGAGAATGAATTAGCAAGGAAGAGGATGCAAGCATGTATTATTGACCCTTTTGCAATCATGAAATAGTTATATCCTGTGTTAACATTTTATGGAAAATAAAATAAATGTTTGATGCTATTGTAGGCAGAAAATGAATACCAATGAGCAATGAATCAAGAGCTAGTAAAGTTCCTAGAGGAATTAGCAATCAGACGGGAGCAAGCTTGACGAGCTACAGAATGTTGAACTTTGGCCTACAATGCAACAGGAAACCAGCAGCAGACCAGCATCGAAGCTGAACTAGTGGAGCAACAGCATTTTGTTTATTTTGTTCATTTGTAACTCCCCTAGTTGTTTTGTAATTTGACTTTAAAGTTAGTAGGATTAGTTGTTGATTTGAATTTGATGTAGTGGCTGATTTGTCAGCTTCTTTTGTGTATAACTTAAGCTAAATTTTAGTCATGTATTAGTGGGAGCAATTATACATTAGGTAACTGCCATATTTCATTGTAACATATATGCTTCTCAAGTTAATGAAAAATTTGATTTTTGAGATCATTTTCAGTTATCTTCTTGATTAAATTCAAATTTATATTGTCCTTTGCTTCAATTATTCTTTGTTTTTCTGTCAAAACACCAACAAATAGTAATCAGAGCCTGTCATCTTTGAGGGCCTCTATTGTTGGTAGCCTTTTTTGTGAAGAAAACTTAAAAACTGAAGTTGTCATTTTTGTTGTTGCAAGATGAGCTTCACACCACCACTACCATCTGTGTTTGCTGGTGAGAACTACCGTATTTGGGTAATAAAGATGAAATCTTACCTACAAGCACATGACCTATGGAATGTGGTTGGAAATGACACTGAACCAGCTCCACTGACGGCCAATCCCACCATTGCACATATTAGGCAACATAGTGAAGAATGTGCCAAGAAGCACAAAGCAATGGCTTGCTTGCAAAATGGAATATCTGATGTGATTTTCACTCGGATAATGGCTAGTGATACACCACAGGCATGGGAGAAGTTGAAAGAAGAGTTTATGGGGTCAAACAAAACAAAGCAGTAACAACTGATCAACCTCAGAAGAGACTTTGAGAACTTGAAGATGAGAGAGTCAAAGACCATCGAGTAGTACTCTGATAGGATAATGGCCACAGTCAACAACATTAGGCTCCTTGGTGATGATTTAAGTAAGAGCAGAGTTGTTGAAAAGGTCATCACAACTTTCCCTGAAAAAATTTGAGCCAAAGATCTCCTCATTGGAGGACTCGAGGGACTTATCAACCATCTCCTTATCTGAGTTGGTAAATTCCCTATATGCACTCGAGCAAAGGAGGGCCAACAGGCTGGAGGAGCATCCAGAAGGAGCTTTCCAAACAAAAGCTAAAGAAAGATCAAGTTCGAGTTACAAATAGAAGAAACCATGGCTTGACAAAAAGGAGAAACCAAAGAGGGATGCTGGAAAGAAGAAATTTCCACCATGCATTCACTGCAAAAGAAACACACACTTGGAGAAGTACTGCTGGTACAGGCCAGATATCTAGTGCAGGAGCTGTAAACAGTTTAGTCATGTTAAGAAGGTTTGCATGTTTTCTCTGCATCCTGCTTTGCAACCTCAAGCAAAATCAGCAAGAACTAGTTAGTTGACAATGGTTGTTTTGACCATATGGCTTCAAATGAAGGGTTGTTCAAGAATTTTGATAGAAGTTTTGCCTCCAAAGTCAGAATTGGAAATGGCAACCTCATTGAGGCTAGAGGCAGAGGAAATGTAGTGATCAGCACTCACTCAAGTAACAAAGTGATCTCTGATGTTCTTTTTGTACTTGATATAGATCGAAATCTTCTTAGTGTTGGCCAATTCATTGAGAAGGGTTATTCACTTGTTTTCAAGAATAACTCCTGTGTTATTGAGGATTCATTTGGTCAAGAACTGGTTGCAGTGGCTATGACTGAAAGATGTTTTGTGTTGAACATGAATCAGTTGGAAGTGAAGGCCTATACTAGTGCCACTGATACAACTAGTTTATGGCATAAGAGGTTAGGCCATATCAGTTATAGATTACTTGGTTTGCTGCAAAAATTGAACCTGGTTGAAGGCATGTCCAAAGTTGAAGTCAGTGACAATGTTTGTGAAATTTGTCAGCTTGGGAAGCAAGCAAGATTGCCTTTTCCAATCAATAAGGCATGGAGAGCTCGAGCCAAGCTCCCACACTAACATTTGTGGACCAATGAGGTCTTCCTCTTTGAATGACAGTAAGTATTTTGTGTTGATTATAGATGATCTAACTAGGTTATGCTGGGTTTATTTTTTGAAGCAAAAGTCAGAGTTGTTTGAAGCATTCAATAAGTTTAAAGCTCTAGTTGAGAATCAATCAAGCTGCTAGATTAAGGCTTTAAGATTAGACAATGGAACTGAATATTTGTCTGAGAAGTTCTAGAAGCTATGTGAGCAAGATAGAATTCATCATCAGTTGACAAACATCTATACTCCTTAGCAAAATAGAGTTTGTAAAAGAAAAAATTGAACAATACTCGACATGGCTAGATGCTTACTATTTGAAAGCAAATTGCCAAGTAAATTTTGGGCTGAGGTAGTAAACACTTCAGTGTTTCTGCTCAACAGGCTACCTACTACTGCTATAAAAGATAAAACCTCTTTTGAAGCTTGGTATGAACTCAAGCCAATAGTGTTACACCTAAAAATGTCTGGTTGTATATGCTATACTTTCATACCAGCTGAGAAGAGAACCAAACTTGAAAGAAGATCTATGCCAGGGATCTTTGCTGGTTATAGCTGTAATGGCCTAAATTCAAGGTTATCGGAACAATGGTTTCGTAACCATAAATCCGATTTAAAGAGAAATTTATTTCAATATATTTGCATGGATATTTATATGATAGGAAAATCGTATTAAAATATCGATAGAAAAATTTTACCGATTTAGTGGTTAGTTAGAAAAAGGAATTATTGAAGGAATTGGGTAAAAACAAGGTATCGAGACCTTGATCTCATAAAATTGAGTAGGAAATATTTTTATAAATATTTATAAAATTTTGGTAATGTGGTATTAAAATTTCGTTAGAAAATTTTAACGTTTGGGTATGTAATTAAATGAAAAGGACTAAATTGTAACAAATGCAAAATTATGGAAAATGATTAAATAGTTTAAATGATAAAAGAAAGAGGGCTTAAAAGGAAAATAGACCCAAGGTCTATTTGGGCTGGACGGCAAGGGCAAGGAATCAGCAAGAAAATAAGGAGAATTAAGGGCAAAATTGGAATATTGCAAAATTTACTTAATAAAGCTAGGACTAAAGTGAAATTATCTAGATTTCTCTTTATTTTTCTACATTCTCATCAGCAAAAACACCATAGAAGGGTTTCCTTAAGCTGGTTTTTCATATTTTTACTGCAAATCCGGAAAACTCAAATACGAAGCTAGATTGAGGAAAGGAAAAAGTCCCGGATTAGTAGATTTTGTATACGAACTAGTATCGAGGTAAGTTCATGTAACTTGAACTATATTCTTAAATGCTTGAAATGTATGTTATTGATGTGAATATAATTTGAATGTTCATTGTATTAAAATTGATGAAACATTGATATATTTGGTAAAAAGGGGAAGAAATCCCGGTTGAATGAAAGGAAAATTCGATGGATCTCTGAAAAGGAATTGACGGTAAAAAGGATCTAGCCCGGACGGGTGATCCTATCCTGATATAGCCCTCCTAAAGAATGTGTGGAAAATGGATTTAGCCCGGACGGGTAATCTTAATTAGGGTCTGAATTTAGCTTGGACTGGTAATTTAGATCCAAGCTCATTAGAGTAATTGTCGTTGCAGGGGATTTTGCCTGGACTGGTAATCCCGACAATACTCTATGAGTTTATATTACAGGGGATTTAGCCTGGACTGGTAATCCCGCTGTAAGGATGAGGTTCGCGGGAGTGTGCTCTCTGAAATGGAAATGTGCGCACATGAACATGAATTGACGGACCTGGATTTGTACACTAAAGTGTACCTCTGAAAATCCATCGAAATTTCGAGAAATTCAACTGGATAAATATGGAAAAATAGCAAGGAAATGGAAATCATGGTATTGATGAGTTCATCAATCATGGTATATATTACTGATACATGGAAATTATTAGACTAACTTAAAAGTTGAGTTTGTGCATGTTAGGGTAATAGTGCATTGAATGGATATATGAATGTTTATTGCATTGTATTGAAAATATTACGTAAGTATAATTCTTGTTACATGGGCTTACTAAGCACAAAGTGCTTACCCTGTTTCCTTTTCCCCTATTTTGTAGTGTTAAGAGCTCGGAGGTCGGATTCGGTAGGAGATACATCACACTATCAACCCCAAGATTTTGGTATATAAAGAAGCTTTATTTTGGAAATCAATGGCATGTATAAGTTAATAAAGTAAATGTTAATATGAAATGAATACAAGGTTAGCCATTGGTATGGCTAACAAATTTTAGTTTTAGTATGTAATGAGGTTATCTTATAAATATGCATGGATCTATTTTGGAAATATGTTGAATTGGATTGGTTGATGTGAATTGGTCTCGGTTTAAAAATTTGTAGGG
Source organism: Gossypium australe (assembly GCA_005393395.2). Lineage (NCBI taxonomy): Eukaryota > Viridiplantae > Streptophyta > Magnoliopsida > Malvales > Malvaceae > Gossypium > Gossypium australe. Next base: position 141,850,387 of record CM016626.1, on the reverse strand, counting down.
AAGGCTAGATATTTGTAAAGGGGGGTTATATTGAGTAAAAAAATTGAAAAACTCTGAAAATGCCTCGTACCCTATTCTGACAACGAATACGGGTAAGGGGTGTTACAATAGCAGCACTAAGAAAGGCTATAGGGTGTTTGATCCTTCAACAAAGAAGATCTTGGTGAGCAGAGATGTGAAATTTGATGAAGAAAGAGTATGGAATTAGAATGGGACAGATACAAATTTGAGTGAAGAAGATCAGCTAGACAGAAATCTAGAACCAGCTGACGAAGGGCCATTTGCTGATAATTTTGATGATGCACTAGTGAGAGGCACAGGAAACATCACTGACATCTATAAAAGATGTGATGTTGCAATACTTGAGACTTCAAATTTTTATGAAGCTGTCAAAGAATAATGCTGTAAAAGGACCATGGAAGCAGAAATGCAGATGATTCACAAGAATGACAATTGGGAATTAGTTGATAAACATGATCATAAGAGGGTTATTGGTGTAAAATGGATGTTTAGAGTTAAATACAATGTTGATGGCTCTTTAAACAAACACAAGGCAAGGCTTGTGGTGAAGGGATACAGCCAGCAGTATGGCATTGATTTCATGGAAACATTTGCTCCAGTTACAAGATTAGACACAATAAGGCTTCTATTTGCCTTAACTACTCAGAAGCAATGGAGAATACACCAGCTTGATGTCAAGTTAGCCTTTCTAAATGGCTTCCTTAAAGAATATATTTTAATTGAACAACCAGATGGGTTCAAAGTGCCTGGTAAAGAGGAAAAAGTCTATAGGCTAAAAAAGGCCTTGTATGGTTTGAAGCAGGCACCAAGGGCTTGGTATGACAGGGTTGATGCATACCTGTCTAGGCTTGGGTTCGAGAAAAGTGTGAGTGAACCTACACTTTATGTGAAGAAATCAGAGAATGAAACTTTGTTGATTGTGTCACTCTATGTAGATGACCTGTTGGTGACTGGAAGCAAAGGAAAGATGATTGATGAGTTCAAAATGCAAATGCAGAATGTTTTTGAAATGATTGACTTGGGAGAAATGGCATATTTTCTTGGCATGGAAGTAATTCAATCTGACCAAGTCATCTTTATAAGTTTGCAGGCTTTTGCTATAAAGATCTTAAACAAGTTTTGTATGTCCAATTGCAAAACTATCAGCACACCAGTGGATCAAGGTGAGAAATTAACAAGTAATAGCTGTCATGAAAGAGTTGATAAGAAGGAATATCGAAGTTTGGTTGGTTGTTTGCTTTATTTAACAGCTACTAGGCCTGATATCATGTATACTATTAGCTTACTGTCCAGATTCATGCATTGCTGTGATATTGTCCATTTTAAAGCAGCTAAGAGAGTTCTCAGATATGTGAAGGGGACTTTGAATTTTGGAGTAAAGTTTGAGAAAGGAAAAGAGCTCAAGCTGACAGGGTATTCTGATAGAGATTGAGCAGGGACCATTGATGATATGAAGAGCACCTCTGGATATTTTTTCACTCTTGGTTTAGGTTTTTTTTGTTGGAGCTCAAAGAAGCAAAAAACTGTTGCTCAATCAACAGTTGAAGCAGAGTACATTGCAGTTGCAGTAGCTGTTAATCAAGCCATTTGGCTTAGAAAGTTGCTATGTGATTTGAATGAAGAACAGATTGAAGCTGCTGAAATTAGAGTTGATAATCAATCAAAAGTTGCCATAGCCGAAAATCCTATTTTTCATGGCAAAACTAAACATTTTAAAATTAAATTTCATTTTGTTCGAAAGGCTAAACAATTGAAGGAAGTAAATCTGATTCATTGCAACTCAGAAAATTAGTTTGCTGATATCTTAACCACGTCTCTCGGTGCTACAAGATTTGATGCCTTAAGAAGAAAGATTGGTGTTTGTTGTATACAGTCCAAGGAGGAGTGTTGAACTTTGGCCTGTAATGCAACAGGAAACCAGCAACAGACTAGCATCGAAGCTGAACCAGTGGAGCAACAGCATTTTGTTTATTTTGTTCATTTGTAACTCCCCTAGTTGTTTTGTAATTTGACTTTAAAATTAGTAGGATTAGTTGTTGATTTGAATTTGATGTAATATTTGATATGTCAGCTTCTTTTGTGTGTAACTTAAGCTATATTTTAGTCATGTATTAGTGGGAGCAGTTGTAACATATATGCTTATAAGTTAATGAAAAATCTGATTTTTGAGATCATTTTCAGTTATCTTCTTGTTCAAATTCAATTTTACATTGTTTTTTGCTTCAATTCTTCCTTGTTTTTCTGTCAAAACACCAACACAGAAGAACAGATTCAAGCACAGCGGCGACTAACACAGAGGGAAAAAGCTAGATTGAATGTGAAACAATCAGAGTGAGAGCTATGGCTAAAGCAGAAGGAAGATTCCATGAAGCGAACCTTGGTGAAGAAGTTAATAGTTGCATGCTCGTAGATCTTGCAAATGCAGAAAGGGAGAAGTGGGTTGCTGCAATAAATACTACTTTTGACCATGTCGAAACCGTCCCTTTTTGGGAAAGGCGGGAATCGACCTTGGGTTTTGAAAACGAATAAAAAAAATGGGAGTCGCCACCGATCTTTATTAGGTGCGATTGGATCACCTTTTGTTTTAATAAAACGATTTGGTTTACTAAAACAATGTTTTTCGGTCCGTGAGGTTTTGAGAAATCGAGTTCGTGATAAGGGCCGGCTCGGGGTGAGTCGAAACGTATATGAGTTGCCCAATCGTCTACGAGGAGGGAATAAGCCTTTGGAAAATAATTCGAAAAATATAAATGAGTTTGCGGAAGCTTTAAGTAAATAAATAGGAGTTGGTTCAGTTTGATAAAATAAAAAAAATAAAATAGATAAAAATGATAATTGAATGGAGATGGATAAAAGAACTTAAACAAGAATCGATTCAACACTAAAAAGTGTCACCCCGGATTCTATAATGTTTAAGGTGGAAAGATGAAAATAGGTTGATGAACGCCACACCAAAGGGAATTTGGTGATAAGTTCAAACAAGTCGAAGACGCCACAAGCAAGCTTGATAAGTCTAACGAAACTTGTACGAAAATGAAGAGGAGATGAACTCACTCAAATGAACAAAAGTTCATAAAATTTTCTTAAAGTCTGAATTGTGTCAAATGAGAATTACATAGCCTTTTTATAGGCTGAACAAAGGCTAGCCAAATAGTCTTCTAATCTTGCCTCTTAACCCTTAAGTTTTTGAAAGGGCACCAGCAACCTTTAACCCTTAACCCTTGAGTTTTTGAAGAGGCACCTAACAACCTTTCAACCCTTAAGCTTTTGAAAAGGCACCAGTAACCTTGTCCCTTAAACTTTAGGTTTTTGAAAAGGCACCTAGCAATAAAATAATTAAAATGAGCTAAGAATGAGCTAATAACGAGCTCATGTGATTGTTTGGTAGCTAGTATAGTTGGTTTTAAATAAATTGTAAATATTCGGTGTGTTCTTGAAGTCCTTTCTTTCTTCGTTCCAGATTTGTGCCACTAAAACTGAAGTGGCATCCTTAAGTCGTTTAGTACGGCTACGCGTAATTGGTCCATTGGGCAGCTCGAGGGTGTCTCGGTTTAGTTCCGTTATAGGTGCATTCGTATCATTCCCTCCCTCTTTAAGTTGATTCGTCCTCGAATCATCACCTACATCAAAAGGAGACAGATCAGAGACATTAAAACTCGCGCTCACGTTATAGTCACCTGGTAAGTCCAATTTGTACGAGTTGTCGTTTATTCGTTCAAGGACTTGAAATGGACCGTCCCCCCTTGGGAGAAGTTTGGATCGCCTTTGCGCGGGAAACCTTTCTTTTCGCATATGAACCCAAACCCAGTCTCCTGGTTCAAAGAGAATGTGTCTACGACCTTTGTTGGCTCGTTGGACGTATTGCTCGGTTCTTGCTTCGATATTCTCGCGCACCTTTCTATGCAGTTCCTTTACATAGTCCGCCTTTTTTTTGGCATCAGAATGGATAAATTTGTCAGAAGGCAATGGTAATAAATCCAGAGGAGTGAAAGGGTTAAACCCGTAAACAATCTCGAAGGGAGAAAATTTAGTTGCGGAATGAACAGCTCGGTTATAAGCGAATTCAATATGGGGCAGACAATCTTCCCACGTCTTGAGATTTTTTTGCACCAATGCTCGCAACAAGGTCGATAGGACTCGATTCACCACCTCGGTTTGTCCATCCGTTTGAGGATGACAAGTGGTTGAAAATAGCAATTTCGTCCCTAGCTTTCCCTACAGAGTTCGCCAAAAATGGCTTAAGAATTTTACGTCCCGATCGGATACGATCGTTCTCGGAACTCCATGCAATCGAATGATTTCCTTAAAAAATAAGTTTGCAATATACACAGCATCGTCAGTTTTAGAGCAAGGAATAAAATGAGACATTTTAGAAAAACGATCAACTACAACAAAAATCGAGTCCTTCCCCATTTTAGATCTCGGTAAGCCAAGGATAAAATCCATGGAGATGTCGGTCCAAGGAGTGTCCGGAATAGGAAGGGGAGTGTATAAACCATGAGGCTGAACCCGTGATTTAGCTTGTTTGTAGGTTATGCAACGATTGCAGATCCGTTCAATGTCCTTTCGCATTCCTGGCCAGAAAAAATGTTCTTGAAGAGTGGACAATGTTTTGTCTCTTCCAAAGTGACCCATAAGGCCACCACTATGTGCTTCTAACACAAGCATGTCTCGCATAGAGCCTTGCGGTATGCATAATTTGTTTTCCTTGAAAAGGAATCCTTCATGCCTGTAAAACTTATCAAAAGCACCACTCTCGCAAGCATTATAGACATTTCCAAAATCAGCATCATTAGAATACAATTCCTTGATGTAATGAAAACCAAGCAGTTTAGAGTCAAGGGTAGTCAATAAAGTGTACCTTCGTGACAATGCATCAGCTACTACATTTTCTTTACCCTTTTTGTATTTAATTATGTACGAGAATGACTCTAAGTATTCGATCCACTTCGCGTGTCTTTTGTTGAGCTTATGTTGACCTTTAATGTATTTGAGTGCTTCATGATCAAAATGAATAACAAACTCTTTTGGTCTTAAGTAATGTTGCCAGGTTTCGAGCGATCTAATCAGGCACGTACATCTCTTTATCATACACTGGATAGTTAAGAGCAGCTCTGTTTAATTTCTCGCTAAAATATGCCACCGGTCTTCCATTTTGTGTTAGAACGGCTCCAATCCCTACACCTAAAGCATCACACCCAATTTCAAAAGTTCTAGTAAAATCAGGAAGGGCTAATAATGGGGCTTTTACAAGACATTCTTTAATCGTATTAAAGGACCATTCTTGTTCATCAGACCAATGGAAGGTTGAAGTCTTCTTGATTACATTCGTTAAAGGAGCGGCTATCGTGCTGAAATTGGGAACGAATCGTCGATAGAAACTAGCCAATCCATGAAAACTCTGGATTTGGCTGATCGTCGTAGGACGTGGCCATTCTTGGATGGAACGGATTTTCTCTTGATCTACTTCCAGGCCATTTGTACTCACAACATAACCTAGAAAAACAACTTTGTCAGTGCAAAAAGAACACTTCTTAAGATAGCGTACAATACCTCTTTTCGTAACATTTCCAAGATCGCACGCAAGTGTTACACATGTTCCTCCAAGGATTTACTGTACACTAACTTTGTCTTAAAGGCCGTCTTCCATTCATCGCCTTCTCACATTCTAATTTGGTGATAGCCACTTTTGAGATCAATCTTTGTGAAGATTCGTGCTCCGCTTAACTCGTCGAGCATGTCGTCGAGTCGGGGTATCGGATGTCGATATTTGATGGTAATCTTGTTGATGGCACAACAGTCGACGCACATACGCCACGAACCATCTTCAACAGTCGACACACATACGCCACGAACCATCTTTCTTTGGCACTAGTAATACCGGTACCGCGCAGGGACTAAGACTTTCTCGGATATATCCCTTGTCTAGTAATTCGGTGATTTGCTTTTGGAGCTCCTTTGTTTCCTCGGGATTGATCCGATACGTAGGTCGATTGGGTAGAGCAGCTCCCGGAACCAAGTCAATTTGGTGTTCTATGCCTCGCATGGGCAGTAAACCACTTGGTATCTCCTCCGGAAAGATGTCTTCAAATTCCTGAATCAGAGACAACATAGAAGAAGGAAGATTTTTGGGTAAGTCGTTAGTGTTCAAGAATGATTCCTTGCACAGTAGGACATACATCGGTTGTCTAAGACATAATGCTCTTCGTATATCACCTGCTCTCGCAAAAACACTCATCTTACCACTCTCTTTTTCTTTTAACTCTTGTTTTTCTTCTCTCTCATCAGTGTTTTTAATTTTCACTCTCTCATTTTTTTTTGACTTTTTCTTTTGTCTCCTTTCCTTTTTCTTTTGCTTGGTCAATAGAGAGCTTGAGTTTCTGTTGATCATCAAACACTTGCTTCGGAGTAAGGGGTGCAAGTGTTACATTCCTTCCATGATGCTTGAAGGAATATCGATTGGCGTAGCCATCGTGCATCACTCGACGGTCGTATTGCCATAGACGTCCCAAGAGTAAGTGGCTCGCGTGCATCGGTACTACGTCACACAACACTTCATCGGAGTATTTCCCGATGCTAAAGGATACTAACACTTGCTTTGTAACTTTAAGCTCTCCGCCATCATTAAGCCATTGGAGCTTATACGGAGCCGGATGGTTGGTGGTTGTCAAGCCTAACTTTTCCACCATAAGAGTACTTGCTACGTTCGTACAACTCCCTCCGTCAATGATAAAGCTACAAACCTTACCTTGCACTTGGCATCTTGAATGAAAAATATTTTCTCGTTGCTCCTCTTTTCCTACACCTTGAAGGTTGAGGCTTCGCTTCACAATGAGTAATTCGCCGTCCACAAGTTGTTCTAAGTCCTCATCAGCCTCGGAATTGGATTCAGATTCATATTCTTCTTCATCTTCCGTTTCTATCTCACCGTTAATTCGCATCACCATAGTTCGTCTATTCGGGCATTGACTTGCGATGTGTCCTCTACCAAGGCATTTCAAGCATTTTATGTCCCTTGATCTTGCATTAGAACTTTCTAGAGCCTTGCCTTTGCCTGTTTCGACCAAAGGTTTGTTGGTCTTAGGGGTGAAAGTAGAGTCCTTCGACTTGTTCGCGGGGAGTCCCTTGCTCGAGCTTTGGCCCCATTTAGAAGGTTTAGCGTTGGAGTAACTTCGGAATGCTCCTTTCTGCCTCAATTGCTTTTCTACCTTAATGGCCATGTGGACCATATCTTCCATTTCAACATAGTGTTGTAATTCTACAACATTTGCTATCTCACGGTTAAGCCCGGCTAAAAATCGAGCCATGGTAGCTTCTCGTTCTTCTTGTATATCGGCTCGGATCATTGCTACCTCCATCTCTTTGTAATAATCTTCGACGCTCTTCGATCCTTGAGTAAGGTGTTGGAGTTTTTGATGTAACTCCCGATGATAGTAAGAGGGAATGAATCATTGTCTCATGGCTACTTTCATCTCGGTCCAAGTGGAAATTGGACGTTCTCCGTTTCGCCTCCGGTTTGTAGTTAACTGATCCCACCATATCATAGCATAGTCAGAAAACTCTATGGCGGCTAATTTAACCTTTTTATTTTCGGAGTAGTTGTGACAATCGAACACAAGTTCGATCTTCTTTTCCCATTCCAAATAGGCTTCAGGATCTGACTTGCCTTGAAAAGGAGGAATGGTCAACTTGATGTTCTTGAGATCATCGTCTTCCACCCTCCGATCTCTTTGATCACGTGCTTGTGGACCTCTTCTTCGTTCATTCTGTCTGGAAGTTTGATTGCTGTCAACTTCACTTGGTTCGTATAAGTCGTTGTCATGTAGCCAAGGTCGTTCTTGTTCCCTTCTCAGAATTAGAGGAGTGTTTGCTCGTTGTCCCTGTTAATCTCTTTGGTCTACATGTTCGGTGATAGAATGGAGCAAGCGTGTGACTTCTCGTAATGCAACTTGCATTTCTAAATTAGAACCTCTACCTCAGGGGACATTCCTTTGTGGTTGCAATCCTCTCCCACCACCAGCAGCATCTGACGCTTCGTCGCTCACTACTCGTCGTTCGGGACTCCTAGACATATTGAACAAGATTAAAGAAACCTCACCACAAGCCTCACTTAATCATTCACAAAGAAAATAAATATTGAACACTCATGATCGTTTTTTTTACTCAATTTTCGGCTTTTTCTTTTAATGAAATCTCTATTGCCTTTTTACCGCTCAATCTCGTCTCACAAATTCGTATTTCGTTTCAAAAGACTTATTGCGGCTTAAGGGTCGGCTTCAAGTTGGTTACAAGGGTTAAATGATTTACAGGTATAGGAGAGGCTGAAAAAAAAATTGGTATGTGTGGCGTTAGGGTGAAATGATGAGAACTTGAATGATGGAATTTTTTTTTAAGATCGGGGGTAGAAATATGAAAGTAAAGCAAAACTTACAAACTTCACACTTTCTTTTTTTTTTTAACTTCGAATTTTTTTTTGAACTTTTTTTTGTATCTTTCGTTTTTTTTTTGAACTTCAAATACAATATATGCTAAATACAATGAAAATAAAATACAACCCTTTTTTTTTGAATTTTTTTAACACGATTTTTTTTAAAATCTTTTTTTCAACTTACGAACTTATTTCGGCTTTGTCGTGCCCCTCGTTTTGTAGCTCTGATACCAGATGATACGGGCCGACTCGGGGTGAGTCGAAACGTATATGAGTTGCCCAATCGTCTACGAGGAGGGAATAAGCCTTTGGAATATAATTCGAAAAATATAAATGAGTTTGCGGAAGCTTTAAGTAAATAAATAGGAGTTGGTTCGGTTTGATAAAATAAAAAAAATAAAAAAGATAAAAATGATAATTGAATGGAGATGGATAAAAGAACTTAAACAAGAATCGATTCAACACTAAAGAGTGTCACCCCAGATTCTATAATGTTTAAGGTGGAAAGATGAAAATAGGTTGATGAACGCCACACCAAAGGGAATTTGGTGATAAGTTCAAACAAGTCGAAGACGCCACAAGCAAGCTTGATAAGTCTAACGAAACTTGTACGAAAATGAAGAGGAGATGAACTCACTCAAATGAACAAAAGTTCATAAAATTTTCTTAAAGTCTGAATTGTGTCAAATGAGAATTACATAGCCTTTTTATAGGCTGAACAAAGGCTAGCCAAATAGTCTTCTAATCTTGCCTCTTAACCCTTAAGTTTTTGAAAGGGCACCAGCAACCTTTAACCCTTAACCCTTGAGTTTTTGAAGAGGCACCTAATAACCTTTCAACCCTTAAGTTTTTGAAAAGGCACCAGTAACCTTGTCCCTTAACCTTTAGGTTTTTGAAAAGGCACCTAACAATAAAATAATTAAAATGAGCTAAGAATGAGCTAATAACGAGCTCATGTGATTGTTTGGTAGCTAGTATAGTTGGTTTTAAATAAATTGTAAATATTCGGTGTGTTCTTGAAGTCCTTTCTTTCTTCGTTCCAGATTTGTGCCACTAAAACTGAAGTGGCATCCTTAAGTCGTTTAGCACGGCTACGCGTAATTGGTCCATTGGGCAGCTCGAGGGTGTCTCAGTTTAGTTTCGTTATAGGTGCGTTCGTATCAGTTCGGGAGTCTGTTACGTGCAAGGAAGGGTTAGCACCCTCGTCACGCCCAAAATTGGTACCGATTTGATCAATTAATGTCCTCATGTCGAAAGTTGAAAGTTTTAAAGGAATTTAAAAATCCGACCTCTTTTGGAAATATTTGAGTTTTCTTGAATTCATTCAAAATTTTCTCGTTTCGAAGGAATAAAATATCACATCCAATACTTTAGGACACGATAGTTTAAATCCTCGATCCAAAGATCATCTCACAGCTTTTCGGAGTGCAAATCAAGACTTTCTCGTTCCAAAGGAATCAAAATATCACATCCAATACTTTAGGACATGATAATTTAAATCCTCGAACCCAAGGTCATCCCATAGTTTTTTTGAAAATCAAGATCTTCTCGTTCCAAAAGACTAAAATATCACATCCAATGCTTTAGGACACGATAATTTAAATCTTTGAATCCAAGATCATCTCGAAACTATTGATTTACATAAATTGACGCAAACGAAAATAATCATGAAAATGTCGAAATAGAAACAAAAATGAAATAAAATAAAATAAAAATATAGAAAATAAAACAAAAAATTAAAAAAAAAAGAAACAATGTCAAAAATGATAGAATTAGTAACAACGAGGATAATAAACATCATAATATGAATACTATTAATAATGATAATAATACTAATAATAATAATAATAATAATAATAATAATAATAATAATAGAAATATAGTGATAATAATAATAATAATAACAATACAAAATATGTACAAGATAATAATATAAATATAGTAATAATAATAATAATGATAATAATACGCAATATATACAATATACTAATATGAATGTAGTAATAATAATATAATAATAATAGTAATACGCAATATATACAATGTACTAGTATAAATATAGTAATAATAATAGTAATAAAGTTAGTATATACAAGTAATAATACAATAATAATAATAATAGTAATAATACAATAATAATAATAATAGTAATAATAATAGTAGTATAGCAAATATAATAATGATAATAATAATAATAATGATACCATAATAGGGTAACAATAACAATAATAATAATAATAATAATAATAATAATAATAATAATAATAATAATAATAATAATAATAATAATAATAGAACTAATGCATAAACAATAATAACGCATATAATAAAAGCAACGAATTTAACCAAAATAATTAAAAATGGCTAAGATTGAACAAAATCGAAACATTTGGGGTAAGTTTGAAATAAAAGGCAAGAGGAAGGGACCGGACTGAAGCGCGCGAAATAATCAGAGGAGCAAAAGGGAAATTTTCCCGCATTTTAAGACGTTGCGTTTGGGGTAAGGACCAGGTTGAAAATTAGATAAACTTCCAGGGCCAATTTTAAAGAAATTGAAAATCTGATTACAAGGATATAACAGGACGGAGGGACTTATGGCGCAATTGTCCCATCGAGGGGGAACGCGCAGATCTCACTAAGTCGGGTCGGTCTACCCGGGGTTCCCCAAAACAACGCCGTTTTGGCGCCTAGGGAACACAATGAAACATTGTCGTTTCGTAGGGTATAAAAGGCCAAATTTTATGTTTTTATTCCAGATCTTTCTTTCATCAGAAAAATAAAAAAAACTTTAACCTTTCCTCTTTCTCGCCTGACCGATTGGTCTTCTGCCGTCGTCCGTCGCACTACCGCGTATGTGGTGGTCGTCGAAGCAGGGCAACGGACTTTAGCCCCGTTTCCGAGCCTGTGTATGGGAAGAGTTCCGGCGTTCCAAATCCCCGAAAGGAGAGAATCCCTTTCTCTACCTCGGGTCTGAATTCAACGACGGGGAGGAGGCTCCGTCGATCCCCCACCGGAGTTCAGGTTCATTTTTCTCTTACCTTTATTAATATTTTTTTAAAAGATTTTGAAACAATAAAATGAAATAAAAACGAAAGCAAATAATGGTAGAAGCGAAAGTCGAAAATCTTAATGTTTCTCTGTTATTGCTGAGGATTCGTAAAGAACGAAAAAAAGAAAAATCACACTCTGACTTTTGTTGTTTTTTTTTTTCTATTGCTCTTCTCTCTCGTTTAAAAAAGTAAGCCCTTCATACATTGTTTTGAGTTGGTTTTTATAACCGAATAAGAAATAGAATGAAAATACAAAGTCCATTTGCCGTTGTGGTTTATTTGCTGTCATCGTTTGTCCTCTTTCGCAGGTTTGGGCGATGGCAGAGGCATGCGAAGGTCGTCGGTTGTGGGCGTGGTGGTGACAGAGGCTAGTGGTGGTGGCAGACAAAAGGTTGTGGGGCTGGTGGCTGAGTGGAGTTGCGGCGCATCAGGGGCTAGGGTTTCGGAAACCCTAGCTTTCTGGAATCAAATTTTTGGGCCCTTGGATTTGGGCCAGATGTTGGGTTGGGTTTCTTTTATTGGGTTTTAGTTTGGGGCCCGGACAAATTTGGGCTTATACAGCTGCCCCTCTTTGCTTGTTGTCGTGTAACAGGAACAGAGCAAAGACATAAAGAAGGCCAAAATTTGTCGGGATCCACTGAGTCTTGTCTTTTTTGGTGCTTTTCTTTGCCAGGTATCTTCAAACTCCACTGTAACTTGTTACTTTGATCCACTCCACTGTGTCTGTATCTTTGGGGAGATAAGGTTTGTAATCTTCAGCCTATTCTACTGTTGCTGGTCGAAGCAATAGGGTAGTCTTCAATCTATTCCACTATGGTCAGTGGCAATAGGACGATCTTCAACCTATTCCACTACTGGTCAGTGGCAATAGGAAAATCTTCAATCTATTCCACTATTGGTCAGTGGCAATAGGACGATCTTCAACCTATTCCACTACTGGTCAGTGGCAATAGGAAAATCTTCAACCTATTCCACTACTGGTCAGTGGCAATAGGACGATTTTCAACCCATTCCACTACTGGTCCGCGGCCACAGGACGATTTTCAACCCATTCCACCACTGGTCGGTGGCAACAGGACAATCTTCAATCCATTCCACCACTGGTCGGTGGCCACAGGACGATCTTCAACCCATTCCACCACTGGTCGATGGCAACAGGACGATCTTCAACCCATTCCACCACTGGTCGGTGGCAACAGGACGATCTTCAATCCATTCCACCACTGGTCGGCAGCCACAGGACGATCTTCAACCCATTCCACCACTGGTCGGTGGCAACAGGACAATCTTCAACCCATTCCACCACTGGTCGGTGGCAACAGGATTACTTCAATCCATTCCACCGCTGTTCGATGGCAATAGGACAATCTTCAACCCATTCCACCGCTGTTCGATGGCAATAGGATAAACTTCAGTCTGCTCCACTACTATCTCTAGGGAACAAAATCTGAATTTTTCAATTTGCTTCCTTACTATCTTTGGGAAGACTTCAGTCTTCACTCTGCCCCACTATCATCTCTAGGGAACAAGATATGAACTTTTCAATTTGCTTCCTTACTATCTTCAGGAAAGTTTCAATCTTCAGTCCACTCTATTGCCATCTCAATGGAACAAAATCTGAACTTTTCAACTTGCTTCCTTACTATATTCAGGAAGACTTCAATCTTCAGTCTGCTCCACTAACATTTCTAGGGAGCAAAATCCGAACTTTTCAATTTGCTTCCTTACTATCTTCAGGAAGACTTCAATCTTCAGTCTGCTCCACTAACATTTCTAGGGAACAAAATCTAAACTTTTTCAATTTGCTTCCTTACTATCTTCAGGAAGACTTCAATCTTCAGTCTGCTCCACTATCATCTCTAGGGAACAAAATCTGAACTTTTCAATTTGCTTCCTTACTATCTTCGGGAAGACTTCAATCTTCAATCTGCTTCACTATCATCTCTAGGGAACAAAATCTGAACTTTTCAATTTGCTTCCTTACTATCTTCGGGAAGACTTCAATCTTCAGTCTGCTCCACTATCATCTCTAGGGAACAAAATCTGAACTTTTCAATTTGCTTCCTTACTATCTTCAGGAAGACTTCAATCTTCATTCTGCTCCACTATCATCTCTAGGGAACAAAATCTGAACTTTTCAATTTGCTTCCTTACTATCTTCGGGAAGACTTCAATCTTTAGTCTGCTCCACTATCATCTCTAGGGAACAAAACCTGAACTTTTCAATTTGCTTCTTTACTATCTTCGGGAAGACTTCAATCTTCAGTTTGCTCCACTACTATCTCTAGGGAACAGAATCTGAACTTTTCACTGTTCTTTGAGGAACCTGTCCTGTAGAATGTGCTTATGCTTAAATACATGATGGGGGTGCTATGATCGGAATGACTCAAATGCTTCTAACTACATGTGCTATGGATGACATTTACCTGAATGCAGAATGTCATGAGAATGATGAAATTTTCACAGTGATTAAGATGCTATGATAGTAATAGATCGAATGAGAATGATGATTCTTTTTACAATGATTAAGGTGCAATGACCAGAATGAATCGAATGCCCTTATGAATGACATTTGTATGAATGCAGAATGTCATGAGAATGATTTTTTTTTACCATGATTAGGATGCAATGATCAGGATGGATCGAGTGCCCCTAAATAGTTGCGACTTATGGATGACATTTGTATGAATGCAGAATGTCATAAGAATGATTTTTTTTTACCATGATTAGGATGCAATGATCAGGATGGATCAAATGCGCCTAAATAGATGCGACTTATGGATGACGTTTGTATGAATACAGAATTTCATGAAAATGATTTTTGTACAATGATTAGGATACAATGGTTAGGATGAATCAAATGCTTCTAGGTGGTCATCGCTCATTGTTTATCAAGGCTATATCACTGACGTTTTACGTTGTGATCTTGTTCGGCCAGCGTTCATGACAGAAAATCTGGGAAAACAAATGTCTTGCTCAACAAGTTTGCCCCACTGTAACTTCAAGGTTCATCTCATTGTGACCAAGGGGTATAAAATCTGAATCCTTTCACTCATCCCACTGCGACTCCAAGGCATGGGATCAATTTGATCTATTACACCATTCGCTGGGTATAATGGCCAGATGTCTATGCCTGATATTTGCATGAATGCGAAGTATCATTCTTCGAGAGTGATCCCCTTGTGCACCTGGGTTGGCGTTACTCGTCGAGGTTGTATCACCAATGAAGTGTCTTGTCTTTTGTTCGATCAATAAAATGTTCAAAGAGATGATCATCTTCCTCCAATATTTCCAAACCTTAAGCTAAATAAGTTCTGAACAATAGTCTTGTTTCAGGTCATTGTATTATTTAGAGGTTTCTAGAGTAATATGCGAAACTCCTTTTATGAAAGTATTATTAGTCCAATAATCATTATTTCAATGAAAAATGCAAAAAAAAAATCACAATGATGGATGAAACGAAAATTTATTGGGAGCATAACTCGAACCAAACAAGTTAATCAAAGCTAGCAAATGTAATGACGAAGAAAGTTTGTTTAGAGTGTATTTTGAAAAGACAAAGATAGCAGACTCAAAATGGGTAAAATGGAAGGTAGGTGCCCCAGATATCGCAGCTTGAGCTTCTCTGTTCAAACTTCTTGAGGACCATTTTAAACTCAATATGTGTTTAGGGGATCCGAAGTACTTTGTCGATGCTCCAAGAAGTAACATTCCCTTTCATTATTACTTCAAGTGTCGCGAGACTGCTGCATGCCCCATTTTGATCAAAATTTGAGCTGCCCTTTTCGGGTTTTCAACTCAAACCCACCGTTGGTCTTAAAGCGCCCTTTGCGGGTTTTCGCCTTTGGCCTCTCCTTTTTCTTTCTTATTATTTTTTTTGAAAATTTCCCTTTTTTTCTGATTTTTTTTATTTTTTTGGAGCTTTTTGTACTGACATAGTATTTGCTGACTGTAGACTTCGTGACATTGGCATATGAAGCGACTTTTGCCATTTTAGAGAAGTAACCGACATCCACGAAAATGAATCGTTGTTGGCCAAAATTTTTCGATAAGACGGGCTTGATAACATCCATGCCCCTACATATAGGAAAAATGGAGGGGACACGTAAGTCTTGTCTTCCTCAATTTGGCAATTATGGCATAACTGATGCAATTTCTTTTTTTGGTAAATCAGTAGCTCGAGCCTCTTGATTGGCCTAGTCAGGGTAGCAACATTAGCATGAGATCTTCAAATACCCTTATGGACTTCTTCTGAGATTTCTTTAGCTTTGACCGCATACTCGTGCCTCAGTAGTCCCAGCGTATCTTAACGTGGTCATACGAAGATATCTTTGAACTCTTGGAGATAACTCAATGATACCCGCTGTAAGCCAAACTTCCATCTTCATCTCCTTCGTAGTGTTTGCTGACACTTAGGATCTACCATTCTTAACAAATCAGGAAATAAGTTATAATCTTTGTCATCTTCAAAGTCCTCAGATCCCACTAGGCACATATCTCACTAAAAGGAGAGTTGGTAACAGCGTCGCCCATGTCATTGATATTTGGGGATCCATTGTGGGTATAAAGGTAGAAAATCAAAAGGGTGATTACTCGCATGACATGAAAATGAAACAATGTAGAATATAAAATGTGAGGAATGAAAGTAACGATGCATTTTATTGAAATGACAATTTCGGACACAAGCCTATCTCACAAAAGGACTCTTATTGCCTATAGGCTTAAAGCAACAAGCATGTTTTGAATATTACTCTAGATTAGCTCTAAAAATACAGGGATCTCTTCCACAATCCCATTATTCAAAACATTCCCTAATATGCGAAAGCTTAGAGACTTCGTTCCCCAATTCCCTCTTCGCTTTTGATTTCTTCAAGGGGTTGCAACTTTCTCTTCTCCTCATTCTTATTTACTGTTTCTCAAAGTGGTTGGGTGTTGATAAATTATCGACATCCGCAACTCCCATTTTAATGAGCCTTTCAACCAGCTTTTTAAACGTAGTACAATTTTCGATTGAGTGGCCCTTTATCCCCGCATGGTACTCGCATTGGGCATTCTCATTATACCATTTTGGGAACGGAGGTTGCAACGATTTCAAATGAAATGGGGACACTACGTGCGCATCAAACAGACTTTGGTATAGCTCCTTATACGTTGTTGGGATTGGCATAAATTGGAATTTTTCAAAATTTTGCTTTGTGTCCGACTCTTGTCTCACCGACCCTTGTTGCCCCGTAGTAACTGCTCTTGAGTACCCTTTGTTGTATGTACTCGTATTATTCACCTCCTCATCCTTTCTCCTATGAGTAGGCCTTTTGGTAGCTTCCCCCGCTTCTATCTTGCCGCACCTAACTGCGTGTTCTATCCTTTCTCCGCACCTCACAATTTCTGAAAAATCTATCATAGAACTCCCCAACATGTGATTGATGAAAGAAGCTTTCAAAGTATGGATGAAGAGTGTGGCTGTTTCTTCCTTTAAAAGAGGCGGCTGAACCTACATGGCTACCTCTCTCCATCGTTGAGCATATTGCCTGAAGCTTTCGCTTGGCCTTTTCTCCATACTTTGGAGAGTGACTCTGTCGGGAGCTATGTCTGCTATGTGGCCGTAATGTTTCATGAAGGCCTGGGCCAGGTCCCTCCATGTCTTGATTTGGGTATTGCTGAGTCGATCGTACCATTTAGCCGCAGACCCAACCAGACTATCCTGAAAGCAGTGAATCAATAATTTTTCATTATCGGCGTGTCCCGCCATTCGTCGACTGAACATCTTCAAGTGTGCTCCAGGGCAGCTAGTCCCATTGTATTTTTCAAAATCCGGAGTCTTGAACTTTGGTGGAAGTACTAAGTTTGGGACCAGACTTAGCTCTTTGATATCAATTCCACAACGAGTTTCAGTCTTTTCTATCGCTTTGACTCTCTCCTCCAACCATATGTAGCGATCTTCCATCTGCCTTGAGGGTTCAGCCTTCATTCCTTCTTTCTCCATTATATCAAAATCTGGCACCATAGGGTTAATAGGGTCATCTCCCGGGTTGGATCCTGAGCCCACTTGGAAATTCATAGGGGATCCAATATTAGCTTGCCCTTGTTGAGGCCTAATCATGACAGACGGCCTCTGGAGATACTCTTCGTGCTGTGAAGGTATATGTGGTAGGGTAGAACTTGAGGGAATACCTTCATTCTCCCCTCCGGTGATAACTATGGGGCCTTTTTCCTTTCTCGATAAGTCCATTCAACAGTTGGGTCATTTGAGCCATCTGAGACATCATGTTCCTCTAGGACTCCATCATGTCTTGCTGGATCTTGGCTAGCTGCTCTTGCACCTGATCTTGCACCTCTTTCTGGAATTGCTCTAGTCTTTGATCCATTTTCTTCAGCTTAGCACGTGTACCGTATGAGTGTTCAGCTTCCAGGTTTCCCTTTCCTTTTTCTCTCTTCCTCACTGTTATGATTTCAGTGTATTAAACTCTCTCTATGCATGTGACATGATGTAAATGCATGCGATGCTAATGCAAATACATGAAATGAATGCGAAAAAGAAAGAGGGGCGTCGATTATAATTCAATTTTATTTAGAAAGCTTTTTAAGAAAATAAAGCTCTTTACATAAAATGGATTATAAATACGGCTTTGTCCTCATAGTCCATGTACAAATAAGAATCCTCTTTTTCGTAATCGGATGTTTATGATCATGTCCCGTGAACTTCCAAATGGATGCTTCTTCTAGCTCCTTGTTGCTTGGTCCAGACCGAACCTCTTAACTCATTTATCTCCGCAATGTTCATGAGCTTCTTTCAGAAAATTGAGACATGGTAGCTCCCGAATAATCTTTGTTGGCTTAACTCTTCAGGCAAGGTCTTGTATTCTTCTGTGTGCTATTCAGCCCTCTCTCGTTGTTTGCTTGGACTATGTTTGAATGACCGTATTATATCCCACTTTATCAAGAAAGTCGTTTTCCGTGTCAAACTTTCTAACTCAGCAATCGAATATGAATCAACACTCCCTTTCTAGGATGATGCAATGCAATGCAATTCAATCAAAACAAAAACACGTTAGTATAGGAGAAACAAACAAATACCAAAGAAAACGCGTTAGTGCAAGAGAAATAGACAAACACAAAACATCTATTCAGGTGAACACTAGGGGTTTGGCGTAGCTCTATCTAGGCTAGGCTCCTAGGACTCTCTTCATGTGGTTTGGTTCTAACGGAAGGGTACCCGAACCAGTAGATTCCTCGATCCTCACCCATTATAGGCTCATATGAAACGAGTTCGGTTCAGGGGAATACATTTCCCTATGGCTGCACGGAGATGAAAATCTCACGAAGACATAGGTACGGATGTATCCTGAAAGCGATCCACTATCTTGCACGGAGGTGAAAACCTCACGAAAGAGTAGCTTCTCACTCCCACTTAAGGGTGCGACCACAACGGTCATGCAAATATGAATGTAGAAATATCCTAAGAGACTCAACATTATTGCAATCCTAGCACCCGCAAAGTTGAAAACCGAGATCGAATTGAAAATTACGATCACTTTTATTGATTTTAAAGCACTCAAATGAATTGGAATAGTCGTCAAAGTCTCATCTCGAAATCACGAAATGCCACATCAAGTAGGTTAGGACACAGCACCCCGAATCCTCGAGAATAAACTAGGACTAATTCGGATCGTTGTCATTTTGAAAATTCTATCTCGAGGTAACGAGATGTCATACTCAGTAAGTTAGAGCACCACACTTTATACTCCCTGAGAATAAGTTTTTTTTTATTCTAAACAATTTCAGAAATTCTCGAGGTAACGAGATGTCACGCCCGGTAAGTTAGAGCCAAACATTTTGTACTCTCGAGGATAAGCTTTTTATTTTAAATCGAAAGAAACATGATTTTTCAAAACAATTTTCCAAATTTTCGACAAAAGGACAGGAAATAATCAATTTACGGCCTGACTCTCTTTTTGGTCCCTAGTGGAGTCGCCAAGCTGTCGAAACCGTCCCTTTTTGGGAAAGGCGGGAATCGACCTTGGGTTTTGAAAACGAATAAAAAGAAAAGGGAGTCGCCACCGATCTTTATTAGGTGTGATTGGATCACCTTTTGTTTTAATAAAATGATTTGGTTTACTAAAACAATGTTTTTCGGTCCGCGAGGTTTTGAGAAATCGAGTTCGGGAGTCGGTTACGTGCGAGGAAGGGTTAGCACCCTCGTCACGCCCAAAATTGGTACCGATTTGATCAATTAATGTCCTCATGTCGAAAGTTGAAAGTTTTAAAGGAATTTAAAAATCCGACCTCTTTTGGAAATATTTGAGTTTTCTTGAATTCAGTCAAAATTTTCTCGTTTCGAAGGAATAAAATATCACATCCAATACTTTAGGACACGATAGTTTAAATCCTCGATCCTAAGATCATCTCACAGCTTTCCGGAGTGCAAATCAAGACTTTCTCGTTCCAAAGGAATCAAAATATCACATCCAATACTTTAGGACATGATAATTTAAATCCTCGAACCCGAGGTCATCCCATAGTTTTTTTGAAAATCAAGATCTTCTCGTTCCAAAAGACTAAAATATCACATCCAATGCTTTAGGACACGATAATTTAAATATTTGAATCCAAGATCATCTCGAAACTATCGATTTACATAAAATGACGCAAACAAAAATAATCATGAAAATGTCGAAACAGAAACAAAAATGAAATAAAATAAAATAAAAATATAGAAAATAAAACGAAATTTAAAAAAAAAAACGAAACAATGTCAAAATGATAGAATTAGTAACAACGAGGATAATAAACATCATAATATGAATACTAATAATAATAATAATAATAATAATAATAATAATAATAATAGTAATAGTAATATAGTGATAATAATAATAATAATAATAATAATAATAATAATAATAACAATATGTACAAGATAATAATATAAATATTGTAATAATAATAATAATGATAATAATACGCAATATATACAATGTACTAGTAATAATAATAATAAAGTTAGTATATACAAGTAATAATACAATAATAATAATAATAGTAATAATAATAGTAGTATAGCAAATATAATAATGATAATAATAATAATAATAATGATACCATAATAACAATAATAATAATAATAATAATAATAATAATAATAATAATAATAATAATAATAATAACACTAATGCATAAACAATAATAACGCATATAATAAAAGCAACGAATTTAATCAAAATAATTAAAAATGGCTAAGATTGAACAAAATCGAAACATTTGGGGTAAGTTTGAAATAAAAGGCAAGAGGAAGGGATCGGACTGAAGCGCGCGAAATAATCAGAGGAGCAAAAGGGAAATTTTCCCGCATTTTAAGACGCTGCGTTTGGGGTAAGGACCAGGTTGAAAATTAGATAAACTTTCAGGGCCAATTTTAAAGAAATTGAAAATCTGATTACAAGGATATAACAGGACGGATGGACTTATGGCGCAATTGTCCCATCGAGGGGGAACGCGCGGATCTCACTAAGTTGGGTCGGTCTGCCCGGGGTTGCCCAAAATGATGCTGTTTTGGCGCCTGGGGAACCCAATGAAACGTTGTCGTTTCGTAGGGTATAAGAGGCCAAATTTTATGTTTTTATTCCAGATCTTTCTTTCATCAGAAAAATAAAAAAAAACTTTAACCTTTCCTCTTTCTCGCCTGACCGATTAGTCTTCTGCCGCCGTCCGTCGCACTACCGCGTATGTGGTGGTCGTCGAAGCAGGGCAACAGACTTTAGCCCCGTTTCCGAGCCTGTGTATGGGAAGAGTTCCGGCGTTCCAAATCCCCGAGAGGAGAGAATCCCTTTCTCTACCTCGGGTCTGAATCCAACGACGGGGAGGAGGCTCCGTCGATCCCCCACCGGAGTTCAGGTTCGTTTTTCTCTCACCTTTATTAATTTTTTTTAAAAGATTTTGAAATAATAAAATAAAATAAAAACGAAAGCAAATAATGGTAGAAGCGAAAGTCGAAAATCTTAATGTTTCTCTGTTATTGCTGAGGATTCGTAAAGAACGAAAAAAAAAATCACACTCTGACTTTTGTTGTTTTTTTTTTTTTTTTTTTTGCTATTGCTCTTCTCTCTCGTTCAAAAAAGAGAGCCCTTCATACATTGTTTTGAGTTGGTTTTTATAGCCGAATAAGAAATAGAATGAAAATACAAAGTCCATTTGCTGTTGTGGTTTATTTGCTGTCATCGTTTGTCCTCTTTCGCAGGTATGGGCGATGGTAGAGGCGTGCGAAGGTCGTCGGTTGTGGGCGTGGTGGTGACAGAGGCTAGTGGTGGTGGCAGACAAAAGGTTGTGGGGCTGGTGGCTGAGTGGAGTTGCGACGCATCGGGGGCTAGGGTTTCGGAAACCCTAGCTTTCTGGAATCAAATTTTCGGGCCCTTGGATTTGGGCCAGATGTTGGGTTGAGTTTCTTTTATTGGGTTTTAGTTTGGGGCCCGGACAAATTTGGGCTTATACAGACCATATTGGAGGTATTAATTCAGTAATTTGCACTCAATCGTTGTTGGAAGCTTTAAATAGCTAGAATCGGAAAATGACATATTCTCGATTTTAATATTTTGTCAAAAATAGCTGTAACTTTAATTGTATGGACAATTATGCAAGTTCTAAAAATGGTCAATTGTTGATTATGACTTATAAACATCTGTCTACAATTATGGAAATGAAATAGGGAAAGTTTTTAAATCTCTGGGAGGATTCCTGATTTTTGTTTCATTTGTTTCAATGCACCATTAAAATAGTTCACGATAAGTGTTTGAAATTTGATGTTCTTTTTGTTCATTTCTTTTAATTCTCTAATTTCTTTTTATATTAACATTCAGGGGTTAGATTGTGCTTTAATGATGGGAGGAGATGTTGCTCAACAAACTTGTTGATATGTAGTTTCTCCCCTAATTGCAATCTCTCAAGGAGTTTCAGTTTGCATATAACTTGCCAATATATTTTGTATGATAAAAAATAAATTCCTTAAGGGTAATTTCTTTATGCTTATCTCGACAATTTTCCTTCATGATTGTTTACCTGTAAGAGTTTTCTATGTTAACAATTACAAAAATAAAAATAAAAAAATACAGAATTTCCTCAACTATAATTGTTGTACGCCAAAGTAAAGGATGAAAACGTTGTTGGTGTTTTGGCAAGGCTGAGCAGCAAGCTTGTACAGCAAGCCTCGTTGCTTGGTGAAGAAACAAAGCAGAAATTTGCTAAGAAACAAGAACAGCAACGAGAAGCAAGAGAAAAATGGAGCTTTAGGTGATTGAAATCTGATGATATTTTATTACAAACAACATTGGCATACTGCCATTACATATATCAGACTTTGACAAAGCAAATCAAAGCAAATTTTCACGTAATACTTACCTAATCCCACTAATTACATTGGAATAAGTAAAGCTTAACTTGTAAACTTAAACAAAGCTGATATGTCAGCTCAATCACCACCTAATTACATCAAATATCAGCCTAACATAGTTCCAAATGAACTAAATTACATTACATTAACTAAAGATTACAAAATGGATAAAAATGACACAAGTTTGCACATGCAATAATAGCTCCTGCATGGCTCGATTGCATGGCCACCTTTTCTGCTGCATGAGCAGCTTCTTTGGTGCTGCATGGGCTGCATGGAAGGCCATATTCTAACAAACATTACTGGCTCCATTGATTTTGTATAATGTTCAGCTTCGAATATTGATTTTGTTGGCCGAAAACAAAACCTACATGAGTGAAGCTCAGAGAAGCGCACTGAATGCGCTTCTTTTTCGCACTGGTGAGTGACCAGTCCAAGGATATAGTCCTTGCTCTTGCTACAAACCGTCCCGGTGATCTTGATTCAGCTGTGGCCGACTGTATTGATGAAGTATTGGAATTCCCTTTGCCTAGGGAAGATGAACGTGTCAAACTGCTAAATCTGTACCTAGACAAGTGCATAGCTCAGGCTGGCTCGAGAAAACCTGGTGTGCTTCAGAAATAATTTAAAAAGGCAGCATCAGCAGATTGAAATCGAGGGACTGAGTGATGATATCTTAAGAGAAGCTGCAGCTAAAACTAAATGATTTTCAGAAGGAAAATAGCCAAACTAATGGCTAGTGTACAAGCAGCCATTTATGGGAGTGAGAATTGTGTGCTTGACCCGACCCTATTTCGTGAAGTGGTGGATTATAAGGCTGCAGAACATCAACAGAGAAGAAAACTGGCTGTTGGCCATGGAGGTCGGGTTTGAAACTTTTTTTTTTTTTCACTGAATTTTGCACTTTGGTGTCAAATTTTGGCAATGCCTCGTAGTTTAGCTGGTTGATTAATTAAAAAGCTAAATTTTTTATTAGGGTTTAGAGAATTTTAATATTATACATATCTTATGAATTTTTTTTATTATTTATTGTAGGTTATTCTTAAACACATTTTTGTGTTTTAATTTCATGATTTCTACGTGCATGTACAAATGATAAAATCTCTAACTATTATTAATTTATTTGGAGTTCCGATTGTTATTGGACATATTCAAATTAAGTGAAAGAGAAATCCTTAAGGCACTACTATGTAACACTACAGCAAAACAGACTTCTAGCGGCGTTTTTAGTGGCGTTTTAAAGAAAAACGCCGCAAATATTATACCTTAGCGGCGTTTTAAGGAAAACGCCGCTAAAAAATGAGCAATAGCGGCGTTTATTTCCAAAACGCCGCTAAAAAGGATATATAGCGGCGTTTATACATAAAACGCCGCTAAAAGTCTGATCTGTAGCGGCGCTTCTGCACAAACGCCGCTAAAAGTCCGATCTGTAGCGGCGCTTCTGTAAAAACGCCGCTAAAAGTCCGATCTGTAGCGGCGCTTCTGTAAAAACGCCGGTAAAAGTCAGATCTGTAGCGGCGCTGCTCTAAAAATGCCGCTAAAAGTCAGATCTGTAGCGGCGCTTCTCTAAAAACGCCGCTAAAAGTCAGATATGTAGCGGCGCTTCTGTAAAAAAACCGCTAAAAGTCAGATCTGTAGCGGCGCTTCTCTAAAAACGCCGCTAAAATCTATTAAAACTATTTCAATTAAAAATAAAACGTCGTCGTTTCTATTTAATATAAAAATTGAAAAAAAATCAACATTAGTGGCGTTTTTGTTCAAAAACGCCAATAAATGTATAGCAATGCAAAAAACTATTTTGATTTCTAAATAGAACGGCGCCGTTTTGGTATCAATATAAAATTAAAATAGTGGCGTTTTGTCCAGAAACGCCGCAAATAGCTATTTTATTCCAAAATATAAACGGCGCCATTTTGGTATCAATATAAAAATTGGAAAAAAAACTCAGCATTAGTGTTTATAATTTAGTGGTTCAATTGTCTAATGTTTAGGGTTTATAAGTTTATAAGGTTATGAGTTTAGTGTTTACAGTTCATGATTTAAGGTTTAAGGTTTATAGTCCATGATTTAGGGTTTAGGGGTTATTCATTGGGGATTAAGGTTTAAAGGATACGTTTTTAAGGTTTATGGGTTTAGGTGTTATGGGTTTAAGGGTTAAGAGGATAAAGGTTAGGGTTTAGAGTTTTAAGGCTTGTGATTCTAAAGTTTAGGGTTTTAATATTTAGGGGTTAGTGTTTATGGTTTAGGATTTGAAGTTTAGGGTTTTAAGGTTCAGAGTTTAGTGATTTAGGGCCGATGGTCAAGGGTTTATAGTTTAAGGTTTATCCGAGTGTTTATTTATTTAAAATAGGTTCAAGTCTTTAACCTTAATTTATATATTAAATAATTTATTATATAATTGTAAAATAGATAATATGATTTTTATTAAAATTTTTATCATTATATACTTTGGGGGGTTTGGGGTTATATGTTAGAGATTAGGGTTTTAAAGTTTGAAGTTGGGGTTATGTATTGTGTGGTTTGTGGTTAATTGAGTATATAAATTTATATATTAAATAATTTATTATATAATTGTAAAAGCGATATTATAGTATTTTAAACCTTTTTTATATCATATTTTGAAATTTTTTGTATATAAATATTCTTACATAAAAATTTTATAAAAAATTATGTCATGTATCTAATTCTTTTAAATATTAGTCACAATTTCCAAAATTATTTATTTAAAATTGATATGAATTATGTAATAATTAAATATAAAATTGTAATAAAAGTACTCAAGCACTCTTTCATTGATCTCTTCTTATAATTATTATTTAACTTCGTATTAACTAAAATGTAAGTTTTTTAATTATATATTTAAATTATAGAGAAAATTAATAACACATAGAAAAAATTTGAAACAAATTATAACATAGAAAAAACTATGTTAAAATGGAAAAAATTAAAATAATTTAAAATTAAAATACTATGATTTAAAATACTATGATTTAAAATAATTTTAAAGATTTATGGGTGTATGATTTAAAGATTTTAAATTTATATATAATAATTTTAAAGTTTTAAGTTTTAAGTTTTAATGGTTTAGATTAATTAGGGTTAATAAGAAAAAATTTGGAACAAATTATAACATAGAAAAAAATATGTTAAAATGGAAAAAATTAAAATACTATGATTTAAAATAATTTTAAAGATTTATGGGTGTATGATTTAAAGATTTTAAATTGATATATATAATTTTAAGTTTAAAGTTTAAAGTTTTAATGGTTTAGATTATTTAGGGTAATTAATAATAGTATAAAAATATAAAGATTAAAATACATTAAAATTTACCGGCGTTTTAAAAAAAACGCCACAAAATCCATCAACATATATTAAGACGGCGTCGTTCGAAACTTTGTTGTTTGAATTAGTGGCGTTTGTTGACTAAAACGCCACAAAATATATCAAGACAATGAGGACGTCGTCGTTTAAATTAGTGGCGCAAGATAAAAAACGCCACGAAAAGTCCATATGTAGTGGCGTTTTTTTATAAAACGCCGCAAATAAGTATGCACATGAAGCTCCACGACGTCGTTCTGTCAACAATCAGTGGCGCTTTTTTAAAACGCCGCAAAACATAAAGTCCTGTTGAGCAAGACGTCGTCATTTTGCTGTGCACGGTTTTATCCCCCTTCACCCCCCGAAATCCCTAAGTGTTCAACTTGTTTTCTGCTTCAACTTTTCCCTTTCATCCCCTTCTTCCCCGTCGAATGGTTAAAGAAAACAAAGGACGGTATGGCAACCGAAACCACTGTAATCCCCTTCTTCCCTAAACATTTCTGCTGAAGCTTCTCCCTAGGTTCTGTCGTCCTTTGTTTTCTGCTCAAATTTCCCAATATTCCGACATTCAACAAAGAAAGACGGTATGGAATTTGTAAACAGAAACTTTTTTGATTTAGGGATTTTGTTTATTTATATAATTTTGTTTTTCATTTTGTTTAACTTCTTTAATTTTTTTATGCTAAGTATGAACTAGGTATAAAAAAAATTTGGTTGATTTGGTGGCCTGTAGGATCGTCTTCAGCAAAGGAACGAGGCTGGGTTGTCGCTGGGTATTTTTTTGTTATGATTATTTGCTTTAATCTCTGTAATGTAGATGTGTAATCTAGAAAAGTTAATCTTCTTCGATGAAAATACAGTACTGTGATTCTTGCATTTTGCATCGGATTACAGCCAACTCCACATCAGCTTCAACTCTCTTTCCAAAGTACTACTATATATTCACTATTTAATTACTTGCTGCCAAATTATGAGTTCCTCGTCTGGATAAATAGTATTCTTTTGTTCCTCGTCTTTAAATTATGAGTTCTTTATATGCTTTCCGAATGAAAACTTAGCTCATTGTTCTTTCCACATCTATTCATTTTTTGTAGCTTATAAGCAAAACTTGATTCTGTCAATGTTTTAACATGGTGATATATGTTACCGTATTTGTAATTCAATCATTAGTCTGCAATGTTTATTAATGTTGGGAGCTGGTATACTTTCATACTGCTAGGGTAAGCCAGTGAAACTAGGCCGCTGCAGGTATTCTGTTCTTTGAAACTTTAGCTGGATGAATATATAGTCGGATTTTTAGTGTTAGAAATGTTACATATTTAACGTGGACTGTTTCCTCTTCTCTGTTAAGTGTCCACTTAGATGTTTTGAATAGTATCAACAACGATGCTTAGTAAATTACAAAGCTTATGAATTAATACATGGAGATATTTATCATTACTGCTTCCTGCTCCTTCTGCAACTTCTAGTTCAACTGAACAGTTACATTTAATCTTCGATTTAATATCTGGTAGTGCTATTGATAAAGTTTTTATTTCATATATCTCATGCTTCAGAGTGATTTTAATAGGTTGCTGTAATAGTAAAGCCAAAAAGAATGATTTTCTATTTATTATGCTATTCCTTGTATTTGCTGTAAAATCACCATGTGTAGAGTATTTTTATAAAAGTGCTCAAATAAAGATTTTTCACACACTTCAGTTAAATTTGTAGAAAATATTAAATAAATCTTGGCGTGTATAGAATAAAACACATAACACCTTAATCGGATATTGCTTGAAAAAAAAAAGATAGCAATGCAAACATAATTTGAAACTTGATATGCGACATTTGAAAAGCCCTTATTTAAACACTTTTGAACAAATTTGGTCTTTATTCAAGCACTTTAAAAAAAGTTAACCTTTATTTGACTATTTTAAAATATTCATTTGGGCACTTCTACAAAAATTAGATATTATATGATAATTTTTTTAAAAGAATTAAGTAAGAATCCATACATTTCGATATTATATCCATTTAAGCATTGCTGCATCCATTTCCTTATTGTTTGGAATTATGTATTTGTTTGGTTTCTTTTCCCCCAAATTCTTCCATATCAACAGGCCCAATTTTGTGTATTGTTTTTTACATAATCTCATTCCACCACTCTTTACTGCAGTTCCCCAAATAAAAATAGTCTTTACTTTATAAATTTTGTATTTTTTTTATAAAGTTATAACATTTATTATTCTTTTCTCATTTCAAACCAATTATGTGTTTGATTAATGTTTCTTAATGACAAGAATCTAACCATTATTGTTTTATAAAATGATGTTTGTAGATAAGAAGATATTTGGGGCTGTTTGATTCTGGTATTTGATCTCAAGAAGTTGGCAGCACCATTTCTGACATTTCTAGGGGTTGTCTTCATTTGGCATTTTCTGTGTTCTCTAAACATTTCTTAGAGGTATGTATATGCTGTTTAAGCGATTTGATTGGTTTAAATTTTCGTTTTACAGTAGTTGCTAAAGTTAATCAATTCATAACATGTGCCAATGTTCTGGTTGAAATTAAAAATGGTTTCGGATTCTGAATATCTATTTCCTTTAAGGTTGTTTATGAAATTCAATACTAAGTTAAAGGTATGTGAAATTTACGTTTCTGATTAACTTTAATTTAACAAATAATAATAATAATATAAATAATAATAATAATAATAATAATAATAATAATAATAATAATAATAATAATAATGAGACCTAAATTTTAAAAATTGTAAAATAAAATGGCTAAAATCTTGCATATAAGATGATATAAAATGATATAAAATGGTAGTAATATTCTGTTATCAGTATAATATTAATATTGATCAGTATGTTAATATGTTTTATTATAAAAAATAAATTTGTTTTAAAAGAAGTAATTTAAAAACTGTTTAAATTTAAAAACTTATAAATATTTTGTTATCAATATAATAATATAGATCATTATTTAAATATGTTTTAAAATAGAAAATAAATTCTTTTTTTAAAAGAAGTAAGTTAAAAACTTGTTAAATTTAACATCTCAGCAAATTTCAATTATAACAAAACATATAATAACACCTCAACTGATTCTCGATTTGAAATTTTAATTTAACTTACATAATACGTAATACATAACTAACATAAAATTATTTAACTTACATAATAAATAACTTACATAACGTACATAGCTTTCATCAAATTATCTAACTTACATAATACATAACTTACATAACTTTCATCAAAATATTTAACTTACATAATACATAACTTACATAATACTTGTATATATAAAAATAAAAAGATTCAAAGTATATAGGCTGGAAACCTGACGGGTTGCCTTATATCTCACTGGAAGATATAACGGATCCTCCCCAGGTGTAACAATGCCACGTATGAAGAATCTTAAATAATACATAACTTACTTCATACTTGTGTAGATAAAAATAAAAAGATTCAAAGTATATAGGCTGGAAACCTGACGGGTTGCCTTATATCTCACTGGAAGATATAACGGATCCTCCCCAGGTGTAACAATGCCACGTATGAAGAATCTTAAATAATACATAACTTACAATGCCATGTATGATGAATCTTAAAGAAATTTTTGTTCTAAAAATCAAATTCTTATCAATTAACAATTTAGCCGTGTAAATTATTGTCAACTTTAGACTTCAACAACAACGAAATGGATAGGAGTTGGATGAAATTGTCAAGGGTAAGCAACAGCTATCGAAATGGAGTAGAAACTTTTCTGAATTTCGCATTTCAAAATGCAAGCCAAGAGAATATGATTCTTTGCCCGTGTAAGAAGTGTTGCAATATTATCTGGCATTATCGTGAAGTGGTCTACGAACATCTAGTTGTTGATGGCTTTGTCCGGGGGTACAAAATATGGTTTTTTCATGGAGAGTGTACATCTACTGGAGCATCTTCATCAATGAATCTGGGGTATCCTCATAGTGCTTTCAATCAGAATGTTAGAGACGATAACATGGAAAACATGTTGCGGGATGCTTTTAATATGCGCAGTGATGGTTTCGGGTCATTTCCACCTGACTTGGGTGCAACCGATGATCATAATTTTGGTAGAAATACTTTCACCGAAGGGGGAAGAAGTGTACCGGATGAACAGCCAAATGAAGAAGCGGCGAGGTTCTACACGTTGCTTGGTGAAATGAATGAAGAACTGTATGAGGGATCAAAATTTTCTAAACTGTCATTCTGTATTCGTTGACAATGCTGTTAGAGTTTCTGCAAGAAATGTTCCCGTTTGCAAAAATCCCTCAATCTTCCAAAGACATGAAGAAATTGATAAAGGATTTGGGCCTTGGCTACAACAAAATTCACAGTTGCCCAAATGACTGTATGTTGTATTGGGGCGACCGCATAAACCAACAGTGCTGTCATGTATGTGGCCAATCCCGTTGGATTAATAGAAATACAGAGGACGGTAACGAGGATGAACACGATACACAGTCAAAGAAGCAGCCAGTTAAGATTTTGCGATATTTTCCGCTAATACCAAGGCTTCAACGGCTTTTCATGTCGTCAAAGACAGCCGAATCAATGACGTGGCACCGTGATGGACGAACAGATGATGGGTTGTTAAGGCATCCTGCAGATTCTTTAGCTTGGAAATCTTTTGATTCCAAATTTCCAAGCTTTGCAAGCGATCCTCGGAGTGTGGGGCTTGGGCTAGCATCCGATGGATTTAACCCTTATAAACTCATGAGCACAACGTACAGTACTTGGCCTGTGGTGCTTGTTCCCTACAATTTGCCTCAATGGGTTTGCATGAAACAATCTTCTTTTATCTTGTCCATGATTATACCTGGAGAGAAAGGGCCGGGGAATGATATTAACGTCTATTTGCAGCCACTTGTTGACGAGTTAAAACAACTATGGGCTGGTGTTCAGACATACAATGCAATGAGAAAAGAGAACTTTAATTTACGTGCAGCTTTAATATGGACTATTAACAACTTCCCGGCTTATGCTAATTTATCTGGTTGGAGTACCAGGGGACGTTATGCTTATCCGTGTTGTGCTGCGTAGACATGTTCGCAATGGTTATATAATGGGAAGAAGTTCTCTTACATGGGGCATCGTCGGTGGTTACCGGAAAATCATACATTTAGATTTCAGAGTGCTCAGTTTGATGGTACTGAAGAGTTCAGAACAGCTCCTTCGCAGACTGGTGGATTCGAAATATTCTTAATGTTGAAAGATATGAATTTCATTTATGGGAAGATGAATCAACCGGCCAACCCGCAAAGAAATAGAAGATCTAGAGATGAATCTGATGATGAATCTGATGAAGAGGATGATTCTCATGAGGCGGACTTGTGGAAAAAAAGAAGTATTTTTTTCGAGTTGCCTTATTAGATGCATCAGATTTTACGCCATAATCTTGATGTCATGCACATAGAGAAAAATGTCTGCGAGAACATCATTGGGACTATTTTGAATGTCGATGGAAAATCGAAAGATAATCTTCAGAGTCGACTTGATTTAGTCCACATGGGAATTCGGCGTGAGCTTCATCCCCGAGAACTTCCGAATATGAAATATCAGTTGCCGCCTGCTATTTTTTCAATGTCGAAGACGGAGAAAGAAGTGTTCTGTACGGTGTTGAAGGATATAAAGGTCCCGGATGCGTATGCATCAAATATATCGCGATGTGTGAGTCTTAAGGATCGAAGACTATATGGCTTAAAATCGCATGACTATCACATCTTGATGCAAGACTTACTACCAGTTGCTATGCGGTGTTGTATGTCGAAAAAGGTGACGGCTCCTGTAATTGAACTGTCAAATATAATGAAAGGCATTTGTGGTAAAGTTTTGAATGTTCAAGAACTTGAGAGACTACAAGATCGAGCCGCATTGACTTTATGCAATCTGGAGAAGATCTTCCCGCCTTCCTTCTTCACTATTATGGTGCACTTGTTAATTCATCTCCCGCGTGAAGCACTTCTTGGTGGACCCGTTTTCTATCGATGGATGTATCCCATTGAAAGGTCTTAATTTATTTGCAAAATATTTCTTCATTCAGCTCAATGCCTTTAGTTGCAACTTTTGATAATGTTGTATACCGTGTTTAGGTTCCTTTCCAAATTGAAGTCATACTGCCGCAATAAGCGTTATCCGGAAGGATCAATTGCCGAGGGGTACTTGGCAGAGGAATGTATGACTTTCTGTTCGAGGTATTTGGAAGATGTTGAAACAAGAATGAACAGACCAAGTAGAAATGCTGGGCTCACAGATCATAATTTGGCCGAAACTTATTTATTTCAAAGTTTCAGAGAACCGATCGGCAAAGTCGAAATTGCAGAATTAGACGATAGATCGTGGGTCCAAGCACATCGATACATTCTTTTTCATCACGATTCAATGGAACCATTTCGGACGTAAGTTCTAGAATTTGATAAATACTCATCAATTATAATTTGTTTGTCTTCTAACAAAGTAAAACTTTTTTTACCGTATAGTGAGTACAAACAAATATTGAGAGCTCGTTCACGATCCCGAAGATTAAATCGACGAGAAATTAATAAGTTGTTCACAGAATCATTCCATGAATGGTTAAGCCAAATGGTATGCAATTTAAGTTTTCATTGACAAGTCATAATGTTTTCTCATAACATTCATAATTACTCGATTTACTTTCCATCAATAGGTTTGGAGTCGGAATGAAGTAAATGACGACGTTAAATGGCTTTCACAAGGTCTAAACAGAATAGTTAAAAGATATAATGGCTTCCTCATCAATGGATACAGATTTCATACAAGGTATCGCGAGAGATTGAGGAGAACCCAAAATTGCGGAATTGTTGTTAATTCTTCGATTACAAGTTATGCTAGTGCTAGGGACAGTAATCCGATCGAGGGGAATCTGGAGTATTACGGACTTATTACTGACATCATTGAGTTGGATTATTACGGCAAATGCAAAGTTGTCTTATTTCGAGGTGATTGGGCTGATGTGAATACGGCTCGCGGAATTAAAAACGATCAATATGGCTTTACAATGGTGAATTTCTCTCGATTGATTCACACCGGAGAACAACTGATGGACGAGCCGTATGTGTTTTCTTCTCAAGTTAAACAAGTTTTTTACTCCGAAGATCCAACTGATGAGGGTTGGTACGTTGTACTTCGAAACACCCCTAGAGACTTGTTCGACATTGGCAGTGGAAGTAGAGATGACATAGTCGAAAGATCAGAAACTTTGCCTTTTCCAGAACAAGACTTAACTGAAAATATCCCTAGTACTAGTCAACAATTTCAATGGGTTCGTCAGGATGTGGACGAAGATATTTACGAAATATGATGTAGTAAGATTTAATGATTTATTATTTATATGTAATATTATAATTTTCATGTTGGTCATGTTATATAATTTAACTATTTTAAATGTCCTATTATTGTTGTTATTTGTTACTAAAATTTTGAACTATTTTATGTGTATTGCAGGAAAAATGCCTAGAAGACGATTACGAGGTTTAAATATTAGAAATTATACTCCAAATTCAGAAGACGTAAATAATGGACAGGATACAGTTGTTGGATCTTCTAGTCTGCCGGACATAGATGACGAGCATGGAGAATTCCAAAGTAATGTTAAGTTTATTTTACATGCATGTTGAATTTTATTATTGATTCATTTTTCAATTTTAATGTAATAATATATCATTTTTCAGCTGAGGGTGGTGGGACGCGTAGAGCTCGGGGACGTACGTTACTTACAGATTTATATGACTTAGAGCCTACCCAGCGTGTTGAAGTAAGGAGAAACAATCATGGCCAGCCTATCGGATCTGAAGCTCGATTGTTGGCAGGCTATTTGGGCATTATAGCACGAAATTCGAATATGTTGCCCATTAACTACGAATCATGGCATCACATGCCTGATGCCAACAAAAATCAGGCTCTCGATAATATTAAGGTAATAAAAGGTGAATGTAATTTATAATACTTTAATTTAACCTTCATTTATATTAACTTTTTAAAAAAAAAATTTCAGGGTAGATTTGCTTTAGAGGTCTCCGATGACTATGTTAAGAAGACATTGGGTAAAAAATGGAGAGACAATAAAAGCACCCTAAAAAAACAATATTTTAAGAAAGACATCAGCCTCGACGAAAAACTGCGAAATGTCCCGCCGGGAATGTTGAGGTACCAATGGAAAGATCAAGTTAGATTCTGTAATTCAAAGAAAGGAGAGGTATTACGTACTTTGAAAGTCTTAGAAATTTTTCGGTTTATCGTATTTACTATATAAATAATTCAAATCCCATTATGTAGGACCGTGAGCGAGTTGGAACAAGCAGCAGACAGAAACAACAATTCACGTACACGGCAGGTTCCAGAAGTTTTGCTCGTGTGGCTGAGGCTGAGGTATTATAATTTATTACTTCTTTCAAATATTAATGATTTATACTATTAACTTATATTTTTTCTGCTATAATGTAGGAAGTTTCGTCAGGTCAAAAAGTTGGACGCCTTCAACTTTTTGACATTACGCATAGGAAGAAGGATGGATCTCCGATGACATCCAAGGCTGCAGAAATTTTGGTATATTTATTTAATAAAAGTTGATTTTTTATAAATATTTATAATGTTTAATTATAATGGTTTAATTCATCGTTTGTAGTTTTACATTTCTAATTTTAAGTTATGTTCCATTTCTTTTTATTATATATTTCGTTTCTAACTCTTTTATTGATTTATTAGGATAAACTAAAGGAGAAGAAGGCGGAGTATGAAGCGGTTGCTTCGTCTGACAGTTCTGTTAATCTCGACGAGATTGATAACAGAATTATTACTGATGTTTTGGGTCCTGAAAGGTACGACTGCTTCGATTGATAGTTTTGTTAATCTTGAGTATATTTATAACAGAATTATCACTAATGTTTTGGGTCTTACAAGGTATGGTCGGGTTCGATGTCAAGGATCAGGTGTTACTCCGACCCAATATTTTGGATCCGGCTCCCGGCAATACATGCCTTCCGGGAGTCAATCTCGTGCTGAAGTTCAGAGACTGAAAGACCAGATATCTCTGATGGAAGCGAGCACAGCTGAGCAAATTTCTCAGCTTAGAGCGGAGGCAGCAGCGAGGGAGGCGGAACAAATTTCTCAGCTTAGAGCAGAGGCAGCAGCGAGAGAGGCAGAGGCAGCAGCGAGAGAGGCGGAGCATGTTGCTCAACTTAGAGCGGAGGCAGCAGCGTGGGAGGCAGAGCAGAACAGAAAGTATGAAGAACTCCAGCTACAGCTGCAGACTATGATGAAGTTGTTCCAGCAGCAGTCGCAGAGGCCGTCCTCTTAGACATTTCTTTTCTTGTTGTAAGATTTTTTTTAACATTGTTACAGTTAAACATTATTGTAAGAATTGTTTGAATTATGCTTCATTTTTTAATAAATATCATATATCTTTTATTAAATTTGAAGTATTTGTTTAGATTTAATGCTTTTACTAAGATTTAAATGTTTTATTTGCTGCCTAGGGTTGGAATTATATACAACTGTTGCTGTTTTTGGCTGGTTTTTACTGCAGGGAGGGTAGGATATTGGAAAAAAAGAGCACAGCAAATCTGTGCAAATTAGTGGCGTTTTTTATACAAACGCCGCTAAAAGTGGGGACTTGTAGCGGCGCTTTTAAAAGAAACGCCGCTAAAAGCCCCTACCTTTAGCGGCGTTTGTTTGAAAAGCGCCGCGACAAACCCCTACCTTTAGCGGTGTTTGTTGGAAAAGCGCCGCTAAAAACCCCTACCTTTAGCGGTGTTTGTTTTAAAAGCGCCGTTACAAACCCCTACCTTTAGCGGCGTTTGTTTTAAAAGCGCCGCTAAAAACCCCTACCTTTAGCGGCGTTTGTTTGAAAAGCGCCGCTAAAAGCCCCTACCTTTAGCGGCGTTTGTTTTAAAAGCGCCGCTAAAAACCCCTACCTTTAGCGGCGTTTTTTCACAACAAACGCCACTAAATTTTGCGGCGCTTTCGAAAGCGCCGCAAATACTATTAGTGGCACTTAAAAACGCCGCTAAAGGCCCAAAAAAACGCCGCTAAAAGTCTGTTTTGGTGTAGTGTAAGTCTAGAAATTACATTAGAAATAAGATGACACCTTTAAAGCATAGTCACCAAGTGTTACTTGAAATTCAAAAACTCCCATATAGCGGAAGTCAACCCCCTGATCAACAATTCAAAGCACCAGAAAAAGGCGACGATGATCTGTGAAATATACATACAAAATGAATCCATGATTAACAAAACCAAAAGAATTATATGTATACATGAAGATGACAATAACAACTGTTCTTAGGTTTAGCAGCTTATACTTACTTGATATGATATACTTTGGCTTCAGTAGTCTTACTGCCTCTGGTGATAATAAGAAAGAACAGAAAATATAGTTGTAGTATAGTAAGCAGGAGCAAGACAAGCGCAGCAAGAAATGATATGGGCGACCAGGGAGTGTTAAAATAATCTTTCTTCAATTTTGCCTTCCATATGTTCCAGTTTCTCTTGCAATGCTTGTTCACCTGATTAGCTATGTCCTTATAGTAGAAGTCTTCTGGGCTGTAATAAACGGAATCCCCCAGTTTGTTAAACATTTGGGTAACTGCTTCATCGTTTCCTAACAAATTATCAATAATTTCATTTTTACGGAGTAGCTCTACAATTCTACATCCTTGCTTGTGTTGATGAGATCATCTATGAATACCGCAAAATCAACAAAGTAAGTTGGCACCTCCCATGGGAAGAATTGCACGTAGGCCATATAATTTCGAAGCAAACGCTCTGTGATATCGTCGACTTGTAAGGTTGGAATCTTGAGTTCTTTGGTGCCATTGTCAAACGTTATACCAAACATGCACTCTTTCCATTTCTCCTGGTTTTGCATTTTTGGGATAGGGACACTTAATAAATGGATTCCTGCATCTTCCAGCTCTGTTGCGCTAGGCATCGAGTTCCGTGAGCTTTGGAGTTTCTCTTCTATTTTTTCTACTTCTGCTTGGGTTACTGAAGGTTTGAAAGTAGTATGTACCAAGTCTAGAAGATGCCTGGTACTAGTAGTATTTTCGGGTAAGGAGCGGGGATCTTTGCTGAAAATAAATTTAAGAGCAGATGTAGCCAAGACCTTAAAATGTCCTCTAGGTCCAGGATTTGGGTTTATCATGCTATACAACTTCAAAAGCACAAAGAAAGGAAGCTGGTTTTCTAGAAATAAAATAAATCCAGGAGCATCTCTTCAGGAATATGTCGTCCCAGTTCACTAAAATCATCTAGATGACCCGCCAGGATTAGCTGTACAACAAAGCAACCATCATACACCATCATATCTACAAAATTTGTATCATCTTCAAGGTCAGGAGGAAGAGGTTGTTCGTAGCATTTGCGAGTTTTTCCTTCCAGGTGTTTCATTGCCTTTCGAAATTGGTTGAGACCAAGGTGGGTTTCCTCAACAATCTTCTCAAACCACCTCTTTTTGATATCTTCCATCCTCGCCAAGTGTGGCTTACGGTAGTGATAGAAATCACATTTGGTTCATAGGCTCTTTCATTTACTTCACGCGGTCGACGAGGCACTTTAAAAATAGTAGGACTTTTCTGTTAACATTAAACAAATTTATTA
Source organism: Gossypium australe (assembly GCA_005393395.2). Lineage (NCBI taxonomy): Eukaryota > Viridiplantae > Streptophyta > Magnoliopsida > Malvales > Malvaceae > Gossypium > Gossypium australe. The sequence goes on along the minus strand of CM016626.1, from coordinate 141,812,554 downwards.
AAGAAGTAACTGGTTTTAGTTACTTTGTTAATTAAGGCCTTAGCTACCTACATTAATTTACTCGATGCATAAGCAATAGAATACTTTTTCAATTACCTCTTCTTCTACTTCAAATTCAAATACAACTGTTAGTGTTGTAGCCAAGTCGCTATTGTCTGAAGTCATTCTCTGCACAAAAGCATGAGATATTATTTCATAGAGTTTTGATCAAACAATTTCTTTTTCTTTCTTATATTTCTAGTATAAGATATTTTATTCAAATATTTCAAGCGCTACTAACTAATTAAGTGTTTGAGTCCTCCATCCCCAACTTTGTCAAGGTTAACCTTCATATCTATCTATTTATATTAATATAAAATAAATAATTGACACAAGTTAATCAAATATTAATTTATTCATAGAAATTATTACAAAGTTTATACATTAATATTTCAATTTAAAAACATTTAATCTTAAGAAATTGCACTCCTTCATTTAACACCTACACTGTCACTAGTGTAATACATGCCTCTCTCCCTCCTTTTTACTTCATTATTTTTCAACCCACAGCATATTGTTTCCTTTATTAACTAAGCCTTTTGCTTCTTTTATTTACGCAATGCATTAAAAAACAAATGTATAACAGTGTTTGAAATTCCTATTGGGAGGAGGAAATTCCATGCTTAACATCACCTTCCTCAATATCAGGCGAAAGGCAATGCAAAGGCGGGCTTGATCTCATCTGTTCCAATTGCCAATCAATTATATAATATTTATAATAAAGAAATTTTAAAAAATAAATAATAATAAACATAGAATTTTAACTTTGAAACAGAAAATCAAACTAACCCAATTTAGTCCCAACCATTATAGGTCAAAATGGTTTTCAATTTTTTTGATTTGTTGTCAAGAAAAAAAACCAAAAAACATTTTAAAAATGTCTTTTTTTTTATAAAATTATCCATAATCTCTTACTAATCCAATAAGAGGAAAAAGGTACTTCAGCACACTAACACGTTCAAATCCAAGTCTTTCTACACTGAAAACAATATCGATACAAAATAAGCCAAAACTTAATCAACAAAAATATAAAATCTATTTTAAAAAAATTAAATAGAAATAAAATTTTATAAATCATAACATCCCACTCATTTTGCAGGCGAAAATAAAAATACAAAAATAATATGTACTTTATTTAACTAAAATTTAATGGTTATTGAAAATTAAAAAAAACAAAGAGAAACAGTAGAAAATAAATTTTATATTTATTTTGATATAATGTTTATAATTATCCATAATTTCTCTCAAATCTTAAATAGAAAAACAAAATGGGTTTGAACACATTCAAACTTACATCCTCTTATACTAACAACAATATTGATGCCAACAAATTAAAACTCAATCAATGATTTTAAAAAAAATTAAACTGCTTATATAACTCAATTAATAAATTTCCCTCTAGATTTTAGTTTAGATTATTTTAAATTATTATAATGACAAATTTAATCCCTAACATTTATCCATTTTATTACTTTAGTCTTTTTCTTTGGACCAATTTCATCATCAATCTTTGAAATTTAATCTAACTGTTGGGAGGATCAAACTTCTTTTTCTTTCTTATACATTTAGTTCAAACTCACAGAGCAGTGTTTGAAATACCTCTTGGGAGGAGGAATGTCCATGCTCAATTTCAGTAATAGAATTGTCGAAACCATTTTTTAAAATTTTAGAAAATGGGGTCAACTTTAAAAAAAAACGAAAATAAGACTCGCCACCAATCACTTTTTACTTAGGTGTGATTGGATCACCTTGTAAAACGTTTTATTTAAAACATATAATTTTGGTCCACGAAAAAAAAATAGAAAACGAGTTCGAGAGCCAGTTACGTATGAGGAAGGATTAGCACCCTCATAACGCCCCAAAAATTGGTACCTAATCGATAAAATTATGTCCAAATGTTTGAAACTTAAAAGTATTTAAAAATATGATTTCTAAAAAAACTTCGAGCAATTTGATTTAAAATTTGAGAGTTCTTCCTTCCAAATGAATATAAACATCACATCCAGCTTGATTGGACACGATATTTTTTAAACACTCGTAACTAAGATCATCTCACGATTTACGAAACTTGTTAAAAAGATATTTAGTTATTTAGCCAAACGGAAAATCGAAACCTAGCACAATTGGGCACTATTTCCCGAATTTCTAAATACCAAAACATTGCCTTATTTTTAAAAAAAAACTTCGAGCAATTTAATTTAAAAATTTGAGAGTTATTCGTTTCGAATAAATATAAACATCACATCCAGCACAATTGAACACTATATTTTTTAAACACTCGTAACTAAGATCATTTCACGATTTACAAATCTTGTTAAAATGATATTTAGTTATTTAGCCAAACAGAAAATCGGAACCCAGCACGATTAGGCAGTATTTCTCGAATTTCTAAATACAAAACATTGCCTTATTTTAAAACCTTTTAGTAAAATATAGCAATTTTGCAAAAATGTATTTTTATTTTAAACAATAACCATGTGACAATATTACATTTATAAACTATCGAAAATAAATATTAAAAACAATTATAATTCACTAACATTTCATATTAATGTAGACAATAAAAGAAATAATAGCACATATAAAATAAAATAGCACATATAAAATATTACAAATAAAAATATAAAATGATATATAGACAACAAAAATAGCACATATATACATTTGAGAAAATAAAATAAGTTTTGACATAAATAATTGAACCATAACTTGAAATAAAAACATGTTCATAATAATCTAATACATAAAAAAACTATATATTTATGAATAAATAATATTATACCATATAAATAATTTTAGATAAAATAAAAAATAATAAAAAAATATAGGATATAATACTATATAATATAAAAAAATTTAAAAATATATAATATGATAACTAATATATAAGTTACAAATAATATGTAATAAAATAATTAAATCAAATAATAATAATATATAATTTAAAATATAAAGGATAATATATAAAAAATGGTCACAAATATAATAGTAATAAGAAAATATTGACAATAGAGTATAATAATAGTAATAATAACAATATAATGATAATAATAAGTTAATTATAAATAAAATTTTAAAAATAATAGTAGCAAAATTAAAATAATAATTTTAATATAATAATAATACTAAATTAGTGATAATAATAGTATTAATAGTAAATGGAAATAATAATAATAGTAATAGTACAAATAAAATAATATTAATAATAAAATAATAGTAAATATTGAAATTTATAGCGATTTTAAAATTATGGTAATAAAATAATAATACTAGTAATATTGTAAGTGATAATAATAATAATAATAACTAATAATAATAATAATAATAAAATAATAATAATAATAATAATAAATATGAAAATAATGAATATGGTAATAATAAAATAATAATATCTATATAAAAATGATGTAAAAAAAACATAGCAAATTAGTAAAAATAATAAAAAATAAAAAAGGACTGAATTAAACTTAAAATGAAACTTTGGGGCAAAATCGAAAAAAAAATATTTAATCGTAAAACAGTAAAACTCGGAGGGGCTGAATGTGAATTAGCCCCTCTATAAAAAACGCGTGGATCCTGGGACTGGGTCGGCTCGAGGCGCTGGTCAGAGACCAAAACGACATCGTTTTGAATCTCTGACCCTAAGCTTCAAAACGGCGCCGTTTGTGTTTCTTATTTAAACCTCCAAAATTTTTTAAAACCCCTCATTTTAACCTCCCCTTTTTCAGAAAAACAAAAAAATCTTTCAGCCCTTCACCCCTTTATCCTGCCAATTGGTTTTCCAGGTGTCGCGGCCGGCGAAATCACGACGGAGGAGTCCCCGACGACATGACCGCGATGTATTCTTTGGTGAGCCTCCTTTTCTTTCTTTCTTTTTATTTTTTAATTAAAAAAATGAAATCGAAAAAAAAGAAGCTAGTCGATTCAAAAAGCAAATCACCTTTTTAATTCTCTGTATATTTCTCTGTATGTTTCCGTGTATATTTCGTATCTCCCTTTACAGGTTTTTTGTAAGGCTTTTATAGCCTTGAAAAGTAAAAAAAAAGAAGGATATAAAACTTGTTGCCATATTTGCTCTGTTTTGCTACTGTCTTTCCCTCTTTGTGCAGGTGATCGACGAGAACGCGGCGGCGATGGGGCTCGTGCGCTGATTGCGGCGTGATCGAGGCCAGTGATGTCGAGGCTGCTGCGCGAGGGAGCAGATCGCTGGGGCGCTTGCGGCGCAATGGAAACCTAGGCTTTCCTGCGTCCGCAAGCTTTTGGGCCTCTTGGGCTGTGCAAAAGTTTGGGTCAAGTCTGCTTATGGGGTTGGTTTAGTGGGTCTATCTGTTTGGGCATTGGGCTAAGGGGTATTGGGTCTGGTTATAATTGGACTGTTTATTTTAAAAACACTGGTTATTTTTATTTTATTTTATTTTATGGGCCCGAGCAAAAATGAGCCATTACAAGAATGCCAAGGCATCATCTCAGACAAACTTGATCCCATCAGTAATAAAATTAAATATATATAATTTTAACTTTGAAACAGAAAATCGAATTAACCCAATTTACTACCAACCAAAATGAAACCAGGTCCAAATGGTTTTCAATTTTTTCCATTTCTTGTCAAGAAAAAGAATCAAAAACTATTTATAATCGGAAAAACGTACACATTCTTCTACACTACACTACTAGTACAATATTAATGCAAATTAAGTTAAGACTTTCAAAAATTAAATACAAACTTTTCCTTCCCAAATATAAAATTTTTAGATATTGAAATATAATATAATTTTATCTTAATTTTTGAAGTCACTAAACATGAAAAAATAATTTTTTATCATTGATTAACTTATGAGACCAGATTAAAAGTTACGGTTGTTAAGGAATGCGAAAACCACTATCACCTCTAATGCCAAAGTAATCCAAAAATTTATCTAAAAAAAAGATAGAGATGTTGAAGTTTTAGTTAAAGAAATTTTTTACGAAAAGGATGAGAAAAGTATACTAAATCATCATATCCTTTAGAGAGGCAAAAGATAGATAGATGAACTTAGGGGTTTGTGATGTTTTCTAGAATAAGATGAGCAAAGATGATAAACTAAACAAGGCGAGAAATTGAGCGTGAGAGAAAGTTGTGGTGAGGATGAAGTGAGAGTAAAAGAGTGTATATATATATATATATATAGTTTTACATAATTTTATAATAATTTATATGAGTAATATTTTAAAAACTCAACTCTTGAATTTATTACTATATTTATTCTTATCATACATGTAAAATTTTGACGGGTAAAAAACCTTCAAATTTTCAAAAAAAAGTAATTAAGTCTCTATTTTTCTTTTGCACTCATTTGGATATTTGAATTTTCAAAATGCATAAAAAAAACCTTAAAACCTTTTAAAAAAAACAATTAAGTCCCTACTTTTTTTTCACTCAATTGGGTACTTAAACTTTCAAAATACATCAAAAACACCCTCAAACTTTTTCAAAAAAGCAATTATGCCCCTATTTTTATTAAAAATTAGAAAAAAAATATATCAAAAATTAAAATCAATAAAAGTTATAAATATCATTAAATTTAAAAAAAAATCAAATATTAAAAATTAGAAAAAACAAAAATCTTAAAAAGTGTAAAATTTAATAAAATAATAAAATATATAGAAATATAAAGAAATATAAAAAAAATTATAAAATTTTATAAAGTCGTAAGAAAATTATATAAAATGTAAAGAAATTTAAATTTCGTAAAAAAATATAAAAATTATCGTACCAAAAGAATCATTTTATAATTTTCTATAACTTTTATTGATTTTTATTTTTTATCATTTTTCTCCACATGTCACATTATGTTGCGACACATGATGAGTTTAATTTAAAAAACTAGGGGTTGTTAACTTTAACGACCAATAGTTAAAGTTAATTGTTAAAGGAATTTTTTTATGCATTTTATAATTTTTTTATGATTTTATAAAATTTTACAATTTTTTACTTTTTTACGATTTCATAAAATTTTCTAATTTTTAATAAAATTGAAAATTTTATATTTTATTAAAATTTAATAATTTATCTAAAATATATTTATTTTTAATTTTTTTTCTAATTTTTAATAAGAGCATGGCCTTAATTGCTTTTTTGAAAAATTTTGAGGGTCTTTTTGATGCATTTTGAAAGTTCAAGTATCCAATTGAGTGCCAAAAAAAAAAGGAACTTAATTGTTTTTTTTGAAAAAATTTGAGGGCCTGTTTGATGCATTTTGAAAGTTCAACTGCTCAATTGAGTGCAAAAAAAAAAAAAAAGAGGAGGGGCTTAATTGCTTTTTTTTGAAAAAGTTTGAGGGCTTTTTACACCCTTAAGCCTAAAATTTTTAATTGGTATGATGTTTTTATCATATCGATTTAAAATATTGTCTATATTAATAGATACTTAATTATTGAATTTTTTTTATTACTTAAAGTTAAACTTGATCATGAGTCAGGCCTGGTTTAGGTCAAACATCAGCAGAGTTTTAGGTCTGCTTTTTTAGGTTTGAGCCTGACCTGGTCCGAAAAATAAGAGTAAAATTTTACCTAAGCCACGACCCAAATTATAGATACTAAACTCGAGCCCGACCCACATTAAAAATTTCATGTCTAGAAGCAATTTTCATTGAACAAACAAATTCAACATTGCCACCAACCTAAGTCTATCAGTTAAGAATTTTCTTTTCTTCAAGAATTTGATCACTACACTGTTCAAACCTTGATTTTCGTATTCGATAGACGGAGTTGTTAATTATTGTAATATTATTACACAAATTTTCACCCACACATTTCATATTTCATTTAGTACATCAGTGAGTGATGAAGAATCAATTCAAGATTGCCACCAATTATTGTTTCTCAAGAATTGGACTACACTGTTCTTAACAGTGATTTTCTCAGCAATTTTTGTTTCTTCAAGAATTTGACTACACTGTTCTTAACATTGATTACAATTTTTGTTTCATTTAGTACATATTATTGTTATTATTATTAATTTTAAACCATACAATTTTTTATTCATTATACATTAATTTTAATTATATTTTCACATTAGATATATAATTTTTATCACATATATGAATGTCAATAATGAGTCAATAGAGCAAGAAGCTCACTGTCGAAACCATTTTTGAAAGGTTTATAAAAACGGGGATCGACTTTAAAAAACGGAAATGGTGTCGCCTTCAATCCCTTTTTACTTAGGTGTGATTGGATCACATTGTAAAACGTTTTATTTCAAAACATTGATTTTGGCCCACGAAATATAAGAAAATGGGTTCGAGAGTCGGTTACGTATGAGGAAGGGTTAGCACCCTCGTAGTCCAAAAAATTGGTACCTAATCGATAAAATTATGTCCTAATGTTGAAAATTTGAAAATTTTTAAAATATGATCCTTTTATTAGAAAGAAAACTAAGACTTACCTATCTCAAAGAAATAAAATGTTATACCCAGTAAGTTAGGATATAACATCTCATGGCCTTGAAACTAGGCTCACCTTTATTTAGAAAATTCTTATTTCGAGACACAAAACATCATATCCAATAAGTTAGGATATAACATTTTGAATTCCCTAGAATACGTTTCGATTTAGAAATTTATAAATTTCAATTTTAAAAGCAAAGAGATACTTAATATTTTAAGTTCAACGATGAGAATTGAAACCCAGTGAGTTAGGACATAATTCTTCTCGAAGTCCCCAAATATTAGATATCACCGTATTTTTTAAAACTACTTGAATAAAATACGTCAATTCAAAAGGTGTTTTTATAAAACAATGGTTTGAGTAAGATATTACAACATACATACTTAATAGCAATTCAACATCACTACAAATTATAGTAATAATAAATAATTAAAGAATAATATAATATGAATAAATAAATAAAGAATTATGTTAAGCAATAATAAACAATTAAAGAAACAGAAACATAAATAAATAAACATGGGATATAAATAAGTAGCGATAATTAAGATCTTCATGAAATAACAAAATCCAATGAAAAGGGAATGATTTATTTAAACATTGAATAAAAAAATAAAAGAATATGACGATTTTTAAAATGATTTAATATATATATATATATATATAAACAATATAAAAAAATTAAAGTAAAGTACTTATAACGAATAACATAATTTAATAATTTAATACATATATAAATGATTATATATAATAAAAATAATTAGTAAATAGTATATAATAATTTTAAATAAAATATATATATATATATATATATATATATACACTAATCATAAAAATTACATATGTAATAAACAGTATAAATAAAAATATGTTATATAATATAAATAGATTTTATACAAAATAAAATTTTAAAAATAATATATGATATAATATAATACTATATAATATACAAATTAAAAATATATAATATAAATAATATTAAACTGAATAAAATAATACATAGTAATAATTACATATATAGAGATAAAAATACATATGAATTTGTACTATTAATAGATTAATATATAAATAATAAAATATATAAAATAATTCAATATAGTATTAGGATAATTTAAAAATAAAATAAAATAAAAAGGTTTGAAAAATAAATAGAGAAATAAGGATTAAATAGCAAATAAAAATAAATAAAAAGGATTAAATCGAAACGCGCGTCACACTGCAGGGATTAATATGACAATTATGCCTTCTTTCTAAAACGGCGTCGTTCTGATTTTGATCTTTAAGTAGCCCAAGGACTTAATTGGAACAAAGTGTAAATTTAGGGCCAATTTGTAAAATAAAAAAATGTAATAGGACATAATTACAAAATTGAAATAATGCGGAAGGACTTATTTTGCAATTAGACCTTTTAACGAAAACGAGCGGATCCTCCCCGGGTCGGGTCAACGCGCGGGTCATAAGCTTTAAAATGACGTCGTTTTGGTCATTAACTGACCACCTCAAAACGACGTTGTTCCTTTGGCCTATATAAGTCTGTTTTAAATAAAAAAAAGGTCATTTCTAAACTGTTTTTTTTTTTTAAAAACTTCAAAAATCCTCTGAAGCCCTTAATCCTTTTGTCTAAAAAAAGCTTCAAAAATCCTCTGAAGCACTTCATCTTTTCGCTGGGGCTCCGATCATTGGACCCGTGGGCACGCGCCACCGCAGTGGTGGCCGGAGAGTCAAATCTCTCCATTTCGCAGGTAGTTTTCTCCCCTTTTCATTTTAACAATATTTCATATATAAAATATGCATAAAATAACATGAAAAAAAAGAACGGAAATCACCTCTGTAAATGGGTTTTGGTATTTTTTTTCTCTGTGTTTTTTTGAATATTTGCCCCTATTATATCTCTGTGTCTGTGTGTTTACAGATTTTATAGCCCAAAATAAAAGAAAAATAAATACAAAATCTGTTTGGCTGCCATTACTCTTGTTTTGTTGCTGTCTTTTCTTTTTTTTGTGTAGGAGAATAGAGAGAATCTCGCGACGGGGCCTCCATCTGTGAGCTGAATGCGGCGTGAGGAAGGGCCGCTTGCTGGGGCGCTTGCGGTACAGTGGAAACCTAGGGTTTCTTGCGTCCGCAAGCCATTTGGGCTACTTGGGCTTAGGTTTAGGTTGGGTCTGAGTCTGTTGGTGTAATTGGGCTAATGGGTTTGGGTAGTCTGTTTAGGTATTGGGTTAGTGGGTTTGGTATTTAGGTTTGGGCTTTAAGCCTGTTTATTGTAAATGGACTGTAATAACAAATTTGGACATTTATTTTTTATTTTTGTTTTGGTTTGTTACATGGGCCCGATCAAAATTGGGTTCCTACAACAGCCCCTATTTGCTCATTGTCGTGTAACGAGAATAGAGCAAAGACTATAAAAGGACCAATTTTGCCCGGTCTTGCCGAATCTTGACTTCTTGGTCCTTGTTTTCTTCAAATGGCTTTCAACTCCACTACAACTTTAATGTTATTGTTACTACAACTTCAAGAACGCCAGATCTTTCTATTTTTCGATCTGCTCCACTGCAAACTCAGGGAGATAAGATCTGATGTTTTTGATCTATTTCTTGCAACTTCAAGAATGCCAGATCTGCTATTTTCTGATTTGCTCCACTGCAAACTCAAGGAGATAAGATCTGATGTTTTTGATATGTTTCTTACAACTTCAAGAATGCCAGATCTGCTATTTTCGATCTGCTTTACTGCAACTTCAGGAAGACAAGAGCTGTTATCTTCGATCTGCTTTACTGCAACTTTAGAAAGACAAGATCTGCTATCTTCAGTCTACTCCGTTGCAACTTCAGGGAGACAAGGCTAAAAGTGTTTTCAATCTGCTTCCGGCAACTTCAGGAAGATGAGATCTGCTGTCTTTAGTCTACTCCACTGCAACTTCAGGGAGACAAGGCTGAAAGTGTCTTTGATCTGCTTCCTGCAACTTCAGAAAGATGAGATCTACTGTCTCGGGAAGATAAGATTCACCGTCTTCAATTTGCTCCACTACAACTTCAAGGAAGCCAGGTCTTGCTATTTTTTGATCTGCTCCACTGCAAACTCAGGGAGATAAGATATGATGTTTTTGATCTATTTTTTGCAACTTCAAGAATGCTAGATCTGCTATTTTCCGATCTGCTCCACTTCAAACTCAGGGAGATAAGATCTGATTTTTTGATCTGTTTCTTGCAACTTCAAGAATGCCAGATCTGCTATTTTTGATCTGCTTCACTGCAACTTCAGGAAGACAAGATCTGCTATCTTCAGTCTACTCCACTGCAACTTCAGGGAGACAAGGCTGAAAGTGTCTTCGATTTGTTTCCTACAACTTTAGGAAGATGAGATCTGCTGTCTTCAGTCTAGTCCGCTACAACTTCAGGGAGACAAGGCTGAAAGTGTCTTTCATCTGCTTACTGCAACTTCAGAAAGATGAGATCTGCTGTCTTCAGTCTACTCCGCTGCAACTTTAGGGAGATAAGACTGGTGGCTAAAATCTGCTTCCCTGCTACCTCTAGAAGATAAGATTCACTGTCTTCGATTTGCTCCACTGCAACTTCAGGGAGACAAAATCTACAATCTTTAGTCTGCTTCCTTACTACCTCAGGAAGATAAGACTACGAACTTTAGCCTACTCCCTTGCTACTCAGAAACATAAGGCTAGTGGCTAAAATCTGCTCCATTGCCAAATTTGATCTGCTCCGCTACCGTTTAGAGAGATAAGATCTGTAAATTTACCAATATTGCTACACTGTCCACTGAGGGACATGTCCTGTAGACTCGGTTCCATATGTTTATGTCAAATGACCAAGATACTTTGATCAGAATGAATCAAATGCTTCTAGCTACATGTGTTATGAGTGACATGAATGCAACATGTCATGAAAATGATTCCTTTTTAAACACTTAAGGATTAGGATGCTCTGATCGGAATGAATCAAATGCTCTTAATGAGATTTGTTATGATATATGAAAAAATGTTATGAGTATGATTCCTACTTTAGATGCCATCACTCATTTGTTCTTCATCCTTGTTCCTCTCGAAACACTAATCATATTCTGCTCAACAAGCTTGCCTCACTATAATTTCAGAGTCAACTCCGCTTGAAACTTAAAGACACAAGGCTTGTACCATCCTACCACGATAGGAATTGTAACTTTTTCAATCCGTCCCATCTGTAATTTTTAGGGTATATGATTTATTTCAAATTCAACCCATTCCACCACAATTCAGGGGTTCTGAATTTTTCACTAACTTAGTTTGTCACACCATTCCCCGAATGTTATGACCTGATGACATCACTTACTTTCGTCACATCAACTCATTATTTTGTCCAATTATCATTTGGATGAAGAGTTCAAAGAAATAGTCTCTATCCAGACTCTTCTTTCTCAAATATTTCCAATCTATGCACATGGAAATTCTAAACAATTGTCCTGTTTTGGTTCCTTGGTTTATTTAGAAATTTCCAAAGTAATACGTAGAACTTCTTTTGTGAAATTATTAGTTCGTCAATCATTATTTCAATGCAACATGTTTATGAATAATGGGTAACAAATAAATTGATCTCAGTGAGAGTTAAATGAATTATCAAAAATACAAAGAAAATTAATTGGGAATATATCTTTGAAAAGAAAAAGAATCCAAAGATAGTAAAATGAATAGGACAAAGATCAGATGCCCTAGATATCGTAGATTGGGCTTCTATATACAAACTCCACGAAGACTGCTTTGTGCTTAACATGTGTTTAGAAGACCCAAAGTACTTTATTAATGCTCCGATATGCAACATACTTCATTTCTTGTTGATTCAAGTATAGCAAGATGACTGCGTATCTATTCAAAATTTGAGCCGCCCTTTTCGGGTTTTCAACTCAAAACCCTTTTAGTTTCAAGGCGCCCTTTGCGAGTTTTCACCTTTGCCTCTCCTGTTTTTTTTAGAACCTCAAAGCACCCTTTCCAAGTTTTCACCTTGGCCTCTTATCCTCTTTAAGCGAAATACTTTTTGACTGAATTCGAGTTCACAGGATTGGGTAAACTTTTCCCATCCATTTTGGTCAGAATCAGTGCACCTCCAGAGAAAGCTTTCTTCACTACATATGGTCCTTCCCAATTCGACATCCATTTTCCTCTGAAATCCTTTTGTATGGGAATGATCTTTTTCAGTATAAGGTCTCCCTCATGAAACTCTCTCGGGTGAACTTTTTTATCATAGGCTCGCATCATTCTTTTTTGGTATATCTGACCGTGACGAATAGCCCTTAGCCTATTTTCTTCAATTAAGTTCAACTGATCATATCGAGCCTGGACCCATTCAGCTTTGTCTAACTTTATTCTGACAAAACTCGGAGAGAAGGTATTCCACTTCAATAGGTAGGATTGCCTCCATCCCGTAGACCAGTGAGAAAGGAGTTGCCCTAGTAGAGGTTTTGACGGGCGTCCGATAAGCATAGAGTGCAAATGGTAATTTCTCATGCCAATCCTTATACGTCTCAGTCATTTTTCCTACTATCTTCTTGATGTTTTTATTGGCCGCTTCCACTGCCCCATTCATTTTTGGATGATACAGAGACGAGTGTTTGATGCTGAATTGGCTACAAACCTCTGCTGTCGTACTGTTGTTCAAGTTCAGTGCATTGTCTGATATAATTCTCTCAGGCATTCCATATCGAAATATGATCTCCTTCTTCAGGAACCGACTAACTGCTGACTTAGTAATGCTAGCGTATGAAGCAGCCTCTACCCATTTCGTGAAGTAGTCAATTACCACAAAGATGAATCGATGCTCATTCGAAGCTTTCAGTGAGATCGGTCCAATAACATCCATGCTTCACATGGAAAAAGTCCATGGGGAAGTCATAACATGCAAAGGTGACGGAGGCACATGAATTTTGTCTCCATAAATCTGGCATTTATGACATCTCTTGGCATAGCTGATACAATTTCCTTCCATGGTGGACCAATAATATCCAAATCTCATTATCTACCTAGCCATTGTGAATCCATTAGCATGTGTTCCACAAACGCCCTCGTGAACTTCCTCTAGGATTTTCTTAGCTTTTACAGCATCAACGCATCTCAATAATACTTGAACTTTTCTCTTTTTATACAAGATACCCCCATCTAAAATATAGTCAGAGGCCAATCTTCTTAATGTCCTTTTCTCATTCTCAGTTGCATGCTCTGGTATTCACGATTTTTTATGTATTGCAATACATCATGATACCAAAGGCGATCATCTCTTTCCTCTTCTTCCATATTATAACAATGAGCTGGAACTTCTAAAATACTCATCTGAATAGGCCTCATATCCTCTGGTCTATTTACTTTGATCATATACCAAAGCATCTGCCATCTGGTTTTCATCACGTGGGAGATAATTAAAAGTAATTTCATCGAACTCCTCAATCAATCCCAAGACTATTTTCTGGTAATCATTTAGTTTGGGATCTCTTGTCTCCCATTATCCTTTAAGCTGGTAGATTATTAAGGCAGAATCTCCATATACTTCTAGCACTATGATTTTACGCTCTATAGCTGCTCGAATTCCCATGATGCATGCTTCATATTCCACCATGTTATCCGTGCAATCAAAATCTAATCTGCATGTAAATAGATAATAATCACCACTAGGGGATACCAAGATTGCCCCAATTCCATTTCCCACAACATTTGATGCTCCATCAAAATTCAGCTTCCACGGGCATTCTTCAGTATTTGCCACATACATCAACTCTTCATTGGGGAAATCAAAGCTCAAAGGTTCATAATCCTCTAAAGCTCTGCTAGCCAGAAATTTTGCTACTGTGCTTCCTTTTATAGCCTTTTGGTTCACATAGACTATATCGAATTCAGACAGCAAAATCTGCCACTTTGCCATCCTTCCATTCAAAGCAGTTGACGCCATCATATACTTTAATGGATCAAGCTTAGAAATCAACCAGGTTGTATGATATAACATATATTGCATCAATCTCCGAGTTGTCCAAATTAAGGCGCAACACAATTTTTCAATCGACGAATATCTTATTTCACATTCAGTGAACTTTTTATTGAGATAGTATATCGCCTTTTCTTTCCTTCCTGACTCATCGTGTTGACCAAGTACACATCCCATGAAGTTATTGAATACTGACAAATACAGTATCAATGGTTTATCTGGATTAGGAGGAGATAGTAATGGTGCATTTGACAGATATTGTTTGACTTTTTCAAAAGCTCTCTGGCATTCATCATCCACCTTGGTTGTGTTTTTTGAGAAGACGAAATATGGGATCACATTTCTCAGTTAATTGTGAAATAAATCGAGCAATGTAATTTAACCTTCCCAGAAAAACTCAAACTTCCTTTTGAGTGTGTGGTGGGGGTAATTCTTGTATAGCTTTGACCTTATTTGTATCAACTTCGATTCCTCTTTCACTTACTACGAAACCCAATAATTTCCCTGACCGAGCTCTGAAAGTACACTTTGTCGGGTTGAGCTTCAATTGAAATTTTCTTAATCTCAAAAATAATTTCTTCAAAACTTCAATGTGCTCCTTTTTTGTTCGAGATTTGGCAATCGTATCATCAACATATACTTCAATCTTTTTATGCATCATGTCATGGAATAAAGTTACCATGGCCCTTTGATATGTTGCCCCTGCATTCTTTAGTCCGAATGGCATTACCTTATAACAAAAGGAACCCCACAATGTTATGAGCGTAGTTTTCTCCATATCCTCAGGGTGCATCTTGATCTGATTGTATCCCAAAAAACCATCCATGAATGAAAATAATGAGTATCCCGCCATATTATCCACCAACGTGTCAATATGCGGTAAAGGGAAATTGTCCTTTGGGCTAGCTTTATTTAAGTCCCTATAGTCTACGCACATCCTGACCTTTCCATCTTTCTTAGGGACAGGAACAATGTTGGCCACCCACTCTGAGTACTTGACCACTTGTAGAAAACCAGCATCAAACTATTTCTTGACTTCCTCCTTTATTTTCAACATCACATCAGGTCTCATCCTTCATAACTTTTGCTGAATTGGCTTGTACTCTTCTCTAATGGGAAGGCGATGTACTACAATATCAGTATTTGGACCAGGCATATCTTGATATGACCATGCAAAGACGTCTTTGAATTCCCGTAGCAACTTAATAAGGTCTTATTTCGTCTCCTCAGCTATGCGCGTTCCAATTTTCACAACCTTTCCTTCCTCCAAGGCTATGTTCTCTACCTCCTTTTCATGGGCTAAAACTTGTTTCTCCTCTTGCTTTACCATTCTTAACAAATCTGGAGATAAGTCACAATCTTTGTCACCTTCAAAATTCTGAGATTCCTCTAAACACATGTCTTGCTCAAAATGGACCCCTGCATCTGTAGTATCATTGCTCATATCATTGATATCTAGGGACCTATGGTGGGCACCAAAAAATGTACAAAGAACAAATGTATTCGAGGACAACTATTCACATGATATGAATGAGAATAAAAAATTGGAATGAAATTAGAAAATCAAAGAAATGAAAGAATATTTGCTAGAATTGGTCATTAAAGATGTATTTTATTGAAACAAAAATGTCTGAACATGAGCCTATTTCACAAGAGAAATCTTATTGTTCATAGGCTTAAATAACAATAAGTGTATTCTGAATATTACTCTGTATAATCTCTAAAAACTACAGGAAGTTCCTCTGCAGTATAATTGTCCAAAACGCTTCTAGGTTCATAAAGGCAAATGCCCAACAGGTTTCCTTGCTCAGCTCCTTCCTCGTGTATGGTATTAATGTGAGGATTTTCTAATAACCCTCTTGCAGGGTGAATTATCCCTTCAGATACAAAGTTCTGAGATATGTGGGGGAACGTCATCGATTCCCACTTGACTTCCTCCCCATTCAACTGTGCTCTTCTTCTTTCTTGCTTTTTCTCTATTTCTTTTCTCCTCTGTCTAGCATCTGGCTTGAAACCCAAGCCAAAACGGTCACTCTTCTCTTTCAGTATCGGAACTTGAACTTCCCTTTAGAGATGTCTGCCCAGTCCTTTTCCTGGTAGGGCTCCTTTCCCCACCATCATTTGTAAGCCCATCCTCGTGGTCTTGGATATCTTAGGCATCGGAACCTCATTTCCTTCCGATATGAAAGTCGCATTTACAAACTCTAAAGACCGAAAGGGACACTCAGTGGCCTCCTCATTTGCCTCTAAGTATGGTGTGTGGTTGGTAACAGTTGCTATGATGTCCTCTTCTGTGTTTATAGTTACCAGTCGGCCTTCTGTCACTAGTTTCAACTTTTGGTGCAGTGATGAGAGCACTACCCCTGCCGAATGAATCCAGGGTCTTCCCAACAAAAAATTGTAAAAGGGTTTAATATCCATCACCAGAAAGTCCAGCTCATATGTGTTTGGTCCAATCAACAACGGTATGTCAATTCTTCCCATCACTCTTCTTTTAGTGCCATCAAAAGCTCTTATTATGTTCTGGCATGTCTTCATATAAGAACTGTCTATCGGTAATCTTTTCAGCGTAGACAATGGTAAGACGTTCAGAGTCGATCCATTATCGATTAATATACTTGGTAGAGTGTATCCCTTATAATGAGTAGTGACATGCAAAGCTTTAGTCGACCCCATACCCCTAGGTGAAATTTCATCATCGCTGAAGTAAATAAAGTTGTCAGCACTTATGTTACTAACCAGACGATCCAGTTTATTGACGGATATATCCTTAGTAACATAAGTCTCATTCAACACTTTCATCAATGCTTCACGATGCACTTCTAAACTTAAGAGTAAGGCTAGCACCAAAATGCGAGCCGGTTGTTTGTGCAGTTATTCTACCACACTGTATTCACTGTGCTTCAAGAATTTCAGAAATTCTTTAGCCTCTTCCTCTTTCACAGGTTCGTTGATAAGGGCCCCAGGTCCTTTCTCTCGTTCAATAGCCACGGTCTTTGATTTCACTGGTTCTGCTTTAACGTTTCCTGAATCGTAACGCTTTCCACTACGTGTGTAGGACCCTTCATTTTGGACCTTCTCGGAAGTGCCAATTAAGCTTTCCACTCCCAGTATTGTCACATTACAGTTGTAATTCCAAGGTACCATTTTGTTATCCTTGTAAGGAAAGGAAACAGGCTTCTGGATTACAACTTTAGGTGCGATTTGTGCTCCGTCTTCCGTGCTTCTCGATCGGGAGATGATGATCCTGGGATAATTGACTTTTTGGTTTGTCAACTCTACTTCAGTTGTTTATATGTTTCCTCCCTCTGAGCCTTTTTCTTAAAACTCCAATTCTTTGTTGTCTATAAGGCTTTGCACCAAGACCCTGAACTCAATGCATTCTTGGATCTCATGCCCCTCTACTTTGTGGAACTCACAGTGGTTCCTTATTCCTTCACATCCTTTCATAGAATCTGATTCTACCAATCCTCTTCTCATCATTTCTCTCCAAACCATTCTCAACGGAGTTTTCACCTCCGAGATATCCCTCTTGATCTTTCTCACGACCTTTTCAGCGATCGCATTTATCCCCTTATCCCCGTGATTAGGTAATGGGTTCTCCGCATTGGGTGTTCATCGAACTTCACAATTCCCATTTTGATGAGCCTCTCAACTACCTTTTTGAAGGCAGTGCAGTTTTCTATTGAATGCCCCGCTATTCCTGCATGGTAATCACATTGAGCATTTGAGTCATACCATTTAGGATATGGGGGTTGTAACAGCTGTAGATAAATTGGGGACACTACGGATGTGTCGAATAAACTTTGATATAGCTCTTTATACGTCATTGGAATTGACGTAAATGAGAGCTTTTTAGAATTTTGTCTAGTGCCCGATTCCTGTCTTGCTGACTCTTGTTGCCCGGCAGTAACTACTTTCGGCTGGCTAACAGTGATTGCCTTTGAGTACCCTTTGTTGTATGTACTCGTATTATTCACCTTATTACCCTTTTTCTAAAAGCAGACCTTCTAGTGGTTTCCCTCGTTTCAATCTTACCACCCCTTATGGCATTTTCAATCATCTCTCCTGCCATCACTATATCCGCAAAGCTCTTGGTGGTACTTTCCATCATATGAGTGATAAATAGTGCCTTCAAAGTGTTAATAAAAAGCATGGTAGTTTCCTTCTCTAGGAGATATGGTTGAACTTGCATGGCAACTTCCCTCCATCTTTGCACGTATTACCTGAGGCTTTCATTTGACTTCTTTTCCATGTTTTGCAATATGATTCTATCAGGCGTCATGTTTGTGACATGATTGTATTGTTTCATGAAGGCTTGGTCTAAGTCTATCCAGGAACTAATCCTAGCATGGCTGAGTTGATTGTACCACCAGGACGCTGCCCCCACCAAACTGTCTTGGAAACAATAAATCAAAAGTTGATCATTATTCATGGAACCAGTCATCCGTTTACAGAACATAGTGATGTGGGCTTCAGGGCAGCTAGTCCCATTGTACTTATCAAATTCTAGCATCTTAAATTTATGAAGAAGCACCAAATCTAGAACTAAACTCAAGTCTTTTGTGTCAATACCATGGTGATGATCGGCATTTTCCAAAGCCTTGAACTTTTCTTCCAACCATCTACAGCGATCCTCTAACTGCCTCGAGGATTCAATTCTTGTCCCTACCTTCTCTACTATATCCAAATCAGGAATAACAAGATTAGTTAGGTTATCTCCTGGGTTGGATCCTGAGCCAACGTGGAAGTTCATGGGTGGTCTAATATCAGCTTACCCTTGTTGAGGCCTAATCGTGACAGATAGCCTTTGGGGATACTCCCTCACTATCTTCTTCAGCAATAGCCATAGGATCTTTTCTTTTGTCTATCGCCCCTTTCAGCATTTGGGCAATTTGAGCCATCATGTCCCTTTAAGCTTCCAACATTTGGTCTCTCATTTCTTGTTGGAGCTTTGCCAATTGCTCTTGCATCTGGTCCTGCATGTCCCTCTAAAATTGTTCAAGTCTTTGATCCATGTTCTTTGTTTTGGCATATGTACTATAATGGTGCTCAGTTTCCAGATTTTCCTTTTCTCTCTCTCTCTCTCTCTCTCTCTCTCTCTCTCTCTCTCTTTCTCTGTTATACTTTTCACTAATTAGACTCTCTCTATGAACTTAAATGCATATGATATGATGTTATGCAAATGCATGAATGCAAGGAGGCATCGATTCGGATTCAACTTTATTTTAGAAAACTTTATTAGAAAACAAAATCCTTTACATGAAATGGACTACAAATAGGCTTTCGCCCTAAGGTGTAAAGTTTTGATTTTCCCAAGCAAAGAAGTTAGCTCTTGACTACGATCCGATTGTAGCTCATACTTCATACCCAATATATCAGCCTATGCTGCTAAAGTCTATAGGTGATCAGCTACCTCTCAAATCTGAACTATTGCTTCTCCCATGAGGTAATCCCAACTTCTAACTTGATCATGGGAATGGTGGAGCTCTTCCTTCCAATGCATTTCTCTTGCTTCAAGTTGCTCGACCCGGAGTTCACAATTCTATAATGCCGATTCTAATCCTTCAATATTGCCCTTCATTTCTTCGATCTTGTTCAGACTCGACTTCAACTCATTCACAAAATTACGACTTCGACGGTGGTGAAGAGACCGTCCCAATTCAGCCACTCTAGCTTTTAATCCACTCTTTTCCTTTTGGCTTTCTGCTAACCTCTTTTCTAGGGCCTCGTTTTGCATCTGCATCTCTAGGAACTTCTTCTCCTAATGGTCAGCTTTGGCCTTTTCCTCTTGAAACTCACGTTGCCAATGTTCCTAAGTCTTCTCCAATCCAGCATTTTTCATCGACAGACGCAACTTCTTATATTCTGTCTTTAAGTCATTCAGATCTTCCGCGACCCTTTTCTTTCCTTTTCTTAGTTTTTCGGCCTCTGACTTCTGAACATCCATGTCTAACCTCAGATACATTTTCTCTTCTTCCAACTTCTCTATCCTCCTTCCGAGCTCTGAATTCTTCCTTTCGAAATCTTGTTTTATGATCTCCAACTCTAATGGGACCATTCGCAAGTACTCTTCGATCGATCGAACGCCTTCTAGACTTAGCACAGGGATATTGTCATTGGCTCTTCTACTCCACCATCCACTATATTCTGAGGTCATCATTGGGCTTATGTCCACTTTCTTCATGCTACAGGTCTGATTCTAAGCACTAGAAATCTCCTTAACCCTTTTCTTGTGGCTATCTCTTTTATACGAAAACTCACTTTGAACCAACCCATATGTAGCCGGTACGATCTGCTTTGATCTAAATTACCTTAGTACAAGCAAATGCGCATATCCAATGGCTCCCCAAATTCCAAGTAGAGGGACCCAATCAAAACTCTCACACCGATACAAAACTTCATTAGGAACCATCCAGGAAACTCTCCACTCAACATCTTCTTGGAGATTTTGTAGAAGCACTATCCAATTTTCTTCAGATATGTCATCTCTCATTAGGGTGGCCACTATCTCTTTTAATGGAGAGTAATTTTCTGAGAAGACCCGATAAGAAACCTTATCTACCCTCCAGAAATGACTATGGAACCAAGCCAACAACAACTGCGCACATCCTATAAATTTACCTTCCCTAGCTCCCTTACATGCACTCAATCATCGAAATATCTCCACCAAGATCGCAGGAACAGGTGTGACTTGTTTGTCAAGTCGATTAAAAAGATCTGAGACAGCTTCATCTACATATCCCAATGCCCTAGGGAAGATTACTAATCCATATATACTCAAAGCAAATACATCGATTCTCTTTTTCATATCAGGATGTACTAAAATCAAATCCTTCAAAGCTTTCCATGATATGCATTTATACTCACCTTTTTGCTTGATTCTGGATGTGACCCACTATTCACTCATCCCTTTAATATTCATAATTTCCTCACAAATATTGGAACACTAGGAGCTCTTGAGTAAGATTTATCTACTTGAATCTTGGGACAACACAATAGAGCTGTATACTCCTCCACTATAGGCTCCAAATCAACCATTCCGAAAGAAAAGCAACTATACGCAGGATTCCAATATTGGGTAATGGCTCGAAATAGATGTCCATCTACCTGAATGTCCAACAAGTACGGTAAATCCCCATAGCTGCTGTAGAACAACTGCTTGGTCTCGTTGCTCCACTGATCCCACATCTCTCTTAATTCTTGGAGATTATTCTGCGTCACACTGATGCGAGCGTAGTCCCATAATTCTGATGTGTGCCCTTCAGTTAGACTATCCCCTTTCTCTAATTGCATTTGCTCTGACCACCTACGGACGACTGCATTGTCCTCCACTTTATCAAGGAATTCGTTCTCCATAACCAGCTTTCTAACTTAGAAACTGACCGTGAATCGATACCTCTTAAAATATGAAATGACATGCACAAAAATAAACACAACAAATTAGTACCGCAGAATAAAATATAAAGCAAGTAAAATACACTAACACCTATCTGGGTAACTACTAAAGTTTGGCATAGCTCTACTTAGGGTAAGTCCTTATGTTTTCTATGTGTGGTTTAGCTCTAAAGTTGAGGTACCTGAACTAGCAGATTCCTTGATCCTCACCCATTATAGGCTCATATAGATCGAGTTCAGTTCAGTTCAGGGGAATAGATTTTCCTATGGCTGCACGGAGATGAAAACCTCACGAAGATCACCTCTGTAAAATATGCATAAAATAACACGAAAAAAAAAGAACGAAAATTACCTCTGTAAATGGGTTTTGGTATTTTATTTCTCTGTGTTTTTTTTGAATATTTGCCCCTATTCTTTCTCTGTGTTTGTGTGTTTACAGATTTTATAGCCCAAAAATAAAAGAAAAATAAATACAAAATCCATTAGGCTGCCATTATTCCTGTTTTGCTCCTGTCTTTTCCTTTTTTATGCAGGAGAATGACGAGAATCTCGCGACGGAGCCTCCATCTGTGCGCTGAATGCTGCATGAGGAAGGCTGCTTGCTGGGACGCTTGTGGCGCAGTGGAAACCTAGGGTTTCCTGCGTTCGCAAGCCATTTGGGCTACTTGGGCTTAGGTTTAGGTTGGGCCTAGGTCTGTTGGGTGTAATTGGGCTAATCGGGTTTGGGTAGTCTGTTTAGGTATTGGGTTAGTGGGTTTGGTATTTAGGTTTGGGCTTTAATCCCGTTTATTGTAAATGGACTGTAATATCAAATTTGGACATTTATTTTTTATTTTTGTTTTAGTTTTGTAACAGCCCGATTTTGACCCTAACCGGAAAAATGATTTCAGAACCACAAATCTGAGTCCAAAAAATATTTTAAAATTATTCTTTGTGTTTATTTTGTGTGAATTTGTTTGTGTTAAATTTTCGTGACTTAATTTTGTCGTTTAGGTGTCCGATTAATTAAAAGGACTTAATCGCGTAAAATGTAAAAGTTACAAATTAAAGTGTAAAGGGCTAATTTGATATGGCTTTTTAACATGGGGCCCTTAAAGGGCAGTTAGCCCAATTTAGAAGATAGTAGATAGCATATGTCAAGATTAACCTTATTATTGTTGTTTTATATATTAAAATACAAAGGTTATTTTGGTAATTTACATATTAAAACAAATAATAATAAAACAAAAGGCATTAAACAAGCCATTTGTTCATCTTGTTTATGTCGAATGTAAAGAAAGAATAAAAGAGAAAGGTTTAGGTATTTTCGGCTATGGTTGGAGCTTAAATTAAGGTTAGTTCTTGTTCGGTTTTTGATAACTTTTACATTTTTGAGATCGTTGCTTAGAGATGTACAAAACCCATGTCTCAATTTGTGATTTTGACGATGATTTTGTGTTTTTCCATTGATGATAGATTGTTGTTTTTGATGTTTGATGATGAAATATGAAATATATGTGTTAGATTAATAAGTTGTCTTTGAATTTTTGAAGAATTTGAGTAATTTAGACTAAATTGTAAAAATAAATTTTTGAGGGACTAAAATGTGAAATAAATGAAATGTGTGAGCTTGTATGAACACTAGGAAAATTTAACCCTTGTATAGTGTGGTCAAATTTTGTGTATTTTGTGTTTTGTGCAAAAAGGACTAAATTGTAAAAAGTGTGAAATGTTAAGGGCACAATTGTAATTTACCCATTTATGTGTTTTTAGACTAAATTGAATAGAATGATGTTTAAATAAGCTTAATTTAAATATGATTAAATAAAGAATTAAAGAAATCAGATTTGGATCGGGGAAAGACAAAAGTGGTCGAGTAGCCGATTTAATAGTCGACGACATCCGAGGTAAGTCCATAAGCATTTAAATGTTGAAATAACCATGGATATGTACTTATTATGTATCAAAATGAATTATTTGAATTTTTATATGCTATGGCTGAATATGGATATTGTGAATTGGCTAACTTTCGAGCTTGATTCAACCGAGATTTGACATCCGTAAGTCCCGTACGAACCTTAGGAATAGATAGGATACATATGTCATGACATAGGATATCCGATTTGTGTTATCGTGTAAGACCACGTCTGAGACACAGGCATCGACTTGTGTTTACGTGCAAGACCATGTCTGGGTCATTGACATCGTATTTGATTTGTGTAAGACCTTGTCTGGGACAGTGGCATCGATATGTGATTACATTTAAGACCACGATTGGGACGTTGGCATTGTACGAGCTTCCAACTGTCTGCATATCCTTTTTAATTCCAAATGGTTCAACGGGCAAGTGTAAGTGAAGGTCAATGTGAAAGTCAAATTAAAAGGACTCAGGTACGTATATAAATTGTGTTATGAAAAGTAAGGTAACTTAAATGTTTAATTCATTGTATAAAAGTTAAAGTATGGGCATGTGAACTATGTGTAAGTTCTAATTTTAATGTATTCGACCAAGGTTTGTGTAAGTTCTCGTGAATGTGTATAAGTTAACTGTTTGATTTGTAAATGAAAGGATTTAATGTTAAATTATACTTATAGCTTTGTATATTTGGTTTTGCTAATTTAGTTGGTATTAGATTGCTTATGACTTACTAAGCTTAAATAGCTTACTCTGTGTTTTTCTGTCTACCTCTATTTTATAGATTTTGGATATACGTTACGAGCTCGGGTATCACCAGCAAGACTATTCACACTATCGACAGTTTCCTTTAGTATTTTACTACGTTGAAATTTGAATATATGGCATGTATAGCATAGTAAAAAGGTTGAATATGAATTAAGTATTATTGTATGTAATTAATAGCCATGTGAAGATGGCTTATCTTCTTTTGATCGATTTGATATCTATGCTTATGGTTTATTATGGTCGTTGAAAATGAGCTTATATTTATGCATATTTGATTAAGGTATATGTTCATGGTAGGTAAGCATGTGAGATGTTTATAAATTAGGCTTATTGAATTTGGGTATGTGATTAATACATGTATATTGGTTATGCTTTGTATGATGGATTGAATAAGTTAAGAGATGGACCAAAACTGAATGTATACATATAGATATATTGGTTGATGTTAAGTGAAATGTATGTGTAATAAGTTTTAGTAAGTATATGTACTTGTATGATGTGATTTGGTTTTTGATAATATAAAGGTTCAAATATGGTGATTAGGTATAAGGTTATGTTTAGTCATTAAGTCATTGATAATTGAGTTTGAATTAATAATGTTAAATACATATATGTATATATATATATATATTCGACCATGATATAACATTATGATGGATGATTAAATGTGATTCAGTGTATTTTGTTTTGTGTTTAGGTTATGAAATTTAGTTGCTTGATGAGGTAAGAATTTGAATGGAAAATTTTGAATGTATATTTATAAGTTAATTTATGTTAAGTGTTGGACAAGTGGTTAATATGTTATATAAATATGTGTGTGTATTGGTTTTGAAAGATAGCATGATTAGGTACATCATTCACCTATTTAAATGATTGATATGTTGAATAGATTAACTAAGATGAATTATATGATATTCGAATAGCACATAAAACGAGTGATTAGATATGTGGTTTATTTGGTTAACGATATACTAAAATGGTTAAGCATATGGTGAGTTGGTATTTGTTTAGTAAATGAAATTAAAATATTGAATGTCTTACTGTTTGATAAGTATAAGATAATAATATTTGTTTAAATTTGTAAAGATTAGTATGATTTGATTGAAATAGCAAAATGTGCAACTTTATTCTGTTTGGATGATTCCGGATACAAATATCAACTTTGATTTGAATGTTAAGTATGTGAATTGGTATGTTATGTAATGATCACTTTTAATCGTAAATGTAGAAATGGGGTTACATGACATGTGTGATATGTATTAATAGTATTGTTATACTCAGCTTAGATGTAATGTGTTATATTTTAAAAAATATATATATGCCTGTTCTGAGTTGTGTCTTATTTGGTAATGCTCTGTAACCCTAGTCCGGCGAAGGATACGGGTTAGGGGTATTACAGGTTTGTTACATGGGCCCGGTCAAAATTGGGTTCCTACACTAACAACTCTTGTTTTGTTGTTACTTGAATTTATATACTAGTCTATGTGTGGTTTAATGGAGCCCATTATTGAATAGGTATACTGTTTCATTTTCTTTGTTGAATTTTCCATTCCTCAATATAGGACTATTTTTTGAGTTCCTATTTAGCCACCCACCCTTTGAATCGCCTATTCAGACCATCTACTAATGGCACTGGGTTCCAACATAGTCCTTTGCTTTCATATTTTTAAAAATTATAAGCAATTTCTGATTTCGTAACGCCTCCAAAAATATTATTTTTCACTGACATATATATTTCTCATATTTTTTTCCTAATAATACATCAAATAATCATCAACAGAGGGTTGAATAACACAAACCCAAAGAAAAAGAAAAACGATGGAGTGAGCAACTAGAATATTTTGGGTGAAAATCTCTTTCTAATCTTTTACATCCAGGATTCTTTTTAATTTTCTTTTAAAAGAAGAATAATGTAACCACCCAAACCCAGCCTAGACTTTATGGCTAGATTGAAAAGGCTACATTAGTCACCGAAATGGCTAAACTAACTTACGTTACTTTTTAAGACTATAAATAAACTCATTTTATAGAAAACTGTAGTTGTCCTTTGAGTTAGCTTAAAAGCATTAATTTATTAGGTCGTGTATGCTTAGGATTCATTTTATTATTGACAGCGTAGTTTTAGAAAAACCGTTTGCTTGTTGCTCTTCTTTTTTAAAAAAAACTTGAAGTTAAACTAATGCGGCAGAAAAACCATTTTTCAAGTCATTTTGGAATATTAGTTGCCTTATCGATTTGTTTTTCAAAAATAGTTCCTTTGCAATGTAGTGGAAACTAGGGAACACCATCAAATTTTACGTAAGCCCTATATCGTGCATTATCCAGTTATTATGCTTGAGTAATCTATGCATGCAAAACTCCCCAAAAGAAAAGTTACCAAGCCACAGACCAGAAATAATTAAAAGTTACATGCGAAAACTAATAAAGACTTAATAATACTTAATTAAAAAATAATAATCCAAGTCCAAGTTGATTCTCCGAATGTCGAATCCGGTCCTAATTTTGAGGTTTACTTGAAAAGTGAAACACTATTGGGGGTGAGCTTATGAAAAGCTCAGTGTGAGTCGAATAATTATTTAAACGGGCAAAAACATTAAATACAATGAAACATATTAGCATGAATAGAAGAAAACAGAACCGTCATAGGAATTTCATGTCATTAAATAGGTCATCATTCATTCGAGTAACAATCATTAATTTCGACACCATTCAATACAACAAAATACAATACGTAGCATAAATCAATAACATTTTAGTATGTCGTGCACATGATGCAATGCAAAAAGGTTCTTACCCCATACCATCTGCTACACACCACGAGTTCCCCAGAACTCGTCTGCCAAACTCCAAAACATTATGAGCATAGCTCGATGTGGTAAAACCACCATATAATCAATAATGCAAAAAATCTGTCGGATATCAAATAGTGCAATACAATTTCCAATAACATATAATATGCAATAAAATCACCAATCCCCTCAGTACTCTAGGTACAGTGCACTGACTACGAATAATGCGGACTTAATATGCCGCCGGTATTCCACAGAACTCCTCCGTCAACCACAAAATTCCAACCCAATGCATATGCAATATGTCACACAATTTTAAACATAATCATATCTCAATACTTTTCACATTCATTTGACATGCTCAGCATGTCCTCAATAATCACATACTTTCAGAAAATGGAAACACTGTTCCAATCTTTCAAATTACCATTGTGTTGGTATCAACCAATATCGTTAAATTTCACATACTTTACAGATTTTCATTGTGCATAAATAGCATCCTTTTCAATACACAATATAACAAATATCTCATGCGTTTAAATCATACATAAGCTTAATATCTCAACACATTATATCTGTAAGAGCCCAAATCTGCCCGAGCCCATGGAAACCAAAATTAAAAACAAAAATTATAATTATTAAAGTCCATTACAACCAAACAGTCCACTAATAAAAAACAATCCAGTTTTAACCCAAATTATAAACCCCAAAGCCCAAGTCTTAGCCCACTACTTAAAACATTTTGACAGAAAACCCTAGGGCTAGCTTCAGGCGCCGCAAGCCTCCACCAGTGCACCTCCATACGACCGCCATACGCCACGTCACCACCACCGTACATCCACGCGGCCTTGTACTACAAAAACAAACAACAAAGCATAGCAGGATGAAGTAAAAAGAAGAATTTTGTATTTTATTTTCTGATTTTCTTCCACTCGGCTATAAACAGAGGCCGAAAACAAATGTGAACGAGACTGTTTTTTACACATAGAGAGAAATATTTAGAAAACCGAAGGTGATTCATCCTGATATTTACCCTTTTTTATTTCCTTTTTTATTTTTATTTTCCTTTTGATATGAAATAAATACGAAAGAGTAAAGGAGGAAGGATTTACCAGTTTTTCTTCACGTTTTGCCACCGTCGGAGCGCGTCTTCGTTCTCGGGAGTTGCAAGATTCCTCCATCTCTTGGGTTTTCACCCTTGCTTTAGAAAGCCAGGGTTAAGAGGAAAAGGAAATCGACCGAATAGAGGGGTTCGTTTGAGAACTCAGACCGCCACATGCGGTAGTGGACCGGGGACGGCGCGAGCAGGGGCTGAGAACCCTAGCAGAGAAGCCCCTTTCTTTTTTTTTTTTGTTTTTTTAGACAACAGCCAAAAATGATCCATTTTTTAAAAAAAATTCCTTTTATAAATCCCGGGAACGACATCGTTTTAGGCCTGTCTGAGTGGCCTCAAAACAGCATTGTTTCACTCATGATAACCTGATGACCCGACCCGATAACTGGAAGGATTCGCGTGTTTCTGCGGTAAAAGGGGTTATTTGCGCAGTAGATCCCTTCGTATTTTCTTTCTTTTAAATCCAACTTATTTTCATTTTTAAATGTAGCCCCAAATTTGTTTGGCTGTTTGTATTTAATCCACCTGCTGTTAGATGAATTGTATTTGAACGACGCCGTTTTTGAGTGTTTGGGATAATTTCCAAGTAAATTCTCGTCTGTTTATGCGCATGCTAATCTGGTCCTTAATGGCTTGTTGTTATTGTTTTCATTTCTGGATTGGAATTTTATTTTATTTCAATTTTGTTCCTTACTGTTTTTAATCTATTTATTTAGTTACATTTCAAAAAGGTTTATTTTGTTATATTTTATTTTAATTCTTTTGATATACTGCCTACTTTAACTATTTCATTTTATTTCTTAAAGTCTTTTTTTCTTTCTAATTTTTATTATTATTCAGTTTAAGTATTTTCTTCATATAATTTATCTTAAGCTTTACATGTTATCTATATATTATTTGTAACACCCCAAACCCGGCCCACAAGCCTTGACCGGATCTGGTATGTCACGGAGTAAAAACTTTTTGAAACGTTTTGAAAATTTCGTGTTCACAGTGGAAATCTGAAAATATTGCGGAATTGGTAAAACAACGTTTGCTAAAACTAAGATGGTTTGGTTTGATAACCACGATGGGGTTGAAAACTTTTTCTTTTCCTTTGAAACCATTTGGTCATTTAGATTTTTAGAAGTATCGGGGTTATTGATAACTTGGTAAAAATTTTGCTACCCGATGGTAACATCTTTGAAAACGCGTACGAGTGTTAATTTTGAAAACGTTGCCTTTACCGATTTGCTTAACAATTCATAAGTTCGTTAGAAATAAGGTAAAACGACTACTTAATCATACGAATAATAATAAAAGAATAATAAACGGCCTTATTACAACCCAATCGAATTTAGCAAATAGTAAGCTTTAATGGTGCGAAATAAAACTTCAAAATGAGGAACAAGCATGGCCACCTCGAGTCCTCTCCGGCTCCGTCTCCGCGATCGACTCACCTGAAAAGATAGGGAAAGGGGTGAGTCACCAAGACTCAGTGCATAGCTATAACACATGTCCCCACATATGGGCTTGGCCCATATTCACACAGTCCATACACATGAATATGTAATTATGAAGTGAGTATGCAATTATGAAACCCAACCTAGCCATCCATACTCCATTTTCTACCCCGTGTGGTACCAAACCACTGGTGGTGCCAAACCACTGGTGACTCGAAGTCACAATATCCGTCAATACGTGTGGTGCCAAACCACTGGTGACTCGAAGTCACAATGTCCGTCAATACGTGTGGTGCCAAACCACTGGTGACTCGAAGTCACAATATCCGTCAATACGTGTGGTGCCAAACCACTGGTGGTGCCAAACCACTGGTGACTCGAAGTCACAATATCCGTCAATACGTGTGGTGCCAAACCACTGGTGACCGAGGTCACAAATGTGATACCAAATCACTGGAGGTGCCAAACCTCTGGTGTCCGAAGACACAAATCGAATGATGGGGCCAACCCATCGTGTGATACCAAATCACTGGCGTCGATCCCGTATCTCATAGTGGGGCCAACCCACGGTGGTACTAAGCCACAGGGACGAGACGCTATGAGGTGCCAAACCTCTGGAGGTACCAAACCTCTGGTGACCGTAGTCACAATGTGTTACCAAAACACTGGTGTCCGTCGACACGAATATCACTGCCCCCTCCACTCATTTATCCCACATCATCATGCTCACATAACAAGTATCATGATCCCATATATCATGCATTTTTATATAGCATATGATGGCATACACAACATATAACATAGATCGAGTATTAGGGGACTTACCCAAAAACCAAGCTTATGCCCACAAGGCAAAGATACTACGTGATAAGTAATAAAATATCATTATAATCAACAATTTATACTAATAAAGTGTGTAAGAGCTTACACCTGATTAAACGATCACCCAACTTGGGTATCCAACATCTTAGCCCTTATTTCGGCTAACATGCATAACATGTACATTTATAATAACATACATAAACCAGCAAAAGAACAGTGCGATAACTACGCACCTGATTTTAGCGAGATTCTGATTTATCAATCTAATATCAACTAAAGTCCCGAAAGCTTCTGTTTCTCTTATTGATTAGCCCCTAGAACACATAACCGAAATCGGTCACATTTAGTACTAATATCATGGCCTTAGGCCGAATACTATGAGTCATTTACCTTGAGCACTTTAATTCCCGAAATGGTCATTTGTGCTTCTTAATACTAGCTTGCTTATTTCTATCACGAACCACTATTTATTCCAGTTGATTAGCTCCCGAAGTCATCAAAAGTCCTACTAAAATATTGTTAGAATCGGCTCATACACAACTTTATAAACGAAAGCTCTTGGCTGAATATTACTCTTATCATTTACCTTGCTTGACAAAATCCATTGAGCACCTCAACTCCCGAAAGACTCCTTTTAAGAGTCCTAACACTTATCACACAAAAGAGCACTTATAAGAACTTGATGCATATTCGGCCTTCTTTAAAAATCAAGGTTAATCTTTGATTTTGAGCACCTTAATAGAAAGAAATATAAACTAATTGTTAGGGTATAACTTGCTTACCTAGCTTCCAAAGTCCCAAAAGATTTGTTTGCTTTGGTAGTTACCAAAGCTCCTTGCATAGCCGAACCCGATGGGTTCCTTTAATGCTCCCTCCCTTCGATTAACACTAAAAGAACACATAGGAAAGCTTAGAGGATGTTCGGCCATACTCAAAGCCTAACAACATGATTTGGCTCACGAAAAAGGGAAAGAGGAAATCGAATGTTAACTAAGATACTTACCAATGTTCGGATTCATCAATACCTTCCCTTGAAGATTCGGCCTATGCTCAAAAATGGGGAAAAGTAAGTCAAAAATTCAAGGAAATGTCTTTGCCAAGAACAAAGCACAAAACCGGCCATGCATCACTTTGCCATACTCAAAATCGCCCATGTTCGACCTTGAAGCAAGCTCTAAATCGGCCATGCACAATTATTGTCAAGAAAATATAACAAAGGAAAAGGTTTTGGCCTTGCTTTCTCAAGCTCAAAGCTAACCAAGAAGCCCCTTAATTCCAAAACTTCATTCGGTCAAGACAAAATGAAAATTGAAAGAAAAACCAAAAGCAATCCACACCACCCTTAGATTCGGCCAAAGAACAAAACAAAAGGGAAGGGAAGATTCGGCCAACACTAAAATGGCAAATAAAACAAAGAGTTTCGGCCAAGACAAGTAGGGAAAAGAAGAAAACAAGGCAAGGTCACCTTCCTTGCTAAACAAAATCGAGAATGAATGCTCCCAGGTAGATCACATTCGGCTAAGCTTCAGGAGCAAGAGGGGAACAACAATTTTGCATGCATTTCAGCCATGCTCCTTCTCATCTCTATTTTTGGTCAAGAAAATTGGAAATGAAGAGCTAAGCATTCGGCCATGCTTGTTAAGCAAATGGCCGGCCATGTTTTTCCTTTCCCATATGCCAAGACCCAATTGCATGAAATAATAATAATAATAATTATTGTTCCATCATTCATCCATAATAAATTAAACTAAAAACACAATAAAAAAAAATAACCACCCATGCCGCATGCTTCCTTCCCAAAACCAATACTCATGCTTATTTCTTTTGCTAAGTTCCAATTATCACTTATTAAAAATTGCTTATTTCTTCCTCCATCACCTTGCCCATTTCTCATATAAAAATAATAACTATATAATATTTAAACTATGGAATATTTTACAGCTTTTGAGAACAATTACATAAAAAATAATGCTCCATGCTCAAAAAAATAAAATAAACCATAAGCAGCAACTTTAAGTTGCATGCGTGCATGCTTGCTGCAGGCATTTAATGCCCATGCAGCCCATTCACGTGGCCAAAGCAAAACAAAAGGCCAACTGCAGCCCCAGGTCTCGAACCCGAGACCTGGAGGAAAGTTCTCCATGCTCCAGCCACCCGACCTGTTGCGCGTTTCATGCCCATAATGTTTCAACAATTCTTTTAAACCATTCTAGCGTGCGTGCATGCTGCATTTAATGCCCATGCAGCCACTAAGTTCCCACGCTGGGCCAAAAAGATTAAAAACCCAGGTGCAGCCCCCAGGTGCATTCCCCAGGTTTCGAACCCGAGACCTGGGGGAGAGTCCTCAAGCTTCCTGCCATTCCATCCTTTGCGTATTTCGTGACAATAATCGCATATAATTTCTTTTAAACCTTATTTCAATGGCTCCCTATACTTTTAGCGCTAAAAGCAAAAACAGAAGACTTCAGTGCGAACTCCTGGACTCGAACATGAGTCCTCTCAGCTCTCAAGCCAAGCCTTGAACCATTCGGCCAGTGTTTAATTCGTGCTAAAGTCGCGTCAATAATTGTTTTAAGCCCTCTTTCAAAGCAGCATTAAACTAAAAATAAAACCTTCGCGCGCTTCCATTCGGGCTCGAACCCCTGACCTCTAAGCCCTCCTGCTGCTAGCGTCCTCACCAACTCGCCCAGGCGCCGTTTTGTGATTCAAATCACCCCGTTTTTCTTTTTAAGGCCTCCTTACGCAGCGCCCTTACAAAAATAAAAAAAAGCTTTTTGCTGCGCCTAAGACTCGAACCAGTGACCTGTTTGGCGCTGACCCTTAAGTGGCGCATAGAAGCCACTCGGCCAAGGCATTTTATATGCCTCAATTTTACAAAAATTTTTACTTAAGGCCTCCTTCCCCCAATTTTCACTTTTGACCCAAATTTTCAAAATTTTCCAAAATAGTCCCTTTTTATCCTCGGGCTTAAATAACCCCTAAAACTCATCAAAACAATTCTTAAAGCCTATCGACTCATGAATTTGGCTACAATGCGCAGCCCCTAATTTAGGATATTACATTATTTAGTTTAAATTATGTCACATGTTATTTTTATTCTTCATTTTAAAAATTATTTTATGATTATTTATTTTAAGATTTTGTATATTATCTTCGTTAAATCATTTCATATCTATATCTTATTTCAAAACTCCTTTTTATATATTAGTAAATTAAGATTTTAAGTGTTAGTTTAAGTTTTTTTATTTAATTATTTTTAATATTTTATATATTATCTTGTTTTAAAATCGTTTCGCAATTTTTTTAAATTACTTTATATTATTGCTATTTATAATATTTCATTGAAACTTATTTTATATATAAATTATTAGCTTAAAGATTTACTTACTATAGTTATATTTTTCGTACATTATTTTTGTTACATTATTTGCTTCAAACCTTTTTAAATTGTTTAATTTGTTATTGATATTTTCATACCATTTGCTTTTATTTTTATCCTTTATTTTGTGTATATCTTTTATGTTGTTTTTTTGTCAATTATTAATAGGGAAATTGTATATTGTTATATTGTTGTCATTATGTGTTTTGTATTTCCTAATTATTGGTTGGCTGTTGTGATGCACTAGTGTAACATTTGATGTATGGTTTAATATCTTGCTTTATATATTATTATCCTATTGTATTTCGTACAAGAATTTGGCTTTAATGTCATTTAAGTTTTAAAATCATTTTACTCAATTTTTTTAAAATAAGGCAATGCTCGCATTTGGACACTTCGAGAAAATCGTGCCCTAACTCACTGGGTTCCAATTTTTCTCATTAAATCCTGGCAACCAAGTACCCTTTTCTCTTTTAAATCAAATGCATAAAAATTTTAAATATAAAAACTCATTTTCGGGAATTTGAGACGTTGCATCCTAACTCACTGGATATGACGTTTTATCATCTCGAGGTAAGAATTTCTAAAAAACAAAGGCAATATTCCGTATTTGCAAATTTTGAGAAATTGTGCCCTAACTTACTGGGTTCCAATTTTTCATAAAGCCCAAATAATCGAATACTCTTTTCAAACTTTAATACACGAGTTTTAAAAATTAAAAGATAGGCCCAGTTTCTAGAATATGAATGTTGTATCCTAACTCACTGGGTATGACATTTTATTTCTTCGAAATAAGAGGGCATTGGCATCCAATTTCATTTGCTCAAATGTTTTTTCAGCAAATGGATCGTAATATAGAATCTTTTCATTTTCAACATTAAGACATTAAATAATCAATTAGGTACCAATTTTGGGCTCTACGAGGGTGCTAACCCTTCCTCGTACGTAACCAACTCTCGAACCCGTTTTCTCGAGTTTCGTAGACCAAAATTTGTTTTAATAAATAAAATTTTTATTAAAATGATCAATTTCAAGGTGATCCGATCACACCTCAAAAAGGTCGGTGGCGACTCCACTTTCATTTATAAAAAAAAAAGGTCGACCCCGTTTTACAAAAAATTGGTTTCGGCAATATCATTAAGTCAAACATTCTCAAATATCATAACTCAAATATGTAATTACAAACTCAATCAAACATCCATACTATCAAACTAGAAATTTTGCCAACATGTCAATCTTTTAACGCTCGAAACATACCTGGTTCGGCCACTCACAAAATCAATAATTTGGCTATTAAGAAAATCCAATTAGCAAGTTAATTTATCGTACTTAACATGATATTTAACATTTTCAAACAATTTTATGAGTTTAGGACCCACACCTTATTTTTCGCTTCCTTGCAGCACACTAGCGAATCTTCCAATTTCCTTAATAATTACTTAAATGAACCTAAACCAAAATTCAGTAGAAATTCAATCAATTTACCAATAAACCAGCCCCCAAACACCCACTTATGAGTTCAAACCAATCGTTGAAATTATAACTATTTTATGAATCCAAACTAGTTAGATTCCTTACATTGTATCGATGCAAAACGTACGTACAATCGTTCTTCGCCTTGATGGATGGTTTGGGGCATTTGGGTCAGCACCTAATTCAATAATATACTGGAAAATCAGTAGCTAATTAATGATTAAATTCCTTCATGTAATCAAATCATAACCTTTACCCAACAACTATGTCGAAATAGCAAACTAATTACTCTTAATTGCACTTACGCTTCACGATTTGTGGGATCCGAATGGCTAATCGATCAAGAACATTTTTCCCTAATTGAAATGGGTTTAAAAGATGATAAGGAGGATTTAAGAACTCAAATTAATGCTGGAAAAATATAGGCAAGAACCAAGAAACAAAACAACCCCCTTTCTTGCACAAAGGCTCACGCACCACCACCCATGGTGGCCAAAATTGGGGCTTAGATCTCATTAAATTCTGGAAAAATACCTTTGAAATCATCCCCAAATTCCACATCTGGAAATTTAGGTTTTGAATGGACAAGATTAATTAAGAAATTGAGGAGAGAAGAGACCTTACCCAAGCTAGTCGAGAGAAATGACAATGGCACTTTCATGGCAATGTTCAAGATCGATCTTGGAGTTCAAGATTTCATATTTGAGACTAATTTTAATGAGGAAAAATGAAAGTAATATGGTGGAGAATATGTTAACAAATCTTGTGGCAAAAAGAAAAAGAAAAAAGAGATGGTAAAACTAGGTGTAGGCGACGACAACAATGGGAGAAAGAAAGAAAATTGAAGAGAAAAGGGGAGAGAAAGAGGGTGAATGGCTTCAGTAGGTAAAATTTGAATTAAAGGCTGAAAAATATAATAAAAAATTATATTTATACTTAGGGTTCAAGGGTATGGATGGCACACACATTAAAAAAAAAAGGGATTTTGCAAATTTAATTATTTCGTAAGGGAAGGGATTTGAACTTGGGACCTCATTTAATTTCCATGCTTTCTCATATTTCTTTTAACCATTAGCCTTTTTCCTCATTCTTAAAATAATTTTCCAATATTTATTTTAAAAACAAGGCATGCTGCATACTAAGGTTTAGGGCAAAATTTGCAAAATAATAAAAATGGTGAGAGAGAAGGGATTTGAACTTGGGTTTCAAGGAACATTTCACTAACACTTAACCAACAAACCAATACATTATTTATTTCCTAAAAATGTATAGATAAATTTCAAAAATTAAGGCATGACCACTCTCTCTCGATTCACAAACCCGATTCTACTAACACCTGATTTTTGGAATGTTACAAATAAGATGAGAAGATAAGAATTAAAGGAAAAAACCTAAAAAAAAATTAGTTCAACAGCGATGGCCAATGGCATAAAAGAGCTACAATAAAAAGCCAAAAATAAATTTATACATTTTTACCCTTACCAAAAACAAATAAAAAGGTGGAAGGAAATTAGAGGTGTTCATGGGCCGGGCGGCCCGGCCCTGCCCGAAGGCCCGACCGAAATTTGGGAGGTTTGGGAAAAAATATAAGCCCAACAAATAGGCTTGGACAAAAAATAAGGCTTGTTTAAAAAATGGGCCGGGCCTCGGGTAAGGTATTTTTGGCCCGGGCCCGGCCCCAGCCCGAATTCACTAAATGACAAAAAAATTTGCTATTTTTTTTAAATGTTATTTTCTTGTTGTTTTCTCCCTATTTTGCTACCATATTACTTATGTTGCTACTATTTTGTTGTTATTGATTGAATATTGTATAAAACTTATTTTGTTGTTAATTTTGTTATTATTTTAAAGGCATTTGTTAATTTTATTATTATTTTAGAGGTATTTGCTTGTTAAGTTACATTTATCTTAGTGTTATTTAAGTCTACATATTTTTTATAAAATTTATTTTCAATTTGTTGGGAAATATTTATTTGATTTTTTTAGTATTTTTGATGTATTATATATATTTAAAAATTATATAAAATAATATAAAAATTTAATACGGGCAGGCCGGGCCAGGCCCAGGTTTTAGCATTTTTATATGGGCCGGGCTAGGGAAAAATTTTAGGTCCATTTTTGGGCTCGGCCTGGCCCGAACCCGATGAATGGGCCTAAATTTTTAGTTGAGCCCGGCCCATGAACAGCTCTAAAGGAAATACAAGGGAGTTGATTAACATCAGAAATAGTGATGATGGAGCATAGTTCACCAAAAAAAAAATACAATTTTAAAAATTCATAAAAATCAGCACAAGCATGCAAACATCTAAAAAATAAAAGAGTTTTAGTGCACAAATGCGTCTCGGCATTGCTTAAAGCTTCAAAACAGACGCTTGAAATTAATCAAATTTATTAAGGAACTAGTTTTAGTTACTTTGTTAAGGCCTTAGCTATCTACATTTAATTTACTCAATGCAAAAGCAATAGAATACTTTTTCAAATACCTCTTCAAGTACACTTGTATCCAAGTCCCTAATCTTTGAAGTTATTTTCTGCACAAAAGCGCAAAATATTATTTCTTAGAGTTTTGATCAAACAACTTCGTGTTCCTATATAGTATTTGATATTTTATATATTAAATATTTCAAGTTCACATGTGACATGGACAGCTAGTAACGAAGTTTTTCAGTTCTCCACCCCATTTACCAAGGTTAACCTTGATATCTATCTATCTATATTAATATAAAAACTTTAGTTAATTAAATTTGATGTCACAAGTTAATTAAATACTAAAATTATTAGAAAGTTTATAAAATAATATCATTTGAACAACAATTTCAATTTAAAAACTTTTAATCTTAAGAAATTGCACTCATTCATTTAAGAGCTACACTGTCACTAGCTAGTGTAATACATAGCTCTCCCCCTACTTTTTACTTATTTATTTTTCAACCCGTAGCATGGGTGTGTTTGAATCTTGTTTCCTTTATTAACAAAGGCTTTTGCTTCTTTAATTTACGCAATGTACTAAAATATTGCAAGTAACTATATCTTGTTTTTTACTTTTGAAAATAATGTATAGCAGTGATATGTCTTAAACTAACTATGATCACAATAAAGGCAAGAGCACCTATCATTTAATAGTATAGTTATGGTAAGACCGGTAATATCGTATCCACAAGGACCAAGAGTACTAGTAATTACTATCTTCTTATTATTTACCCTAAGAATTGGAGTGATTTCTTT
This sequence comes from Gossypium australe, assembly GCA_005393395.2. Classification (NCBI taxonomy): domain Eukaryota; kingdom Viridiplantae; phylum Streptophyta; class Magnoliopsida; order Malvales; family Malvaceae; genus Gossypium; species Gossypium australe. Next base: position 141,773,827 of record CM016626.1, on the reverse strand, counting down.
TAAACTAAAACTAATTAAGAACAGACAGAGAATGAGTTGAGAAAATACTTTAAGACAACTTTACGAGATAGGCAATACCTAAGGAAGAATCCACCTAGACTTCACTTATTACTTTTGATTCATATGATTTATTCACTTGACTTAATCCGTAGAAATCCCCGATTTATGTTAACATCTCTTTCAAGACTAAAAACAAATGACTCTAGGTTGATTAATTGAAATCTCTTTCTAATTAAAACCCCTATTGTCGTATTAACTCAATCTATGGATTCCCTTATTAGATTTGACTCTAATTAGGTAGATTTTTGTCGCCCTATATCTAGGGTTGCAATCAACTCCACTTAATTGTGTTGATCTACTCTTAAATAGGGACTTTTGCTCCACTGAATAAACACATTTGACTTGAATCAATAACCTGATTTATCAAAACAAGAATAAGAACTCACAATTAAGAATAAGAACAAGTATTTATCTTATAAATCAAATAATAATAAGATCTGTCTTAGGTTTCATCCCTTAAGTGATTAAGGGATTTAGTTCATACTGATAAAGAGAAACATCTTAAAATAAGGAAAACAACAAAAAATAAGAAAACCTAAAAACTTCTAAAGAACTTGATGTGAGATCTTCTGTAACACCCCAAACCCGGCCCATGCGTTTCGACCGGATCTGGCATGTCACGGCTGTACTTTGAAAACCTTTGCTTTGATAGTTTTTGAAATATGTGAGTTAATTAGACAATATTTAAGTAAATAAGCGGCATTTTAAAAATGAAACCTTGTGTTAAGTATTATTAAGTATAAATAAACCTTATCATGAAATTCATAAAGTGCTTAACATTGAAAACGACTTAGTTGCATGAAAACTGGGGTCCTTATTACATAAATATTCTTGAAATAACATTGAAATAAATTAAACCTAAAGAAATCTCAAAAGAAAATAACTTGTAGAAATAGAACTTGATGGCCCCTCGAGTCCGTCTCGGCTCCCATGTCCACGATCTACTGTTCATCTGGAAGAGTAGAGAAAAGGAAAGCGTGAGTCACAAAGACTCAGTGTATAAATCTCAAAACACACATCGACCTGAGCCCACAAACACATTATGGGCCCTGGCCCATACAGGAAGGCATCAATCATAATCACATAATAACAATGAGGAATGAATAACCCAACCCATCCTAGGTTTCCATCCTCTACACACCATCCTGTACCAGCCATCACACCGTGGGGATTTCTACAATCAACCCTCCATCCGCTACACACCAAAACGACAGCCGTACTGCCTATTCCTATTAAGTAGGAATCATTAAACGTGGCATAGCCACCGATCACTATGAGACCTTACATTTAAATTATGTGGGATTTCTACCACCGATCACCAAGTGACCTATCATACACTTCCCCTTTAATATCATCATTCCTACCCCATGCATACATACATAAAGAAAACATCAAGCAGACTTATATATTCTTCGATACACATAGGGAGTTCTATGTTTACGTACCTGGCATCCTTGCCTAACCCTTTCTGGGGTTCCATTTGACTGTCTATACAGCCTCATTCCGGCTTTTATCCCATAACATACATAAATAGAAATACATACAGGTTTAGTAGTGTGTTAGAGATCTACACACCTGATTAATGTTGATACCCTTGCTAAACTGATCTACAACTTTGCTCAAAAAGCCGAAAGGATGTGAAACTAGGGCCTCTCCTATATTCGGCCATGGTTAGTGTTCTACCCAATTTTATGTATTTGAATAAACAACTCTTCTTACCTTAAAATCTCGAAATTGAAGACTAATGATTTTCGGCTTTTAGATCTAGTTGGCCAAGCTTCCTTCAAATCCCAAAAACCATTAAACTATTAGCTTTCGGCTTTTGCTTTTCAAAAAATCGGGAATAGATTATGAGAACTAAACAGAAATTGACTCTTACCTTAGCTTAGGAGATTTGGCTAGCACTATAGAGAGGATTCAGCAATGCCAATGGAAGATTTAAATGCTGGAAGTATGGAATATTTTCTCAAATAGGATGAATAAAAGAAAAAGCGATGGATGCTTTGGCTTTTTAGAGAAATCGGCACAAGGGAAAAGAAAGTGGGGGAAAAGTTTCGGCTTTTGAAGTAATTGAAGAAATAAATTTGGTGAGGGAGAGGCTAGGGAATTTCGGCACTAAGGGAGAGATTTTTAGGGTTTTTCAATGTTAGAAATAAGGAGCTAGCCCCCCCTATTTATAGATTTTTGACACCTGCTTCTAAATACCGAAAACTCCCTTAAAATTTAAGCTAGAAGAGAGAAGAATTTCGACACCCTCTATGCCATGCAGTAGCTGAATTTTACACTCCTTTAGGTGGTGGATTTTCGGCCAACACTTCCTTTGAAGATAAGCTCCTAACTTTTCTCCTTTTTATCTATGATATTATCACTTAAAAATCCGTATATATCTTCCTATTTTTAAGCCTTGTAGTCGTCCACCTCATTAATTCTAAATGCCGAAATTTAACTCATTTAAATTAAAAGATTTGGGCTTCATTAAACTTAAATTTAAATCCCTTAAATCCCTTGTTGTGGCATCAGCCTTGCTCCCATTTAATTACCGAAAATGGCCCAAAAACATGGGCTCATTGCGACCCAAAACTTGTTCCTTTCTAATTGTTAATGATGCCACCTTAAAATAATTTAATCTGGGATTTGCCTAATTCTAAGCCCAAATTTAGACCCCTATCACTTAAATTAACAAATTAATTCTATCCCTACACTAAATGCATAGGCCCATAATTTTAGGATGCTACAGCTCTACCCCCTTAAAGAAATTTCGTCCTCGAAATTTCCAACTAACTAGTAATCATACTAAGTCTCACTACTATGCTTTCGCTGCGCACTCTAATTCTAAAGCCAAAATAAGCACTTAGTATACTACGGTAGGGTACGTACTGGTATTCGCATCTAGAGCGTCCTCGTCCCCTTGGCGACGTGCTGCATAGACCAAGACGGGCTGCCTCGCCTCAACATAACCTGCACCTCCACGACCATGTCCTGTGCCATTGCCACCATTGACTTGACCACGGCCCCTTGGTGGTGGTTGTTGTTGTTTTCACTACCGAGGGGTATTTTCATAATTTTTATCCTATAGGGGTATTTTCGTAATTTTTCAAAATAAGGTTCCTTGGTGATTTTGTCAAATAAGGGTATTTTGGTAATTTTGCATTTCCAGGGGTATTTTGGTAATTTTGAAAATCGAGGGTATTTTGGTAATTTTAGAATCTGGGGGTATTTCGGTAATTTTGAAATTTAAGGGTATTTCGGTAATTTTGAAATTCGGGGGTATTTCGATAATTTTGAAATTTGGGGGTATTTCAATAATTTTGAAATTCGAGGGTATTTTGGTAATTTTGAAATTTAGGGGTATTTTGGTAATTTTGAAATTCGAGGGTATTTCGGTAATTTTACCAAACAAGGGTAATTTGGTAACTCTACAAACCAGGGTTATTTTGGTCATTTTACAAAATAAGGGTAATTTGGTAATTTCCTTCATAGTTGTGAACATTTTCAAATCAAGTGTTTTTTTTTTTGAAGTATACAAAACTTAGGGGTTTTTGTTTGCAAAATGGGGTGGTTGGTCCCTTTCGGGTTTTAATTATGAGTTCAACCCATGAACAAGTTCTTATAGCTAGAGTGGACAGTCACTACGCACCAGGTAAGATTCCAGCGAAGAGGAGGTGAGTCACTTGGACTGCTTAAATACCAAGCTCTTCCGGATCTACTCCTAGACATGCATATGCCTGTTGCCACACCTTAGTCTTGCGATTTGTTTACAGGTTTTGTTTAGTGAAAATTAAGTCTTATGGAATTGAAGAGTTGTTTGTCTAAGCCTAGAGTCCATCAAGTTCTAATCTAGATAGTCTACGTCCCATAAAGCCCATTAAGCCCACATTTATATCACAATCAGGAGTTCAGAATACTTACCTGGGTGGATTGGGTGCCGATAGACTCGAAGGCCATGTCTTCAAACCAAAATCTTAAATTCAATTTTTTTTCTAAAACATTTCTAGACCTATTTCACAGCCCGAGTTTTGAACTGAGCTCTGATACCAAAATGTAACACCCCAAACCCGGCCCATGCGTTTCGACCGGATCTGGCATGTCACGGCTGTACTTTGAAAACCTTTACTTTAATGGTTTTTGAAATATGTGAGTTAATTAGACAATATTTAAGTAAATAAGCGGCATTTTAAATGAAACCTTGTGTTAAGTATTATTAAGTATAAATAAACCTTATCATAAAATTCATAAAATGCTTAACATTGAAAACGACTTAGTTGCATGAAAACTGGGGGCCTTATTACATAAATATTCTCGAAATAACATTGAAATAAATTAAACCTAAAGAAATCTCAAAAGAAAATAACTTGTAGAAATAGAACTTGATGGCCCCTCGAGTCCGTCTCGGCTCCCATGTCCACGATCTACTGTTCATCTGGAAGAGTAGAGAAAAGGAAAGCGTGAGTCACAAAGACTCAGTGTATAAATCTCAAAACACACATCCACCTGAGCCCACAAACACATTATGGGCCCTGGCCCATACAGGAAGGCATCAATCATAATCACATAATAACAATGAGGAATGAATAACCCAACCCATCCTAGGTTTCCATCCTCTACACACCATCCTGTACCAACCATCACACCGTGGGGATTTCTACAATCAACCCTCCATCCGCTACACACCAAAACGACAGCTGTACTGCCTATTCCTATTAAGTAGGAATCATTAAACGTGGCATAGCCACCGGTCACTATGTGACCTTACATTTAAATTATGTGGGATTTCTACCACCGATCACCAAGTGACCTATCATACACTTCCCTTTAATATCATCATTCCCACCCCATGCATACATACATAAAGAAAACATCAAGCAGACTTATATATTCATCGATACACATAGGGAGTTCTATGTTTACGTACCTGGCATCCTTGCCTAACCTTTTCTAGGGTTCCATTCGATTGTCTATACAGCCTCATTCCGGCTTTTTTCCCATAACATACATAAATAGAAATACATATAGGTTTAGTAGTGTGTTAGAGATCTACACACCTGATTAATGTTGATACCCTTGCTAAACTGATCTACAACTTTGCTCAAAAAGCCGGAAGGATGTGAAACTAGGGCCTCTCCTATATTCGGCCATGGTTAGTGTTTTACCCAATTTTATGTATTTGAATAAACAACTCTTCTTACCTTAAAATCTCGAAATTGAAGACTAATGATTTTCGGCTTTTAGATCTAGTCGGCCAAGCTTCCTTTAAATCCGAAAAACCATTAAACTATTAGCTTTCGGCTTTTGCTTTTCAAAAAACTGGTAATAGATTATGAGAACTAAACAGAAATCGACTCTTACCTTAGCTTAGGAGATTCGGCTAGCACTAGAGAGAGGATTCGGCAATGCCAATGGAAGATTTAAATGCCGGAAGTATGGAATATTTTCTCAAATAGGATGAATAAATGAAAAAGCGATGGATGCTTCGGCTTTTTAGAGAAATCAGCACAAGGGAAAAGAAAGTGGGGGAAAAGTTTCGACTTTTGAATTAATTGAAGAAAGAAATTTGGTGAGGGAGAGGCTAGGGAATTTCGGCACTAAGGGAGAGATTTTTAGGGTTTTTCAATGTCAGAAACAAGGAGCTAGCCCCCCTATTTATAGATTTTTGACACCTACTGCTAAATACTGAAAACGCCCTTAAAATTTAAGCTAGAAGAGAGGAGAATTTTGGCACCCTCTATGCCATGCAGTTGTAACATCCTAGATTAGGGGTTATGCGTTCGTGCATAATTCATGAGTTAGTAGGTTTTGGCAGTGTTTGGATAAGTTTTTAAGGGTAGTGAGAACTTTGAAAATTAAGGGAATGCATGGGAAAATATTGGATTTTAAGTTAAAAAGGGGAAGCTTGGTAAATGAGGCTTTAAAGGAATTTTTAGGGCTTGTGCATTTTTGCTTAATTTTATGAAGTAGCATGTCTTACATGTTGTGGATGTGTTGTGTGCATTTTTAGAACATTGGAAATGTAAGGAAATGTCTTGTCTTGGAAATGTAGGAAAATGTCCTGGAAATGTAAGGAAATGTCTTGTCTTGGAAATGTAAGGAAATGTCCTGGAAATGTAAGGAAATGTCTTGTCTTGGAAATGTGGGGAAATGTTCTGGAAATGTAAGGAAATGCTTTAGAAATGTTAAGTTAAAAGAAGGGAACTAAGGCAAGATGGTCTTAAGAAAATTTATGGAGGAAATTTGACATGAAATTGGGTTTGGAAAAGTGGCTACAAGGCACCACTTAGGGCCTCTGGACATGACGCCACATACAGGGGTATTGGGCCAAGGTTCGAGCTGTAGGGGAAGCAAAATAAAAGTTTTATTTTGCAGCAGAGATTAGCAGCAAGGGATGGCACAAGGCTATAGTTTAGGAGCTTTTATTCTTTTATTTTTAATAGATAAAGGGTGGATAAATAAGGGATAAATAATGGATTTATTTTAAGAGATAAATGAGGATTATTCTTTAATTTTAAAACAAAGAGATAAAGAGGAAAATAAGGGAGAAGTGATGGCCAAGTAAGGGACTTTGAGTTTAATAATTTCGGCTAAGTAAGGATAGTTGCTGAATTATCTTTTATTTTAGGTGATAATTAAAGAGATAAAGGTATCAAAATAGAAGAGTGATGGCCAAGTAAGGGATTCTAAGTTAGTAATTTCGGCTATTAAAGGAAAAGAGGGCCATTCATTCTTTCTTTCAACTCTTCTCTCTTCTGAATTTCCTAGAGCATTTGTTCTTCTTCTTTTATTTTTGCCAAGTCGAAATACCTTGTGTTCTAGCCCAATCCTCCATCTTTATTCTTCCTTCTCTTTTCTTTCTAATCCCTCCAAAAGCCGGAAGTAAGCCTTTTTAAGACCATAGCCGAATACTGTTAAAGGTTCAAGCAAGGATTGCCGATTTCTAAAGTAAGGGTAAGATCTCATTCAATTTTCATTCCTTTTTCTTTTGAGATTTGCCGAAGTCTAGGATTAACCCCATTAATATCTTGTTGCCGAAACTTTGAAGAGATCTTTCGGGATTTACTAAGTGTCGACTACAAGGAAGGAGAAGCTCTTTTCCCGAAGGTGCACCATAGGCCGCGTGTTCCCTAGTTATTCAGTGAGTTTCAGGATTTAAAATCCACAAGGTAAGTGTCTATAGCATTCGGCCAAGGCCATTTTTTGTAAATAGATGTGTTCATTAATTATTCAAAAGTCGAAACTAATCTATTCAAGTAATCTAGTGATTGCCGATTTCAAGAAAGAGGGATACAAAGTTTCCGGCATTTGATTAGACATCAATCGGCACCAAGGTAGGTTTTAAGTATACTAATCCTATTGGGATTTGGATTTATGGCTAAATGGCTTTTTATTAAAGATTTTAAGTGATGGCCGAATGTAGGGACTAAGGGTCTAAGGCTTTAGATTGGATTTTCAGGATTTGGATTGAAAGCATTAAGCGAATCAGGTGTGTACCCCACACTATTTCTTAATAAGTTTAAGGCAATGTTTAATATGTATGTATGTTATACGAATGTGAAAATATGGCTAAGTACCATGTTATGGTACATAGTACTAAGGTACATTTTCCTACTCCCACTATGAATATGATATGAATTGCTATACCATGAATATGAATATGATAAGAATGTGAAATCGGGCCTAAGGCATTATGTTGCATGACTTTGTATGACATGGGCATATGGGATATTATGAAAGGGGAAGTGAATGTGGTGACCTAAGACCACGATATCTGAATGTGGTGACCTAAGACCACGATATCTGAATGTGGTGATCTAAGACCATGATAACTGAATACGGTGACTCCGGTCACAATTATTTTATCTGGTGGCTATGCCACAAATTTTATAAGGGAGATGAGCACGTCGACTGCAGCGACTGGCTTTGATGGTGTGTAGCGGATGGAGGGTTGATTTAGTAGTCCCCACGATGTGCAGGTTGGTACGGGTGATGTGTAGCGGATGGCATCTAGGCTTGGGTTGGGGTTGCATCATATTGTTTAAATGCTATATGTACATGTATGATTTGAAATGCCTGATTTTGTTAAGACTTAGTGTTTGTGTACACATTGAGTCTGTTTGACTCACCCCGTTGTGGGAACCTTTTTCAGGTGACGATCAGTAATGGACCGGGTCGGCAGGAGTTTAAAGGTGGCCATGCACAGCAAGGAATTTATTTAATTTGGACATTTATTTTATTTTAAGTACTTTGGTTTTAATTTTGGGAATTATTTTGATGTAATAAGGCCAGTTGAACTACTTTATCTTTCCTTTATTTATTTTGTTATAAATTTTTATCAATTAAAAGATTAAGCAAAATTATTTTAAATTTAACTCTAAAAGGTTTTGACACCTAAAATCAAAGGCTTTCGATATAAGACAAACGTGTTTTCAACTCAGGCCCAACCCAAAAACAATCTTTATTTCAAAACACATGGTTTTTCCAAAGTAACAAATGAATTTTGAACCGGTTTTCTTCGAGGAACATACCAGATCCGGTCAAGGCTCGTGGGCCGGGTTTGGGGTGTTTCAGCAGTAGCTGAATTTTACACTCCTTTAGGTGGTGGATTTTCGGCCAACACTTCCTTTGAAGATAAGCTCCTAACTTTTCTCCTTTTTATCTATGATATTATCACTTAAAAATCCGTATATATCTTCCTATTTTTAAGCCTTGTAGTCGTCCACCTCATTAATTCTAAATGCCGACATTTAACTCATTTAAATTAAAAGATTTGGGCTTCATTAAAATTAAATTTAAATCCCTTAAATCCCTTGTTGTGGCGTCAGCCTTGCTCCCATTTAATTGCCGAAAATGGCCCAAAAACATGGGCTCTTTGCGACCCAAAACTTGTTCCTTTTTAATTGTTAATGATGCCACCTTAAAATAATTTAATCTGGGCCTTTGCCTAATTCTAAGCCCAAATTTAGACCCCTATCACTTAAATTAACAAATTAATTCTATCCCTACACTAAATGCATAGGCCCATAATTTGAGGATGTTACATCTTCAGTCTTGATGAAGATCCTTCTTCCAAGCTGCTCCTGATGGCTGTCTTCGAGTATTTTCTGCCTTCTACTCGACGTCCTCCTTTAGGTTCCCCCCTAAGGTATTTATATAGGCTTTGGAACGTTTTTCTTGGCCCACAAGTAGCCTTTTCCGAATAGAATTTGTCTTGGGTTCGGTAGGGACACACTCGTTTGACACGCCCGTGCGCAAAAGCTTAGGCCGTGCTCGACTCTGCTCGCTACGCACGGCCGTGTATCTGCCCATGGACGATAGTCCAGGCCGTGTGATTTCTGATGTAGGCTCATTTTGTCCCTTTTTGGCCTATTTCTTGATCTTTTCGACTCCCTAAGCTCTCCTAAGTATAAAACATGAAATTAAGGGATTAGGAGCATCGAATTCATCAATTCTAATGAATATTCATCCAAAAGTAAGCCAAACATTGGGTTAAAATATGTGTAAATTATGGTTTATCAAGCAGTGTTTGAAATACCTCTTGGGAGGAGGAAACTCCATGCTTAACATCACCTTTCTCTATATCAGAATGCGAAGGCGTCATCTTAGGCGAGCTTCTTCCCATCTATTTCAATTCTCAACTAATATTTATAATAAAATTTTAAATAAGCAATTCAAATTAAATATAAATTTTTAACTTTCAAACAATCAAACTAACCCAATTTACTCCCAACCAAAATAGGTACACATGGATTTCAGTTTTTTCGATTTGTTGTCAAGAAAAAAATCAAAACACATTTCAAAATTATAATTTCTTTTACAAAACTATCTATAATCTAATCCTAATCCTTAAATAAGAAGAAAAACATGCTTTAGCATGTTTGAACCTATGTTCTCCTACATTGATGACAACATCAATGCAAACTTTGAATGTTAATGCCAACCAAGTTAAAACTCAATCAACATTTTTTTAAAAAAATTTAAACTGCTTATATAACTCAATTAATTTTTTTTTTCCTCTAAAATTTGGCTCTTCATATTTTGGATCACCTTGACCAACGACTTTCAAAATTTAATCAACATACCTTTTGTTGGATCAAAAAACTTATTGAACTATTAAAATTTTAATCATACTGATTTGACCGCCTGCATGAAAGTCTATGTGTATTTCATTGTTGATATGGATAGTTTTTTTTAAAAAATAATTAAATTTATTGATTTTTAAATATTTTAAATATTTTTTTATTTTTTTATGAAGCACACGTGAATTGTTATGCAAGTTGTTACATTAATACTGTTAAAATTTTATCAATTCAATCAACTTTTTCATCCAACACAAAGCAATTTGACTAAATTTTAAATATTGAGGGCCAACCAAGGGTAAAGTCAAAAACTTGGTTTTAAAAGGGTTAGAACTAAATTATAAAATTTTTGAGAAAATCAAAATATAATTTTGTTTTATATTATTTATAATTACATCATTTTGAAAGGACAAAATATAATTATACTATTGATTAAAATATAATTTTATTATTTGTAAAGAGAAGAAATCAAAAATTTTTGAAGTAGGAGACCACCACCTCTAACCGCAAGGTAATTCAAAAACAAAATTAAACCAAACAGAAATAAACCTGAAGTAACAAAATTTTATGTTTATGATTTTAAAATTCTAATTGAAACTTAGTCTTTTATGTTATTCCTCACTAAATAAGCAAAAACAAAACAAAATGCCAATTATGAAGCAGAATTTAATGATATCCGGTGAGGAAGAATATAATAATAACTACACTATATAATTTTGGAACTATAGTTTTTATTTTAACAAAATTTCCCACTCAATTTTGATTTTTCAAAAAATCAACATCTGCCACTCAACTTAGGTTTTAAATTATATCAAAGAATGACTATTACCAACAGACAATAAATAGCCAAAAATAAATTTATATACTTTTACCCTTACCAAAAACAAATAAAAAGGTGGAAGGAAATACGAGGGAGTTGATTAGATGATCGAGCATAGTTCACCCCCCAAAAAAAATACAATTTTAAAAATTCATAAAAATCAAACAAACATGCAAACATCTTAAAAATATGAGAGTTTTAGTTAAATAAATTATTAATGATGTAAATTTTCATTTTTTTACAAAAAGAATAATTAAATGGAGCGGAAACCCATACTGAACCATCATACCGTATAGAGTCCAAAGGTTGAAGAGATGAAAAACTAAGTTTATGATGATTTCTCTCTAGAAAAAGATTAAGATTGAAGAAAAGAGAATGAACGAGAGAAAGTTTGGGTGGAGGATGAAGTGAGTAAAAGTAATGAATATATATATAAACAGTGTAAAGTTTTAGTGGTTATCTATCAATTTATAATTTTTTATACAATTAATATTTTAAAAATTTAATAATTGAATTTATCAAGATATTTGTACTTGTCATACATCTAATTTTTTTAATTGATCCGATATTTCTATTATATCGATCTAAAATATTGTTTATACTAATAGATATTTAATTATTAAATTTTTTTATTACTTAAAATGAATAGTTCAAATTTTTTAATTATGCCAAACTTAACGTGCATGATCTACATTAACAAATAATGAAATATGATGATTGAATTGTTAAAATATTAGTCATATAAAAAATTATGAAATGGTGTAAAACTACTTTAGTTTTAAACACAAAACAATTAGGTCCCTTCTTCTTCTTTTTTTTTGACACTCAATTAGGTACTTGAACTTTCAAAATACATCAAAACACCCTCAAACTTTAAAAAAAAAAAGCAATTAAGCCCCTATTTTTATTAAAAATTAGAAAAAATATATATAAAAAAATTAAAATCAATAAAAGTTATAAATATTATTAAATTCTCATAAAAATTAAAATATTAAAATTAGAAATAAAAATATAAAAATCGTAAAAATATAAAAATTATAAAATTTTATAAAAATCATAAAAAATTATAAAATATATAGAAATATAAAAAAATTATAAAATTTTATAAAGTCGTAAGAAAATTATACAAAATGTAAAGAAATATAAATTTCGTAAAATAATTATAAAAATTATCGTTCCAAAAGAATCATTTTATAATTTTCTATAATTTTTATTTTTTATCATTTTTCGCGACATGTCGTATTATGTTGCCATATATGATGACTTTAATTTGAAAAAATTAGGGGCCGTTAACTTTAACGACCAATACCTAAAGTTAATTGTTAAAGGGATTTTTTTTGGGGGGGAATTAGATTCAATTGAACAGTAATGGTGTAGTTACAAAGAGTTCCAATATTGCCACGATTTGAAGTGTACTGCGTGACCGGAATGAGAGTTGGATTCTTGGTTATAATCAGTTTGTGGGAACATGCCCCATTTTGGATGTTGAATTATGGAGTATTTATTGGACAAAACACATTAGCAAACAAAATAAATTAATTATAAATAAACAAATATGAATCTAAAATATAAATAGAATAATTTATAATTAATTTATCAATTACAAAAACAAATAAAAACCATGACAAACAGTTGAAATAAAAGGAGAATCGAGATTTTACGAAATGTTGAGGCCTACATGGTTTCCTTAAGACAAATTTGGCCGCTCCTACGATACTTGAAGTAATGTTGGTTGAAAGTCTCCTAGGATATAACAACAGCAGTGATCGAAGTAGTAGCACCTCTACCACGATCAATCGAATGAACAATGCATTTTTCTATCACCGAAATATTTAGGAAACACAAAAGATGGAAAAGGAGATTTTTGAGAATAACAGAATTTCTGCAAGAGAAATTCTTAGAGAGTATGAGAGTGTGGAAAAAACCATTCGGAATCATGGCCTTCTATAGGCAAGGAGAGTATTGGAATTTTGGAAAAAATATCCCTAAAATCTGTAATTAAATCAATATTAAACAGATTTATAGGAATCAAATCAATAAGATAAATTTCCATATATAAACAGATTTTTTTGCTGAGAAAAAATAAATTCGTGCTGGGCTAAAATGCCAACAGGCTTAATTAGGCCCAACCAATTTAGACATTTCGCGTTGCCCACATAATAAATTCGAACAATTTCTTTTTCTTTCTTATATATCTATATAATTAGTATTAGATATTTTATATATCAAATATTTTAAGCTCATACGTGACATGGTAAGTTTTTCAGTCCACCCCAACTTTGCCAAGGTTAACCTTGGTATTACATTGCAGTCTTTTTTGTGTGATTGAATCGTATTATGAGGGTTTTCTACTTTAGTTTTTTTCTTATATATCCTTAACAAATTTTGGTTCATACAGTTCTTCAATTATTTTCAGCAAATTGATTCCTTATTTGTTTACAAATGGAAATGTATTTATTAGATGCGTAAAATCGCACTAGAAACTAGTTTATTTTAAAAAATTATATTTAATATAAGACAAAAAAAACTTCTAAAATTTATTGAAATTCGTAGAGATAATAACAAAAACGTTTCGATTTTTAAAAATTTTGGTTGAAAAATTATAACAAAAACATGTTCAATTAAATTAATTTATTCTTTAAAAAACTAAACATTACTCACTGTGTAGATTCATTCAATGTGGTGAGCTGGATTTATTAAGCTTATACTATTTATATTATTATTTAAATGATTGATTAAGTTAATGTCATGATCTAACTAAATATTAACTTAATTAGAAAAATTATAAATTCTTTTTCGTAATTATAATAAATTATATTATTTTAAAATATTTTAGTCTTTTTATTTAAAAAATCAATAAAAATATGCATGCGGTGGAATTTAAATGCATATCAATTTTATTAGTAAAAAAATTAATTTACCATTAAACTAAAGCTTTGTTTAAATATTTTTATATATTTTAATTTTATTATGTACACTTTATTATATCCATCAATTGTATATATATTAATAATGTACTTGATTGAATTAGTATCACAAATTAACTCGACATTGACTCAAGATTGATGTCAACTTCATGATAAACAATTTAATTTTTTTTTTTGCATTTTAATATTATGCATTTATTATTTATTTTATGTTATTTTTAAACATACTTTTGTATTTTAAATTTATAGTTTTCATGCATAAGCGAGTGATATGATTTTTAGTCATTATTAATTTATTTGGAATTCTCCTAACTTCATAGTAGATCTTTGCTGCTTTGGGACAATTTTCTGCTTGGACCAGGTTGATCATCGTATGGAATGAATACCCTGACTAATAAACTAAAGTCATGGTTATTGGACAGATACAAATTAAGTCATGGTTATTGGACAGATACAAATTAAGTGATATGAAAAGAGGAATCCACAAAGGCGACGATAGAGCAAAATTCAAAAACAAATTAAATTAGAAACAAGATGACACCTTTAAAGGACAGTCACCAAGTGCTGCCTGAAATTCAAAAACTCCCATATAGCAGAAGTCAAACCCCTGATCAACAATCCAAAGCACCAGAAAAAGGCAACGATAATCTGTGAAATATACATACAAAACGAATCCATGATTAACAAAACCAAAAGAATTATACCTATACATGAAGATGAGAATAACAGCTTATACTTACTTGATATCATAAACTTTGGCTTCAGTAGTCTTATTGCCTCTGGTGATAATAAGAAAGAAGCGGAAATATAGTTTGTAGTATAGTAATAAGGAGCAAGGTGGGTTTCCTCAACAATCTTCTCAAATCACCTCTTTTTGATATATTCCATCCTCGCCAAGTGTGGCTTATTGTAGTGATAGGGGCCAACTGAAATCACATTTGGTTCGTAGGCTCTTTCATTTACTTCAAATAGACGATGAGGCACTTTGAAAAGTGCAGCACAAGGCCGTGTGGGCAACATGGGCCAGGCCAAATATGGGCGTGTGGGCCCACACGAGCATGTGGGCCCATGATTCTGAAATTTTTCTTAGGACCGCACAGGTCATTTCGATCAACTGTGTGCCTATTGTAGGGTCGGTAAGAGCTAATTAAACCCTAATTTATATACTATGATATTCTGATAGACTGATCTGAGTAGGATACTGAATGTATGTCTAACTATATTACTATACGTATATCTGATATCTGTATATATGCACGTTGAGCATGTTAAATCTGTCATATCTCTATCTAATTTTTGCATCTATTACTGGGGTGGGATTTGTATATGAGGAGGAAGTATTCTGTTCACCGTTAATCGCCTATATTCTGGCAGCTTGGCTGCATATATATTCTGATATGTGTTTTAAGGGCACAATGTGGTGTGTAGGGATGGGTGGGTGTTTTAAACCCCACATGGTGTGATTGGATGGTCGGAGATGGTGTGTAGAGGATAGAAGTAGGATTTATGCATATTTGCTATCTGAATCTGACATATGGTATCTGAATCTGACATATGCTATCTGAATCTGTTATCTGATTTTGAATATGTATCTATTTCTGACTGTGGACGTAACTCTATGTTTGTATGCTTAATTCTGTTGGGTTACACACTGAGTTTATGTAAATTTATATCTGTTGTCTGTTTTGTCAAGTAATCCACAAACTTAGGCGGACCGGTGCGGTAGAGACTCAACGGTGACCACTCGACCATAAATTGTTTAAACTTAGCAATTTATGGTTTTATTTATGTTTTTGGTTTTCATTTTGAGAGTTTGTAATTTTTGGGACTTTCTGGACTTTTTGGTTTTAAACTGTTGATTTTTGGTTCGCTGATTTTCTGCATGCTTGGTTAAATTATTTTATGTAATTGACGGTTTTTACGCAAAAAGAGGTTTTCTTAAAAATACGAATCGAATTTCTAAAATGTATCGATTTTGTTAGACTTCCGTTGTAAAATAAGTTTTGGCAAATAAACTAGTTAATAAACGTTTTCGAAAATGGTGATAAAGTACATGAGTTCAGTAACTGAAATGATTTTAAGTAAGTAAACCCATTCTCTGTGACATCTCTAGATTTGGCCATAACGTCTAAGCTGAGTTTAAGGTGTTACAATACTTTTTCAAATAACCTCTTCTTCTACTTTAAATTCAAATACAACTGGTAGTGTTGTAGCCAAGTCGCCATTGTCTGAAATCATTCTCTGCACAATAACATGAGATATTATTTCATAGAGTTTTGATCAAACAATTTCTTTTTTTTTTCTTTTATATATATATATATACAATAACATGAGATATTATTTCATAGAGTTTTGATCAAACAATTTCTTTTTTTTCTTTTATATATATATATAGACACACACACATATTTAGTATTAGATATTTTATATATCAAATATTTCAAGCTCACGCGTGACAAGACCAACTACAAACTAAATGTTTTAGTCCTCCACCCCAACTTTGCCAAGATTAATCTTGATATCTATCTATCTATTCTATTATAAAAGTTTTAATTGATTAAATTTGACGTGACAAATTAATTAAGCATTAAAATTATTTAAAAGTTTATAAATTAATATCATTTTAACAACAATTTTAATTTAAAAACTTGAGGAATTGCACTCTTTCATTTAAAAACTACACACTCTCACTAGTGTAATACATAGCTCCCCCTTCTTTTTACTTATTTATTTTTCAACCCAAAGCATGAATATTGTTTCCTTTATTAACTAAGGCTTTTGCTTCTTTTATTTACGCAATGCACAAAAAAAACAAACAAATGTATAGTAATGTTTGATATACCTCTTGGAAGGAGGAAAGTTCATGCTCAAATTCAACACACTCTTTCTCAATATCAAAATGCGAAGGAGTCATCTCAGGCAAGCTTCTTCCCATCTGTTCCAATTCTCAATTAATTTTTATAATATTTTATAATAACAGTTTTAAATAAAGTAATTCAATTTTTTTTTTTTAACTTTCAAACAGAAAATCAAACTAACCCAATTTTCCCAACCAAAATAAAGCCAACCATTATAGGTCCAAATGGTTTTCAATTTGTTGTCAAGAAGAATAAAAAAAATTCAAAATATTATTTTATATATATAATAAAACTATCTATAATCTTATCATAATCCTTAAATAAGAGGAAAAACATGTTTGAGTATGCTCGGACTACATTTTCTTGCACTGTAAACAATATCGATGCAAATTAAAATAAGACTCAATCAATAACATATAAAATCTATTTTTAAAAATGAATTAAGTAGAAATATTTTTTTATAAAACACAACTCCATATGGATATAAGATTACAACGCACCCATTTTGCAGGTGAAAATAAAAATATAAAAATAATATATGAAGTTATTACTAAAATTTAATGGTTATTGAAAACTTAAAAAAATGAGAAAAAGTCAGAAAAATATTTTTTTATATTAATTTTGATATAATGTCTAAAACTATTCATAATTTCTATTAACTCTTAAATAGGAGGATAAAATACGTTTGGACGCGCTCAAACCTACATTCTCTTACACTAACAATAATATTGATGCCAACTAGTTAAAACTCAATTCACAATTTTTTTTTAAATTACACTGGTCATATAACTCAATATTTCTTTCTCAGTAAACGTTAGTTTAGATTATTTTAAATTGATATACTAATAAATTTAACCCCTACCATTTACTCATTTGACGACATTGGCTCTTTCTTGTGGATCACTTTGACCATCTACCTTCAAAATTTTATACCAAAAAAGTTCTTTTAAGAGACCAAGCCAAAAATTTTTTTTATACCTTTTTACCCTTACCAAAAACAAATGTAAAACTCAAAACAAAAAAGGAAGCTACAGCAAAACAGACTTTTAGTGACTTTTTTTAGGTTTTTAGCGGCGTTTATAAGCGCCGCAAAAAACACCGCTAAAACAAATGCTGCAAACTTTAGCGGCGTTTGTGGGGAAAAACGCCGCTAAAAGTCATGACCTTTAGCGGCGCTTTTCCCCACAAACGCCGCTGAAGGTCATGACCTTCAGCAGCGCTTTTCCCACAACCTTTAGCGGCACTTTTACCAAAAACGCCGCCAAAAGTCATGAAAAATAAAAAAAATTAAAATATCATACTTTTAACGGCGCTTTTTCTAAAAACACCGCTAAAAGTCATAAAAATAAAAAAATTTAAAATATTATACTTTTAGCGACGTGCTTCCCAAAAACGCCGCTGAAGGTTATGAAAAATAAGAAAAATATAATATTACAAAAACACCAAAAATCCAATTTAGAAATGTATAATTTAATTTGAAGACATATTAAAATGAAAATTATAGAAGAATACAGATTTCTATAATTCCATCTAATAACAAGCATGTGAGATTTGCATAAAATTATAGAAATGCTCCTAATAACAAGCACATTCCATGACCCCAGTCACCAAACATCACCGCAAAGAGAAATGGAAAAGTAACAACAATGCAAACTGCAAGAATTGCCTCCTAATATCTAGCAATACTGCAAAAAGTTCTCATGTTAGTATCCTGCTAAAAATGTAAAAATTTCAACAGTAATCATATAAAAAGTTTATCCTGAAGGCAGTATGATTCATTTAATTGATCAAGAACACATGAAGCTGCAGTCAGAAAACGGACCAGATACTTCAATTTTGACATATTATAGTGCTATTACATAAATCTTCTAAGAACTAGCTTCACGGTTAGGAAGCAATTCATGCCCCCCTCCAGCATATCATATTTACCATCTAAAACATAAACCACCCAATGAACCCAATAAGATTTTTAATACTGGACAACCGTTCAATTTAAAGTGAGCAGCTTATACAAATTTGTCAAAACTATCAACAGAAGCATGCCATCCATGTGTTAAAGCAACGTAGCATCATATTAGAACTCACCCATATGCATCAACAATCTCCTGATATGCATGCCATCCATGTGTTAAAGCAACATAGCATCACAGCATCCCATGATCTTGAATACATAGCCCTTAAACTCTTGTAGAAGGATAATTAAGGGGTGAGCAAATTGCAGTTATGAAGTCCATATGCACTAGCAGAAACTTGAGCCAGTGAACAAAAAGCTAAAGGTAACTTGGAAACATACCTCACCAAGGGCATCACCACTGACTTCCTGTGAGATCCTCTTGTCAAAAAAGGCTCGACTGCATTTTCAAATGTCAATGTGAGAATACTTTCTTCTAAATAGAAAGTAACAACTACCAACTGGCATTGACGCAAGAGAGTAAATAGATGCTCACAAATACAATCAAGCCAAGCTGCTTAAAAGAAACTATTATTTTAACATAATAATCAGCTACAAATTTAACAGATGAGCTATTATCTTATAAGGTATATTTGTCGCA
Source organism: Gossypium australe (assembly GCA_005393395.2). Classification (NCBI taxonomy): domain Eukaryota; kingdom Viridiplantae; phylum Streptophyta; class Magnoliopsida; order Malvales; family Malvaceae; genus Gossypium; species Gossypium australe. The sequence goes on along the minus strand of CM016626.1, from coordinate 141,754,543 downwards.
CCGATTAGATACAAGTGAACTATATCCAGAAGGCTAATGCACCATAGTGTTATAAGTTCCACTTCATATCTAAATGAAAAAAGAAAAGACCTACAAATCAAATCCATTTGTTGATTTTGTGTGCAAGATAAAGAGAAGACCATCAAAATTTTCTTAATTTCTTTCTCACAGTTGCATAAAATTATGCCTCAAATAGAATATATCCAAACTTCGTTAGCAAATAATATACGATTTATTTTGCTTCAACATAATTGACTTTTCACATTCTATAAATACTCAGCAAAGTTGAATCCCACCCAAATAAAATATAACTGAAACCTGAATATATATATAGACAACATGACCAAAAAGAAGCCATATCCTTCATATGGGTCTTTTCATGGTTAAGACAAGCAGCATTAAATTTAACACTAAATACTAAAATTAAATCAACGAATTCAACTTAAACCCAACTATTTCATTAGTTATAGACAGAAGAAAATTACAGTTTCTGGTCATCATCAATTTCCAGCTTTTTTTGGCAACCAGTAGTCGGATTTGCAATGTTGAACTGAGAAAAAAAAAGAAAAAAATCAGCAAAATGAAAAGAATAAACAAACCCCAAAAAAGGATTGAAATCTATTTATATTTAGTTCAAATCACCTACTTTAGCCTAAAATCTTTGAACAAACATTTTGCAAATTACATGGCAGGCAGTGCGTTAACTTTTCATATTAGAAAATACCATGCAAATGATAGAATAAATCTACAAAGCTTCTAAACATGTTCCATTCCAACACAATCAAAATCGAAGAATGTGAACACAGCAGGAGCTTGAAACAGAAGTAAGTCATGGCATAAAAATGCAGGAAAATGCACAAAGAACAAATAAGCACAAATATCAAGTGACAACTACACAAATGATGCAACGAACAACATCAGTAAAAAGACATGGAAACCTTAAGGCTAGTTGTTAAAGTGATATACTTGTCTTGATTAAATAGGCCGATGATCTGTGTTCTTCCATTGTCATGGTTGAAAAAGATGAAGAGGCTCCAATGCATAAGCCATATTCTACTCTGAACTTGGTTCAAAGGTGATGAGAAGCTCTGCAGCAAGAAGACTAATAAATGAGTCAATGAATCATTGGAAAGCAAATTGTCAAAATAAAACCCGAAAAATCCACGGGGACTATAACGAAAACCTTGGAATCAATTATTTCTTTTAAACGATTAAGTTCTTCAAGAGCAATATCCCAGTTTTGCATCAGTATCTCGGCAGCAAGCTTACCCTACAACGCACTCAAACTCCTTTCACTATTAGTACATAATGCCTGTAACACCCCAAACCCGGCCCATACGCCACGGCCGAATTTAGAATGCCACTGCGGAAAACATTTTAACTTAAAGGTAAAAACATCAAAATTTGTAGTCTTTAATAAGACATTGTGTATTTAAAATTCTATTAAAATTAAGTTGTTACAAATTAACTGAATTAAAACTTTAGTATACATTTTTAAAATATAAATTGTTAGGAATAAAAATCATTTCCAAAAATTAAATTAATCGTCAATCCAATTAAAACATAATAACAACTTCAAATACTTTAAGTGGCCCTTATTACATCAAAATAATTATTCAAAAAACTTAAATAATAAATGCTTAAAATAAGGAAAACAACTTCTGCATGGCATAAAATAACTTCTGCATGGGCCACCTCGTATCCACTCCAACCCGGTCCGTGCATCATGCATCACCTGTAAGGTTTGATAAAAATTTGGGTGAGTCATACAGACTCAGTGTGTAATTAGTCCACTGAATTCCACCCACATATCAAACCACATATTAACCCATATATCAGATATCAATGCAACTTATTCACATGTTTTCACTTATTGGGCTTGGCCCGTATCCATACCACATGACATATAATAATGCAATTCATTTACATGATTCCACATATTGGGCTTGGCCCATATCCATTTCACATTTCTTATGATAAGGCAATTTACCACTTGAGTCCACATATTGGGCTTGGCCCATTTTCACCTTAATCCACATCACATATTGGGCTTGGCCCATTTCCACATTAATCCACATGTCAGATAATGAGTTTATGCAAAATGCACCCAACCCAGCCTAAGGTCCATCCTCTACACACCTCCGTACCCAGCCACCACACACCAGGGGATTACTAAATCACCCTCCAACCGCTACACACCAATTTTGGCAAATAATGCCGTCCACGCGAACTAAATTGCAAATAATCCACAACGTGACCTCAGTCAGCGCCAATCCACGATGTAGCTCGCAGCTGACATCAAAACCACAATGAGCACAAAGCCATCATTAACCACAATATGGCACATAGCCTATATCAACCACAATGAGGCACAGAGCCACTCATCAAACCACGTACTCGAAGTACACCCTGTCCTTCTTTCATATTCATTTCCCACCCCATGCACATGCAACATACCATAATGTCATGATGAATAATGCATGCACATGTTATTTAACATACCACACATATTCACAATAATAACCACATCACATTCAGATTTAGAATTAACCTGATTATCGACATACCCCTTAAGGGTATCCATATCATAATTGCCACTGCACTTGTTCCCACATACATAACACATACAAGTATAACATACATAACATAAACACGGAAAACAGTGGATTAATCACACACTGAGTCTGTATGACTCACCCAAATTTTTATCAAACCTTACAGGCGATGCATGATGCACGGACCGGGTTGGAGTGGATACGAGGTGGCCCATGCAGAAGTTATTTTATGCCATGCAGAAGTTCTTTTCCTTATTTTAAGCATTTTTGAATAATTATTTTGATGTAATAAGGGCCACTTAAAGTATTTGAAGTTGTTATTATGTTTTAATTGGATTGACGATTAATTTAATTTTTGGAAATGATTTTTATTCCTAACAATTTATATTTTAAAAATGTATACTAAAGTTTTAATTCGGTTAATTTGTAACAACTTAATTTTAATAGAATTTTAAATACACAATGTCTTATTAAAGACCACAAATTTTGATGTTTTTACCTTTAAGTTAAAATGTTTTCCGCAGTGGCATTCTAAATTCGGCCGTGGCGTATGGGCCGGGTTTGGGGTGTTATAGTTTGGTATCAGAGCCCGGTTCAAAACTCAGCTTTGAGGGTTTTGGGCCCAAAAACATTTTCAAAGTTGGGCTTTTCAAAAATATGGATTTTCATGAAGCTTTTCAGGGTTATTCTAGCGTGGCACCTGTATCTCCGACCCGAAGTCCACCAGGTAAGTAGCCCTAATTGCTGAAGTGATTTTGTATATGTGAACTGAATGGGCATTATGGGATCGTAGATTAGTAGATTAGGGCTATTGAACCCTAGGACTAGTCTACTCCAGCATAACTTGTATAAGACTTAAGGACAACCGAACAAACCTGTGAAGTAAGTCACCGAGTTAGGGTGTGGCAACAGTTGTGCGCATGTCTAGGAGTGGATTCGGTAAGAGCTTGGAATTTAAGCAGTCCTAGTGACTCACCTCCTCTTTACTCGAATCCTACCTGGTGCGTAGTGACGGTTCACCCTAACCAAGAGGACTTATTCACGGGCTAAACTCGATAATTAAAACCCGAAAGGGACTAGCCACACAGTTTTATAAAAACCTTAGTTTTAAAATCCTCAAATTACCCTTTTTGATTGTTAAAAACCTAATTTGTAATTGTTTTTTGAAATATTCCCGATTTACAAAAATTACCCAAATACCCATGTGTTGTAAATTACAAAAATACCCTTGGGTTATAAAATTACCATATTACCTTCGACTTTTGTTAAAATATTCCTACTTTACAAAATATCAGAAACCCTAATTTTTGAAATACCAAGATACCCTGATTTCGGAAATTTATAAAACTACCCTTACTTTACAAATTTACTAAAATGCCCCTGACTTCCAAAATATCGAATTAACCCCGATTTCTGAAAATTCTGCAATACGATTGATTTTGAGAAAATTTTCAAAATACCCTCGAGCTTTGAAAATTCTAGAATGCCTTTGATTTATAGAGATTATTTTCGAGTTGACCTCGATTTATTACCAAAATACCCCTGTAGGTAAAATGACAAAATTACCCCTGGGTTGGGGAATGGTCAAAAATGCCCATGATAGGGTGATGAATGTTGTGAATGAATGAATGTGTCTCTATTGATGAATGTGAATGTGATTCTCTGAATTAGAATAGTGAACTGGAACTGAAAACTTGGATTGATCGAAAGAACTACTTCTAAACACTTCTTTCCATAAAACTGCTCGCGGATAAACAGTGAAACAAAGTACTAATGCATAAAACTTTTAAATCAGATTGAATCGCGATGTTAGATATGAGTTCTAGTGGACGTGGTCGAGGTAGAATGACAGTATCGAAACCGGTTGGGTCTGGCCATGGGTCAGATAGTGATGTGCCGCCACCAACTGTGGGCATGGGGGATCAAGATCAGACAGGAGGAGACGACGCAGTATCGCAAGCTATGCTGCGAGTGCTGGAGCGAGTGGTAGGAGCTAGTATGGGAAATTGAGCTCGAAAGTCAGTGCCAGAAAGACTTAGGTCGAACGGAGCTGAGGTTTTCAGAGGAGTGTCTGGGGTGGCTCCGAACGTGGCGGAGTATTGGCTAGAGGCAGTTGAAAGGGTTATGGATGATTTGGATTTAACTGTTGAGGAAAAGCTGAAGGGTGCTGTTTCACTACTCCGGGATGAAGCTTATCGATGGTGGCTCACTGTCAGGCAAGGTACCCCTGCAGATCGAGTGGATTGGGAGTATTTCAAGGTTAAGTTTGAAGGAAAATACGTTGGAGCTAGTTATTTAGACTCGTAGAGGAAGGCGTTTCTAAAGTTGGTCCAAGGAAGTAAGTCGGTAGCAGAGTACGAAGCGGAATTTCTACGGCTAAGTTAGTACGCTAAGGGGATCGTGGCCACTGATTATGAGAGGTGTGTCTGATTCAAAGATGGATTGCGGGACGAGCTGCGAGTGTTGATTGATCCGCAAAGAGAGAGAGACTTTGCTATTCTAGTGGAGAAAGCTAGGATCGCTGAGGAAGTTAAGAGAACTGTGAGACAGAACCGAGATAAGGATAGGAACTGGAACAATAGAAGTTTTGGACCATCAGAAGCATCTGGAGATTTTCAGAAGAGGCCAAGGATTGAGAATTCTGTACGTGCACCTGTACCAGTTGCTGAGAATCGGAGTCGTCCATGTGCTCAGTGTGGGAGAGTTCATGCAGGAGAGTGCTGGGGTAATAATAAGGAATGTTTCTGGTGTGGGTCTAAGGCTCATTGGGTTAAGAAGTGTCCTCAAGTGATGGATAGGGCTCGAGGCCAAGGCCATGTGCAGCCTGGCAGAGGTGGTCAACAGGTAACAAGGAGTCGTGGTCCGAACCATGGAGGAAATGGTTCCGGCCGAGGTCGTGGAACACTAAGCACAGGTGCTGAAGGTTCAGAGGCGAGACAACCAAGGATGTGATAACGGGTATGTCCCTTATTTCTGGAATGCTCTTTATTGCATTATTCGTTGTAGAGTTAGCTCGTTCTTAGAAGGCTAGTGAAGTGCTTGGAACCTTGACTGTGAACTTTGAGATTGTGCATGGGAATATGTTACTTTTATTAAGATCAGAGTGCGCAGCAGTAGCATAGTGTGGTGAGTAGGATGTACGATTATTCGTTAGCAAGTAATTTCGAGGACGAAATTAATTTTTAAGGAGGGTAGAACTGTAATATCCTAGATTTAGGGGTTATGCATTTAGTGCATAATTCAAGTGTAAGTGGGCTTTGTGTGTGTGTTGGATGTGTTTTAGGGGTTTTGAGAACCCTAGGATGTAGAAGAATGTCTTGGAAAATTGTTGAATTTTAAGTGAAAGAGGGGAAGCTAGGCTAAGGAGGCCTTAAGGGAATTTGTAAGGGAAATTGGAAATAAGAAATGCCTTTGTAAAGTGGCTGCAAGGCGCCACTTAGGGCCTTAGAGAATAACGCCATGTGCAGTGGGCAAGGGCCTTGGTTCGAGTTGCAGAGAAAGCGAATGGGAGTTTATTTTTGAGTCAAGAGAGGAAGGGGTGTTGGACGGCATGTGGACTTCTTTGGATAAAGATAAAGGCTTGGTTAATCCTTTTAAATTTCGGCTAAGAGTAGGATATATGTGGATTTATTTTGTTTATTTTTTATGTATGATAAGAAGATAATTGTGGCCTTATTTTATTTATTTTAAATGGGTGTTAAAGAGATAATATAGGAGATTATCCAGGGGTTTGATAAGAGAAAGGATATAGTGGCCGAATGTGGGTCTCTTTGGGTTGGTAAATTCGGCCATGAAGAGGAGTTAAGTGCCGAAATTATTTGTTTCTTCCCTAGTCTCCCTTGCCGAATTTTATTGAAGAGAAGTCTCTCTTTCGAATTTTCTTTTCATATTGGTGTTTTGCCGAAATTTGCACCCTATTTCCCTTTGTCAAAAGCCGAAAGGTAGAACCATTGTGTCTTTGTTTTCTTTCTTCCTTTTCACATCTTTCTCCTTTAATTTATCATTGCTTAAACCAAAACCACTCTACCCTTGTTCTTCATTACCGAAATCAACTAAGCCTCTCCCATTCTTCTTTTCTTTCAACCCCACTTCTACACCCTTTCTTGAATAGCCAAATATCCCTTGCCATTTAGGACCATAGCCGAATATTGTGTTTTACTTTTGAAGCCATAGCCGAATCTTAATGGGGCTCTATTCTCTTCTATTTGTCGCAAGTCTTATAAGTCGAAGCAGGAAGCCGAAACCTTTTCTCTTGTAGTCTCTTCAAACGTGTAGTGGTAAGTGTTCTTTCATTATCAATCGGTTTCCCTTCTCTTTTCTAGTAGTGTGCCAAAATATTGTGGTCAGGCCTTAGGAGTGGCCGAATATGCTTTAAGTTTTATGATGTGTTTCTGTTGAAGGTAACCAACGTTAAGGAGCATCTAAGGAGTCTTTCGGGATTCGTTTCTTCAAGGTAAGGTGATATGTACTATTCGGCCATAAGCCTTATTGGTTATTAAAGTTAGCCGATTCTAACATTTGCTAGATAGGGATATCGACAACTTCAGGAACAAGCAAGTATTCGGGTTTGTAGGCAAGCAAGGTAAGCAGTTTGTGATATTCGGCCAAGGGCCATTTTTCATAGATTTGTGGTTAGGCCGATTCTAACATGTGACATATAGGGATTTCGACATCACTTGGAGCTAGGACCGATTTCGGGATTTAGTTAGCAAGGTAAGGAAGTGTGACTTTCGGCCTAATGCCATATATTTGGTATTTAAGTGTGACCGATTTCTGACTATGGTTTTCAAGGGCAAATCAACAGAAGTAGGGCAAGTTTCGGGATTCAGATCCATTTTTGGTAAGGATGTTAAGTTATAGTTTATTCGTTAAGATCTCGTATTAACCAGTTGTTCTGATTAAGTGTTCTACGATGGACGTGGATACCAGTCAAGGAGGACAAGGGGTAGTCCCTATCCCTAAGTTCAAGAAGAGATCAGTTTCTGCAGTTCGGGATTGGCCACCGGGGTGTGGGCCAGCGTCAGAACAGGAAAGTAGGCAGATAGCCGTAGTGTCGCTTAGTGATAGCATCGGGATCGAGAGCATAGTACTTCAAGTGATCAGGTGTGTGATTAATCCACTGTTTTTCGGGTTTATGTTATGTATGTTATACTTGTATGTGTTATGTATGTGGGAACAAGTGCAGTGGCAATTATGATATGGATACACTTAAGGGGTATGTCGATAATCAGGTTAGTTCTAAATCTGAATGTGATGTGGTTATTATTGTGAATATGTGTGATATGCTAAATAACATGTGCATGCATTATTCATCATGACATTATGGTATGTTGCATGTGCATGGGGTGGGAAATGAATATGAAAGAAGGACAGGGTGTACTTCGAGTACGTGGTTTGATGAGTGGCTCTGTGCCTCATCGTGGTTGATATAGGCTATGTGCCATATCGTGGTTAATGATGGCTTTGTGCTCATTATGGTATTGATGTCAGCTGCGAGCTACATCGTGGATTGGCGCTGACTGAGGTCGCGTTGTGGATTATTTGCAATTTAGTTCGCGTGGACGGCATAATTTGCCAAAATTGGTGTGTAGCGGTTGGAGGGTGATTTAGTAATCCCCTGGTGTGTGGTGGCTGGGTACGGGGTGTGTAGAGGTGGACCCTAGGCTGGGTTGGGTGCATTTTGCATAAACTCATTATCTGACATGTGGATTAATGTGGAAATGGGCCAAGCCCAATATGTGATGTGGATTAAGGTGAAAATGGGCCAAGCCCAATATGTGGACTCAAGTGATAAATTGCCTTATCATAAGAAATGTGAAATGGATATGGGCCAAGCCCAATATGTGGAATCATGTGAATGAATTGCATTATTACATGTCATGTGGTATGGATACGGGCCAAGCCCAATAAGTGAAAACATGTGAATAAGTTGCATTGATATCTGATATATGGGTTAATATGTGGTTTGATATGTGGGTGGAATTCAGTGGACTAATTACACACTGAGTCTGTATGACTCACCCAAATTTTTATCAAACCTTACAGGCGATGCATGATGCACGGACTAGGTTGGAGTGGATACGAGGTGGCCCATGCAGAAGTTATTTTATGCCATGCAGAAGTTCTTTTCCTTATTTTAAGCATTTATTATTTTAAGTATTTTTGAATAATTATTTTGATGTAATAAGGGCCACTTAAAGTATTTGAAGTTGTTATTATGTTTTAATTGGATTGACGATTAATTTAATTTTTGGAAATGATTTTTATTCCTAACAATTTATATTTTAAAAATGTATACTAAAGTTTTAATTCGGTTAATTTGTAACAACTTAATTTTAATAGAATTTTAAATACACAATGTCTTATTAAAGACCACAAATTTTGATGTTTTTACCTTTAAGTTAAAATGTTTTTCGCAGTGGCATTCTAAATTCGGCCGTGGCGTATGGGCCGGGTTTGGGGTGTTACAATGCCCAATACTGATACAGATAGTCAGCAGCACCAGAGTAGTTGCCACACTCAAATTGGAATTTTGCATACTGATATAATGCTTCTATTTGATCTGGACCAATCTGTTAAAAATTTAATTTTATCCACCATAAATTAAAAAAAAACTTTAATTAATTCAAACCCAGTAAAAATCAAAACTTTAACAACAAAGAGCATGCTAGAATTTTAGCATAAGAAAACATATGCATCTATTTGGTTATTCCTTATATTTTCCTTAAAAATCACATAATGTTATGACTAATACAAATTCACATTTGAAAGGGTTATTCACTAAAAATCCTAAAGGGGTTAAAAAATAGCATAAAAATAACCTTAAATTTATAAATAAAGGGAGAAAAAACAGACCTGGTAGCGGTCATTAAGCATCTGGAGATTATACTGTTTATCAACATGCAATTCCTGAACAGCGTTAGGGTTTTGCAAGAAAGTGACGAGAGGAGCGGCGGCATCTTCCTAAGCCTTGAGACGAGCGACAACCTCGACTCTCCTCTCGACCATGTCCTGAGGGACATCATCGGTGTGGTAGAGGCTCTTATGGATTGCTTTCAAGATCTGTTCATCTGGGTATAGTTGTCGCTCTTACAAGAACTCCAGCAATGGAAACACTAAGTGCCTGTCTAGGTTCGGGCCGATACGCGGAGTTAGATCGTAAGTAGCCATCGCCGCCGGCAGTGTTCTTCAATTAGGGTTTACTCTGGTTTCGTGCTTTTTGTTTGATACAAACAAATTTATACCATATATACCTTCTCCACTCTCTTAATTCAAATAGAGTTTTAAAATTATTTTTTATTTTCGAATTGAATTTAATAATTTCTTTTTACAAAAATTTTTAAAAATATTTATTAATATTATTTATAATAATTAGTAGATAATAGCAGGTAATGCTTAATTTCTTCAAGATGATATTAATATATTTTATTTTGTATAAATTGATTCGAAATATAAATCTAAAATTTTATTTAAGTAAACCCATGTTTGTAAATAGATTATTCAAACTCATTTTAGGCTATATTATTACTTTCAAAACTTTGAAATTTTTATATTATTTTTAATATAGGAGAAATATACTTATATAATGTAAAAACTAAAATAATTTTACATACTTTTATAACTATTTTATAATTAATAATTTAACAATCTAATTATTAGATTTAATAATTCTATATTCAACATCTGGATCATAAAAATATTAATTATCTAAATAGTAATGAAAGCATATAAAACTATTTTAAATTTTACATTGTATAAGTGAATCCCAATCCTTTTTAATATAATATTTAATAATTTTATATTTTATATTTATTAAAATTTTATATATAGACAAATTAATTTATAATGTTTGCATTATAATATTTTATTTTATTTAAAGTGAGCTTAATTTTTTTTGTCGAAATCCATTTTTTAAAGTAAATCTTTAATTTTTTGATGTGACATATAAAATAAAGAATGTCATATTAACATGAAGTGTAGGTGGATTATTACGCCGGTTGTTATACTCACATTGTTAAAAATTAATGTTTTAACTAGCATTTCCATTAAGAAAAAGCAATTTAATTCTTTTTGAAAGATTAATGATCAAATTTAACTAAAAAAAGAGTAAGACCTAAAATGATAAAAAATATGAATGTTGATAGCTAAAATTGTCATTATATCTTTTTTTTCTTATGGATTTCTGTTAAGAAAAAGTGTAACACCCCAAACCCGGCCTATAAGTTTCGACCAGATCTGGTATGCTACGGGTTGTACATTGAAAACTTTTGCTTTGTTGGTTTTGGAAATCGTAAGTTAATTAGATAATATTTGAATAAATAAGTGACATTTTAAAAAAAAACCTTGATTATTATTATTTCGTATAATTAAACCTTTGACATAATTTTGGAGGTTGCAAATATTAAAACTACTTAGGTGAATATAAACTATGGGGCCTTGTTACATAAATATTCCCAAAATAATAAATAAAAGAAAAACTGAAAAAATAATTTATGGAAATAAAAACTTGATGGCCCCTCGAGTCCGTCTCGGCTCCCATGTCCACGATCTACTGCTCATCTGAAAGGGTAGAAAAAAATAATAGGGTGAGTCACCAAGACTCAGTGTGCAAATCCCGAAAACACATAAAAGGCTTGGGCCCACAAACACATTATGGGCCTTAGCCCATACACAATGGCAACAATCATAATTACATGATAAATAATAAATGATGAATGGCCCAACCTAAACCTAGAAATCCATCCTCTACACACCAACCCGTACCAACCATCACACCTTGGGGATTTCTACAATCTACCCTCCATCCGCTACACACCATATCGATAGCTGTGCTGCCTGTCATAAAGACCGATCACTATGTGACCTATGTGGCGAAGCCACCGACCGCTATGCGACCTTAAAAATATATCGACAGCCGTGCTGCCTGTCATAAAGACCGATCACTATGTGACCTATGTGGCAAAGCCACCGATCGCTATGCGACCTTAATAACACATTGTAGCATTTCGACAGCTGAGCTGCCTGTCATAAAGACCGATCACTATGTGACCTATGTGGCAAAGCCACCGATCACTATGCGACCTTCTTCCCCTTCATCATATCCATCCCGTCCCATGCATACATACATGCAAAATCAAGCAATGTATTACGTAAGAGATTTTAGCTTATCACATACATCGATACACATAGAGAAGTTTCTATGATTACGTACCTGGCATCCCTTGCCTACCCTTTTTGGGTTTCATTCGACTGTCTACACAGCCACTTTCCGACTTTTTAGCCCATAACATAAACATACATATATTCATATAGATTATTAGTGTGTTAGAGATCTACACAAGACTGTTCATACAGCATCATATTCCGGCTTTTCAGCCCTTACCAGGTATAATACAAAATAAAACTTATGTGATAAGGATCTACACACGACTGTTCATACAGCCTCATTTTCCGGCTTTTCAGCCCCTAACAGGTATAATACAAAATAAAACTTATGTGATAAGGATCTACACACGACTGTTCATACAGCCTCATTTTCTGACTTTTCAGCCCTTAACAGGTATAATACAAAATAAAACTTATGTGATAAGGATCTACACACGACTGTTCATACAACCTCATTTTTCGGCTTTTCAGCCCCTAACAGGTATAATACAAAATAAAACTTATGTGATAAGGATCTACACACCTGATTATCGTTATAACGAGACCCTCTAAGTCGACGCTATCCGTAGCCAACACCACCGCTATCTGCCTTGAAATCCCGAAAAAAGATATGAGATTCAGGGACTAGTGTTTTCAGCTTTTAGATCTAAGAGATCTACTTACTAGAGAAGATTCAGCTACTCCCAGAAGATTCCGGCTTTTTGCGAAAATAAGAAAGAGAAGATGATTCGAAGAAATCTATAGAGATTCAGCTTTTAGAAGAAAGAAGAGAAGAGAATAATGGAGTTTTCGGCTTTTTAGAAGAAAGAAGAGAATGATGGAGTTTTCAGCTTTTAGAAGAAAGAAGAGAATAATGGAGTTTTCGGCTTTTAGAAGAAAGAAGAGAATAATGGAGTTTTTGGCTTTTAGAAGAAAGAAGAGAGTAATGGAGTTTTCGGCTTTTAGAAGAAAGAAGAGAATAATGGAGTTTTCGGCTTTTAGAAGAAAGAAGAGAATAATGGAGTTTTCGGCTTTTAGAAGAAAGAAGAGAGAATGGAGTTTTCGGCTTTTAGAAGAAAGAAGAGAGTAATGGATTTTTCAGCTTTTAGAAGAAAGAAGAGAGTAATGGAGTTTTCGGCTTTTAGAAGAAAGAAGAGAATAATGGAGTTTTCGACTTTTAGGAGAAAGAAGAGAAAAGAATAATGGAGTTTTCGGCTTTTAGAAGAAAGAAGAGAAAATAATAATGGAGTTTTCGGCTTTTAGAAGAAAGAAGAGAAAGAAAAGGTGGAAACCCTAAATGTCGCAAAATAAAAAAGAAACCCTCCCTATTTATAGAAATTTCGGCTAACTCCTAGCCTTGTAGATAGCTTCTATCTTTTCTCCTTTTATCTTTCATATTATCAACTATAATATCTACATTATCTTATTCATATAAATCCTCCTATTTGTGAGCCTTGTTGCCATCCACTCCACCTAACCCAAATGCCAAAAATTAGCTAACTTAAACTAAAAGAATTGGGCTCCATGAAACTTAAATTTGGGCCCCTTATTCCCTTGTGTGGCGTCACCTCCTTGCTCCCTAAGTGGCACCACTGACCACTGGGCCACAAGCCCATTTTGATGTTTTAAAGACAGATACTACCTTTTAAACCCTATAATGCTCAAACAAATAATTTTAACCAAGGCCTCTGCCTAAGCCTGAGCCCAATTTGGACCCCTAACACTTAAATTAACTCATTACTCATTTTCACCCATTAAGCGCATAGGCCCAATAATTCAGGATGTTACAAAAAGCATTTGACTATTTTTGAAACATTAATAGGAAATTTTAACTAAAAATGAAAAATAACAAAAAATACTGAGGGTTAAAATTTTCACTATGCCTTATTTTTTTTTTTTATAGATTTCAACAACAAAAAATATTAACATAAAAGTATTTATTATTATTTTTAAATGGTTTTTAAAGCTTTTAACAATTGAGTTGCTACATGAACTTGGGAAACTTTGGAACCTAAAAGATAGTTTTTATTGTTTATTATAATATTAAATTAGCATTATAAATAAATTACTATAATATTAATAATATGATAATAAAAAAGCAATATTAATTAATTTTAAAAAAATGTTTTTAAAGCAAAATCTTAAAGTAAAGAATACTAGATAAGCTTTAAAATTAAAAATAAAAATAAATAAATTTTCAAAGATTTAAGGTAAGTTTGAATGGGCAGTACGTTCATATATATGCGTTAAGTGTAAAAACAACAGTGTCGGTAAGATTAGATATAATAACGTGAGACAAAAAAATAAATTAAATACACCGCATCACCTATCCAAACCCACCCTTAATATTGTCTAAATTGAAAAATAAGCGAGTTCTACATCAAAGATAGTTTCTTGAGATTTTATGATGTTGCCTTTTGCCCTCATGAATATTTTCCTCTAAGAAAATAAAAATGTTATCTTAGATGATTGGCTAATTAAAAAAATACATGTTTATAATTTTAGAATATGTTGATTTGTTTGAGGATCAAATTTATAAAATTTGTAAATGTGGAGAGTTAAAATTATTAAATTATTTAAAATTAGAATCAAATTAAGAAAATGTGTAAGTGTTGAAGACAAAATATATTATTTTAAACTATAATTATAATTTTAATATATATATATATAAGAAATTAAATAATTTAAACTATAACATATATATAAAGTCTGTTTTCATATAGTGACTAAACCCTAAATATAAATTTTATAAGGGACAAAAGTAATTAAAATAGAATGTTAATGCTTATATAGACCCTAAAATAAATTAATTTTTTATTAATAACACTAACCCCTAATAGCCAACCCCTAAAACCATAACCCTTAAATTATTTATTTTTGCGGCGTTTTTAAAAAAATGCAGTTAATGACATGCTTTATGCGGCATTTACAAAAAAAGCCACTAATTCTCGATCTAGCAACTATAGCTCAACCACAAAACGTTGTCGTATTGATTAACATCTTTGCGGCGTTTTAGTCTAAGCGTCACTAACACTATTCATTTAGCGACGTTTTTTCAAAAGTGCCGCTAATGCTCTGATTTATAGCGGTGTTTGAGGAAAAAACGCCGCTATTTATAGCGCGTTTTAGAAATAAACGCCGCTATTGCTCATTTTTTTGCGGCATTTTCCTTTAAACGCCGCTAATGTATAATATTTGTGGCGTTTTTCTTTAAACGCCACTAAAAACACTGCTAAAAGTCTGTTTTGGTGTAGTGATATAAGAGGGAGTTGATTGACATAGAACATACTTCACCCAAAAATAATATATATAACTAAAAAATCAACACATTCCTCAAAACACAAGCATGCAAAAATAAGAGAGGGATACAGAGATCCTGAGGTTTTAGTTAAAGAAATTTTTGATGATGTAGATTTTCAATTTTTTTTTTTTTTACGAAAAGGATAATCAGGTGAAGCGGAAAAGCATACTAAACCATCCTATCCTATAGAGAGAAAAAAAAATTGAGAGGGATGAACAGTTGGGTTTGTGATGTTTTCTAGAAAAAGATAAGATTGAAGAACGAGATGAACAAAGACGATAAAATAAAAAAGGAAAGAAAATGAATGAAAGAGAAAGTTGGGGTGGAGGATGAAGTGAGAGTAAAAGGTAATGAAAATAGTGTATAGATAGGAAATTTTACAAACAATACAAAAATAATAATTATGAAAGTGTATGAATTAGTTTTAATCAAACAAAAGCATGAGATACTATTTCTTAAAAGTTTTAATCACACAATTTCTTATTTCTTATATATCTATATATTTAATATTAGATATTTTATATATCAAATATTTCAAGCTTACACGTGACATGGTAAGCTTTTCAGTCCTCCACCCCAACTTTGCCAAGGTTAACCTTGGTGTCTATCTATACTAATATAAAAGATTTAGTTGAACTTATTTATTGAAATTGTTTGAAAGTTTATACATTAATATCATTTCAACAACAATTTCAATTTAAAAACATTTAATCTTAAGAAATTGCACTCCTTCATTTAACACCTACACTGTCACTAGTGTAATACATGCCTCTCTCCCTCCTTTTTACTTCATTATTTTTCAACCCACAGCATATTGTTTCCTTTATTAACTAAGCCTTTTGCTTCTTTTATTTACGCAATGCATTAAAAAACAAATGTATAACAATGTTTGAAATACCTCTTAAGAGGAGGAAATTCCATGCTTAATGTTGAAACCATTTTTTATTTAGAAAACGGGGTCGACTTTGAAAACAAAAATGGAGTCGCCACCAATCTTTTTTCGAGGTGTGATCGGATCACCTTGAGATTAATCATTAAAACATTTTGATTTATGAAAACAGATTCGGGAGTCGGTTACGCAGAGGAAGGGTTAGCACTCTCGTAACGCCCAAAATTGGTACCTAATTGATTAGTTAACGTCTTAATGTCAAAAATCTGAAAAGATTTTAAAATACGATCTTTTTAAAAGAGAAATTGAATGAATTAAATCGGATGTTGAGACCCGCTTATTTCGAAGAAGTAAAATATCATACCCAGTGAGTTAGGATACAACATTTTGAATCCTCGACACTAAACTTGCCTTTTGACTTTTAAAACTCGCATTTAAATTTAAGAAGGATATTCGGCTATTTGAGGTCAAGTGAAAAATCGGAACCCAGTAAGTTAGGGCTCAATTTCTCAAAATTCCAAATACAAAATATTGCCTTTATTTCTAGAAATCCTCACCTCGAGATCACAAAGTGTCACATCCCGTAAGTTAGGACACAACATTTTGAACTCTCGAGAATAAGTTTTTTATTCAACTCATATGCTTTGATTTTTTTTTTAAATAATCAGTTCTTTAGACTTGACGAGAAAAATCAAAACCCAGTAAGCTAGGTTACGATTTCTTTCTAGTCTTAAAACGCAAAGTATTTGTTTATTTCAAGACACAAATATTAATGCATCGGATAAAGTGTAATACGATCGTAGTAAGATGGAAAATGAATTATAGTGCCGATAAATGCATAACAATAATAAATATTAAAGTCAAAATAAAATAAACCGAAATAAAAAGGGATAATAAAAGTAAAAATAGAAATAAGATAAATAACAAAAGCAAAAATAAACAAATAAAAAAAACTAATTTTTAAAAAAAATAAGGAAGTAAATAAATGAAAACTAAAAAATAACAAAACATTTAATAGTGAATCAACAAATAAATAAATAAAACGATTTTAAAAATAATAATAACAAATAATATTAATAGTAAAAATAAAATAATAATAACAATAATAATAGTGATAATAATAATATTATTAATAGGGAAAATAATAATAATAGTAAATATAATAATAGTAATAATAATATATAAAAATAATAGTAGTAAAAATAGAGATAATAATACTAGTAAATATAAAGGTAATAGTAATAATAATAATAATATTAATAAAAATAATAATATTAAAAATAATTAATTTAATAACAAAAATAACAAAGGAATATAAAAACGGACTAAATTGAATTTAAAACAAACATTCAGGGCAAATTACAAATAATCCAAAGAAGGAAGGACCAAAATAAGACTCGCTAAAAAAGATAGGGATTGAACGCGACAATACCCCTTTTATCCACATGCGCATCTTTGTTCGATGGACCGAAATGGAACAAAAGAAAAATTAAAGGGATAAATTAAAAAACAAAGAAACCGAATTAAAAAATTTCAAAAATGCGAAAGGGCCAAATCTGAAAATAAACCAAAACATGAAAACACGCGAATCCTCCCAGGGTACGGGTGGGACTCGGGCCGGTTTCCCCAAAACGACGTCGTTTTGAGGCTTTTTAGAACTCACCGAAACGGCGCCAAATTACCCTTCTATAAAAGCCAATTTTTTTTGTTCTAAAAATAATTTTGAACCTATTCTAAAAAAAACACAAAAGAAACTCTCTGAAGCCTCTCTCCCCACCTGCGACTCTAGCCCAGAAACCGTCGCCAGACCACAGCCGGCGACCGCTGTGCGTGGTGGCCGGAAAGGCGAAGAAGGCACCTTTTGAACCCCTTTTTAAAGTGCACTCGAAGGCCAAGCCTTCCCAGCCTGAAAGTCGAAAGGAGAGGGTCTTCGACCCCTTTTTGGGTTCAGTTTCGTGACGGAGAAGAGCCCTCCGACAACTCGACCGCGGGGTAAATTTTGGTAAACCCCTCCTTCTTTCTTTTTCGTGCTTATTTCGAATCAAAAAAGAAGATAAAAAAATGAAAACCCCCAAAAAAAAAGAACACGGGCTAATGAAAAGGTAAATCACCTTTGATTTTTTTCTTTCTGTATTTTTCTGTATGCGTAAATAGTAGTTTGTAAAAAAAACAAAATGATTTTCCTTTCCTTTTTATCCCTGGAAATGTAGAAGAAAAATGATATATAATTCAATATATTTTGCGTATTTGCTATTGTTGTTTGCTATCATTGCTTGTCCCTTTCGCAGGTACGACCACTGTACAGAGGAGGATGTGGCAACGCGTGTATGGAGGTGGGCGTTGGAAGCTTGCGACGCTGGAGACTTGTAGCCCAAAGGGGAAACCCTAGGGTTTCCTAGCTTGGCTTAAGTCTTTGGGCCTTGTAGCTTTGGGCCCGGGGATTTAGGTATTGTTGGGCTTGGGTATTGGGTAGTGTTTTAGGCCTGCTATTTCATTTTTTTTGTAATGGACTGATTAAAAGTGGACTTTTATTAAATTTGGATTTTTTATATTTTGGTTTTATTGGTTTCTGAATGGGTTCGGGCTTGGGCCCGTACAGCTGCCCCTCTTTGCTCATTGTCGTGTAACGAGAATAAATCAAAGATTTTAAAAGGGCAAATTTTGCCTGGTCTCGCCGAATCTTGACTTCTTTATGTGCTTTTCTTCTTCGAGTAGCTTCATTCCATCCCACTGCATCTTCAAGGGTATAGGAACTAACCCTTCGATCCAATTTAAGGATATTAGACTTGTAGCTTTAATATGCTCCGCCGCAACTTCAGGGAGATAAGATTTGCTATCTTCAGTCTGCTCTACTGCAACTTCAGGTAGAGATTTGTTGTCTTCAGTCTTCTCCACTGCAACTTCAGGGAAATAAGGCTGGTGGCTTCAATCTGCTCCATTGCAACTTCAAGAAGATAAGATCAGCCGTAATATGTAGATTTTTAATCTGTTTCACTGCAACGCCAGGAAAATAAGATTTTCTATCTTCAGTCTGCTCCACTGTAACTTCAGGGAAACGAGGCTAGTGGCTTCAATCTGTTCCATTGCAACTTCAGGAAGATAAGATCTACCGTAGCTTTAATTTGCTTCACTGCGTCTTTAGGGAAATAAGATTTATTGTCTTCAGTCTTCTCCGCTGCAACTTCAGGGAAATAAGGCTGGTGGCTTCAATCTACTCCACTGCAACTTCAAGAAGATAAGATCCCCCGTAATCTGTAGCTTTTTAATCTGTTTCACTGCAACACCTGGGAAATAAGATTTGCTATCTTCAGTCTGCTCCACTGCAACTTCAGGGAAACGAGGCTGTGGCTTCAATCTGCTCCACTGTAACTTCAGGAATATAAGATCTACCGTAGCTTTAATTTGCTCCACTGCGTCTTTAGGGAAATAAGATTTATTGTTTTCAGTCTTCTCCGCTGCAACTTTAAAGAAATAAGGCTGGTGGCTTCAATCTGCTCCACTGCAACTTCAGGAAGATAAGATTCACCGTAATTTGTAGCTTTTTAATCTGTTTCACTGCAACGTCAGGGAAATGAGATTTGCTATCTTTAGTCTGCTCCGCTGCAACTTCAGGGAAACGAGGCTATGGCTTCAATCTGCTCCACTACAACTTCAGGAAGATAAGATCTACCGTAGCTTTAATATGCCCCACTGTGTCTTAAGGAAATAAGATTTGCTGTATTGACTTCAATCCATCCCACTGCAACTTCAGCAATATGGGATTTGTGGATTCACTGATCTTGCTACACCATCCTCTAGGGGACATAACGTGTAGAATCGATTTCATGGGCTTATGCTTATACCAAATGATTTGGATGTCATGACCAGGATGAATCAAATGCTTCTTATAATATTTGCATGAATGCAAAATATCATTTTGCAAGAAAGATCATTTTCTAATACTTATGTTGTCATTGCTCGCTGTTCATTAAGGTTACATCATTGATGTAATATCCTGTCTTCTTGTTCAGCTGATATCCTTGACAAAAAATCTGAAGAGATAGTCACAATTTAGACTCTTCTTTCCCAGATATTTCCAACCCTTAGGCTTGGTGAGTTCTAAATAATAGTCCTGTTTCAGGTTCTCCTACCATTTAAAAGTTTCCAAAGTAATATGCAAAACTCTTTTTGTGAAAGTATTATTAGTCCAATAATCATTACTTCAATACAAAATGCTTGAAAATGATCATAATAACAGACAAAAATGGAATTTATCAGAAATGAAATCTGAAAAGAATAGGTTAATTAAAGAAAGCAAACATTGCTTGAATACAAAATGGTGAAGGGAAAAGATAGGTGCCCCAGATATCGCAGCTTGAGCTTCTCTGTACGGACTTTCTGAAGACCATTTTAAGCTCAATATGTGTTTTAAGAGATAAATAGTACTCTGTTGATGCCTCAAAACATTTTAGGAGCCCATTTTTTTTAGAGAAGGTCTCAAAGCGCCCTTTGCGGGTTTTCACTTTGGCCTCTTTTCCTCTTCAAGTAGGATACTTCTTGACTAAATCTGAATTTACAGGATTGGGTAAGTTTCACTACAGGAAAATAGACTTTTTGCGACGTTTTTTGGCCTTTAGCGGTGCCCACGCCGCTAAAATTTGCGGCGTTTATTTGAAAAAACGTCGCTAAAGACCAGGACTTTAAGCAACACTTTTATAGAAAACGCCGCTAAAAGTCCTGGCCTTTAGCAGTGCTTCTGTAGAAAACTTTGCTAAATGTCCTAGTCTTTAGCGGTGCTTTTTTATAAAACGCCGCTAATTTGGGCAGATTTGCAACATACATTTTTCACCAATATCCCACCCTTCCTGCATAAAATCCAACCAAAAACAGCAAATCTAAATGATAAAAAATTATACGAAAGATATATGATATAAATTATAAATGAAGTATAATTCAAAAATTTCTTACAATAATGTTAAAAGTTACAAGAAAATAAATGTCTATGATGGCGGCATTTGCGACTGCTGAAACATCTTCATCATAGTCTGAAGCTGTAGCTAGAGTTCATAATACTTTCTACTCTGCTCTGCTTCCCTCGCTGTTGCCTCGGCTTCCCTCACTACCCTCGCTGCTGCCTCTGCTTTAAGTTATAGCTGGAGTTCTTCATATTTTCTTTGAAACTCAGCTTCTCTCGATGTTGCCTCCGCTTTAAGTTGAGAAATTTGCTCAACTGTGCTCGTTTGCATCTGAGCTATCTGGTCTCTTAACCTCTGAACTTCAGCTTAAGCTTGACTCCCGGAAGGCATGTATTGCTGTGAGCTGGATCCAAAATATTGGGTTGGGTTAACACCAGATCCTTGAAATCGAGCCCGACCATACCTTTCAGGACCCAAAATTTCATTAATAATTCTGTTATCAATGTCCTCAAAATTAACAGAACTATCAGTCGAAGCAATCGCTTCATACTCCGCCTTCTTATTTTTAGTTTCTCCTAATAAATCAATTAAAGAGTTAAAAACGAAATATATAATAAAAAAAGAATGCAACATAACATTATTTAAAACTACTAAAGACGAATTAAACCATTATAATTAAACATTATAAATATTTATAATAAATAAAATTTTATTAAGTAAATATGCCATAACTTCTGTAGCTTCGGATGTCATCGAAGATCCATCTTTCTTCCTATGCGTAATGTTAAAAAGTTGAAGGCGTCTAACTTTTTGACCAGACGATGATTCCTACAATATAGTAGTAAAAATATTATTTTATAGTAGAAAGTCATTAATACTTGACAGAATTAATAAATTCATAATACCTGGGCCTCAGCTACACAAGCAAATCTTCTCGACCCTGCCGTGTGCGTGAATTTTTGTTTTTGCCTGCTGCTTGCTCCAACTCGCTCACGGTCCTACATAATGAAATTATTATTACGTATATAGTAAATACTATAAACCAAACTATAAACCAAAAAATTTATAAGAGTTTGGAAGTACATAATACCTCTCCTTTCTTTGAATTCCAAAATCTAACTGCATTTTCCCATTGGTACCTCAGCATTCCTAGTGGGACATTTCGCAATTTTTCTTCGAGGCTTATGTCTGTCTTAAAATAATCTTTTTTCAAAGTGTTTTTATGGTCTCTCCATTTTTTACCCAATGCCTTTTTGATATAGGAATCCGAGACTTGTAAAGCAAATCTCCCCTAAAAACCACAAGTTTAGAAAGTAAATATAAATGAAACTTAAACCAAAGTATTATAAATTACATTCACGTTTTGTTACCTTAATATTATCGAAAGCTTGATTCTTGTTGCTATTAGGCATGTGATGCCATGGTTCGTAGTTGATGGGCAACATATTGGCATTTCATGCTATAATGCCCAAATAGCCTGCTAAAAGCCGAGCTTCTGATCCAACAGGTTGACCATGACTGTTTCTACTTACTTTGACACGCTCGACAGGATTTAAGTCGTATAAACTTTAAGTAGCATACGTCCTCAACCTCTGTGCGTCCCACCACTTTCAGCTGGAAAATAATATATTATTATATTGAAATTGAGAAATACGAGCAATAATAAAAGACCATACGCATGTAAAATAAACTTAACATTACTTTGAAATTCTGCAGGCTCGTCCACTATCTCTGGCACATTCGAAGATCCAATAGCTGTCTGCTATTCACTATTTCCTTCTTCCAAATTTGGAGTATTCTAGACAATACTTAAATTTCGTAATTTTCTTCTACGCATTTTTCCTGAAATACACATAAAATAGTTGAAATTTTAGTAACAAATAACAACAATAATAGTACATATAAAATAGTTAAATTATATAACATGACCAATATTAAAATTATAATATTACATATATTTAAAAAATCGTAAAATCTTACTACATCATAATTCATAAATATCTTCGTCCACGTCCTGACGAACCCATTGAAATTGTGTACTAGTACTAGGGATATTTTCATTTAAGTTTTGTTCTGGAAAAGGCAAAGTTTCTGATCTTTCGACGATGTCATCTCTACTTCCATTGCCCATGTCAAATAAGTCTCTAGGGCTATTTCAGAGTACAACGTACCAACCCTCATCAGTTGGATCTTTCGAGTAAAAAACTTGCTTCACTTGAGAAGAAAATACATACGACTCATCTATTAATTATTGTCCGAGAGAAGTTCACCATTGTAAAACCAAATTGATCTTGTTTAATTCCGCAAGTCGTATTAACATTAGCCCAATCACCTCGAAATAAGACAACTTTCCATTTGCCATAATAATCCAACTCAATTATGTCAGTCAGAAGTTCGTAATACTCCACATTTCCCTCAACTAGATTACTGTCCCTAGCACTAGCATAACTTGTAATTGAAGAATTAACAACAATTCCACAATTTTGAGTTCTCCTCAATCTTTCGCGATATTTTGTATGAAATCTGAATCCATTGATGAGGAAGGCACTATATCTTTTCACTATTCTATTTGGACCTTGAGA
Organism: Gossypium australe; assembly: GCA_005393395.2. Classification (NCBI taxonomy): domain Eukaryota; kingdom Viridiplantae; phylum Streptophyta; class Magnoliopsida; order Malvales; family Malvaceae; genus Gossypium; species Gossypium australe. The sequence continues at coordinate 141,731,177 of CM016626.1, read as the reverse complement.
AAGCCATTTAACTTCGTCTTTTACTTCATTCCGACTCCAAACCTATTGAATCAAAAGTAAATTGAGTAATTATAAATGTTATGACAAAACATTATTATTTATCAATGAAAGCTTCAATTGCATACTGTTTGGCTTAATCATTCATGAAATGATTCTGTGAACAACTTATTAATTTCTTGTTGTTGTAATCTTCGGGACTGTGAATGAGCTCTCAATATTTGTTTGTACTCACTATGTTAAAAAAATGTTTACTTTGTTAGAAGATAAACAAATTATAATTGATGAATATTTATCAAATTATAGAACTTACTTGCGTAATGGTTCCATTGAATCTTGATGAAAAAGAACATATCGATGTATCGATGTGCTTGGACTCACGATCTATCATCTAATTCTACAATTTCAACTTTGCCAATTGGTTCTCCGTGACTTTGAAATAAATAAGTTTCGGCCAAGTTATGATTTGTGAGCCCAGCATTTCTACTTGGTCTATTCATTCTTGTTTCAACATCTTCCAAATATCTTAAACAGAAATTCATACATTCCTCTGCCAAGTAGCCTTCAGCAATTGATCCTTCTAGATAATGCTTATTGCGGCAATAAGACTTCAATTTGGATAGGAACCTAAACACTATATACAACATTATCAAAAGTTGCAACTAAAGGCATTGAGGTGAATGAAGGAATAATTTACAAATAAATTAACACCTTTCTATGGGATACATCCATCGATAGAAAATGGGTCCATCAAGTACTGCTTCACGAGGGAGATGAATTATCAAGTACACCATAATAGTGAAGAAGGGAGGCGGGAAGATCTTCTCCAGATTGCATAAAGTCAATGTCGCTCGATCTTGTAGTGACTCAAGTTCTTGAACATCCAAAAATTTGCCACAAATGCCTTCCATTATATTGAATAATTCAATTACACAAGACGTTACCTTTTTTGACATACAACACCGCATAGCAACTGGCAGTAAATCTTGCATCAAGATGTGATAGTCATGTGATTTTAAGGCATATAGTCTTCGATCTTTAAGACTCACACATCGAGATATATTTGATGCATACACATCCGAGACCTTTATATCCTTCAACACCATGCAGAATAGTTCTTTCTCCGTCTTCGACATTGAAAAAATAGAAGGCGGCGACCGATATTTCCTATTCGGAAGTGCTTAGGGATGAAGCTCATGCCGAATTCCTATGTGGACTAAATCAAGTCGACTCTGAAGATTGTCTTTCGATTTTCCATCGAAATTCAAAATAGTCCCAATGATGTTCTCGCAGACATTTTTCTCAATGTGCATGACATCAAGATTATGTCATAAAATGTGATGCTCCCAATAAGGCAACTCAAAAAAATACTTCTTTTTCTCCACAAATGAAATTTATATCTTTCAACATGAACAAGATTTTAGATCCACCGGTCTGTGAAGGAGCTTCTCTAAACTCTTCAGTACCGTTAAACAGAGTACTCTGAAATCTAAATTTATGATTTCACAGTAACCACCGACGATGCCCCATGTAAGAGAACTTCTTCCCATTATATAACCATTGCGAACATGTTTGCGCAACACAACAAGGACAAGCAAAATGTCCCTTGATACTCCAACCAGATAAATTGGCATAAGCCGGGAAGTCACTAATAGTCCACATCAAAGCTGCACGTAAATTAAAGTTCTCTTTTCTCAGTACATCATATATCTCAACACCATTCCATAATTGTTTTAACTTTTGAATAAGTGGCTACAAATAAATGTCAATATCATTCCTGGGACCTTTCTCTCTAAGGATAATCATAGATAAGATAAATGATGATTGTTTCATGCAAATCCATGGAGGCAAATTGTAAGGAACAAGCATCACAGGCCAAGTACTATACGCAGTGCTCAATGATTTGTAAGGATTAAATCCATCAGATGCTAGCCCAAGCCTCACACTCCGAGGACCGCTTGTAAAGCTTGGAAATTTACTGTCAAATGATTTCCAAGCTAAAGGATTCGTAGGATGCCTTAACAATCCATCATCGGTTCGTCCATCATAGTGCCACGTCATAGGCTCAACTGTCTTTGATGACATGAAAAGCCTTTGAAGCCTTGGTATTAGAGGAAAATACCGCAAAATCTTAATTGGTTTCTTCCTTGAGTGTGCATCGTTTTCATCCTCATTACCATCTTCTGTATTTCTATTCATTCAATGGGATTGACCGCATACATGACAACACTGTTCATTTTTCTGGTCGCCCCAATACAACATGCAGTCATTTGGGTAACTATGAATTTTGTTGTACCCAAGGCCCAAATTTTTTATCAGTTTCTTCATGTCTTTGCATGATTGAGGGATTTTCGCAAACGGGAACATTTCTTTCAAAAACTCTAACAGCATTGTCAAAGAGTTTCCGGTCCACCCTCTTAAACATTTTAAGTGAAAAAGACAAATACATAAAGACATTTTTGAAAATTTTGATCTCTCATAAAGTTCTTCATTCATTTCACCAAGTAACATATGGAACTTCGTCACTTTTTCATTTGGCTATTAATCAGGTACATTTCTCCCCATTTCGGTGAAAGTATTTCCACCAAAATTATAATCGCCGGATGCCATCAAGTTAGGAGGAAATGATTGCAAACCATCACTGCGCATATTAAATGCATCCTGCAACATATCTTCCATGTCATCTTCTCTAACATTCGGATTGTAAGCACTATGAGGATAACCTAGATTAATTGTTGAAGAGGCTCTACTAGATGTACACTTTCCATGGAAAATCCATTTTTTATACCCCCGAATAAAGCCATCAACAATTAGATGTTCATAGACAACTTCGCAATAATGCTAATTGATATTGCCACACTTCTTATAGGGGCAAAGAATCATGTCGTAACCATTTTTTGTAAAACGGGAATCGACTTGGTTTTGAAAGCAAAAATAAAACGGGAGTCGCCACCGACCTTTATTTGGTGTGATCGGATCACCTTTGTTTTAATAAAACGTTTTAATTTACTAAAACAGTGTTTTTGGTCTACGAAATTTGAGAAAATGGGTTCGGGAGTCGGTTACGTGTGAGGAAGGGTTAGCACCCTCGTCACACCCAAAACGGTACTGAATGGATTAATTAATGTCCCAATGTCGAAAGTTTGAAAATTTAAAAAGAATTTAAAAATTTGATCTCCTTTGGAAACATTTGAATTTCCTCGAATGGAATATTAAGACTTTCTCACTCCGAAGGAATAAAATATCACATCCAGTATGTTAGGACACGATAATTTGAATCCTCGAATTCAAGATCATCTTGTGATTCCCGAATTTCATGCGTTAAAAAAAATCAAAAGGATATCCGATTGTTTAGCCAAGCGAAAGAACTGAAACCCAACACATAGGGCATGACTTTCTCGGGTTTCCAAACATAGAATATTGCCTTATTTGGAAACTTTTATTTTTGGAAGAAATTTATAAAAGTTTTTAGGTTATGTTTTAAAAGAGTGTTACTTGAAACGTGAATAGAGGTTATGCGACTAATAATGATAATGTAGCACAAATTTGGCACAATGACAACAGAACACACGTAATACATAACATTAGTATCTTTAATCCAAAATAGTATCAAGCATGAATAACAATAACGATAATAGAACAATAATACATGCGTCCAAGGTTACATATAATGAACTACAATAACATGACGATACAAATAAATGAATTATGGCACATGCAAAAGGAATAATTAAATAATATACATTATCTACGAAATAACATTAATGAACAAAGACCAATGAATTAAACGATTCAAAGAGAAATAAATCACTTTAAAATAATTAGCAAAACGATTTAAGTAAATAATTCGTAATGAACGTTTAGAATAACTAATATATAAAGCAATTCAAAATAGCATGGAAGGTTTAAAATAAATAATATGCAAAGAAATTTAAATACTTAATATAATAAATAAACAGTTTAAAATAACTAATGTATATAAAATATTGAAGTTGATAAATAAATGACAAATTTAAGGTAAAAAAATCAACAGATTAAGGACCGAATTAAAATTGAAGTGAAATTTTGGGCCTAAAATAGGAAACGCGCTAAAATAGGGGGACCAATCGGGGCAATATTCTCCTAGTCTTCTTATGCGCATTTATGGTCAAGGACCCGATTGAAATCCTGGAGAAATGTACAGGTAAAATATGTAAAAATGAAAAACAAAAAAAGGGGCCAATTGAATAGCGCAAATGGGGAAGGATTGTCGCGCAAATATCCCCTTTTAAGGGATATACACGGCCCCCTTTTGATCCAAACGGCGCCGTTTTTTGCAGCTACATTTGAACCCAACTTTCATTGTTTTTTCCTAACCCTCATTTTTTAAAAATCAAAAACTTCAGCAGCCTCTTCCTCTCCCTTCAGTTTTTCAGAGGCTGAGAAATGGTCCTTTTGGACTCCCTTTCTTCTTCCTATTCGGTTCAAAAGGAGATCGCCGAAATTGCTTGTGGCCCATCGCACCACCACCGCATATGGTGGTCGACAGTGCGTGAAAGACGCCTTCAACCTCTCCTTTTTGAGCCCCGTAGAACCGGGCTTTAGGACTCCCCAGAAAATACCAAAACCCAAAGGCTCTTGACTTTGTTTTCACCACACCGAACGCAGCGAAGGAATGAGTTTTTCGACGGCACATCCGAATTCAGGTAAGGTCCCTTCATTTTTATTTTGTTTTGTTTGCTAAGATTCGAGATAGTAAAATAAATAAATAGATAAACAATATCAAAAATGAAAACAGAATCAACCTTTCAACTTTTTTTCTTGCTTTTGATTTCTCAATGTGTAATAGAGTACAAGAGTTCTTCTTTCGATTCTTTATTTTGATTTCCAGTGTTCGTAAATGAAGTGTTTTGAGGATTCTCCGTATGATCCAAAGTAATCTCCCCCCTTTTTGTTTACCATGGTTTTGGTTTTTATAACCCATTTACAAAAGCATGGTTTTCGTTTTTGTATTCCTTTTCTATTTTTCAGTTCTGTCTTCCATTTTCTTGTTCATTGTGTCTGTTCCTCTTGCAGGGCGTGGGCGAGGCACGCAGATGGTGGGGGCACAGGCGCCTGGGAGTCGCGGTTATCAGAAGGCATGGGCGCGGACTGATGGCAGAGGTGGCACTTAGGCCGAGGCTAGTGGGGCAGACGGCGAGTCGTCGGCTAGTGGGGAAGGACCCTAGGGTTCTAAAAATTCTTAAGATTTTGGGCCATTGGGCCTTTGTAATTTTGGGTCAGTTGGGCTAATTCAGTTTGGGCTAATTGGGTAGGGTTTGAATTGGGCTTAGTGGGTCTGACGGGCTAGGTTATCAGGTTTGGTTTAATTTGGTTTTTAATTGGATTGTAATTTTGGACTTTTAATGGTTGTTGTTTTGTTTATGGTTTAATTTTGGGGTTTATTTCACCTTGGGCCAAAATTGGCTATTACAGCTGCCCCTCTTTGCTCGTTCTCGTGTAATGGGAATTGAGCAAAAACTTTTTAAAAGAGCCAATTTTGCCTAGTCTCGCCAAGTCTTGACCTCTTCAATGCTTCCGTTCTTCGGGTAGCCTCGCTTCGACCCATTGTTTTGCTGTAACTTCGAAGGGGATAAGACTTGTTGTCTTTAACCTGCTCCGCTGGGACTTCGAGGAAATAAACCCGAACTTTTCAAACTGTTTCCTTATTCTCACAATATGAATAGATGTTGAAAAGTACCTCAGCGTGTGACCTGAGGCTCAACTCACCTCTCGTATTATGAGTTGATATTTTGAATAGAAATTGAAAAACACCTCCGGGTGTGACCTAAGGCTCAACTCACCTCTCGTATTATGAGTTGATATTTTGAACAAAAATTGAAAAACACCTCCGGGTGTGACCTGAGGCTCAACTCACCTCTCGTATTATGAGTTGATATTTGAAAAATAAAAATTGAAAAAACACCTCAGCGTGTGACCTGAGGCTCAACTCACCCCTCGTATTATGAGTTGATATTTTGAACAGAAATTGAAAAACACCTTCGGGTGTGACCTGAGGCTCAACTCACATCTCGTATTATGAGTTGATATTTGAAAAATTAAAATTGAAAAACACCTCAGCGTGTGACCTGAGGCTCAACTCACCCCTCATATTATGAGTTGGTATTTTGAACAGAAATTGAAAAACACCTCCGGGTGTGACCTGAGGCTCAACTCACCTCTCGTATTATGAGTTGATATTTGAAAAATAAAAATTGAAAAACACCTCAGCGTGTGACCTGAGGCTCAACTCACCTCTCGTATTATGAGTTGATATTTTGAACAGAAATTGAAAAACACCTCCGGGTGTGACCTGAGGCTCAACTCACCTCTCGTATTATGAGTTGATATTTTGAACAGAAAAAATTGAGAAACACCTCAGCGTGTGACCTGAGGCTCAACTCACCTATCGTATTATGAATTGATATTTGAAAAAATAAAAATTGAAAAACACCTCAGGGTGTGACCTGAGGCTTAACTCACCTCTCGTATTACGAGTTGATATTTTGAACAGAAATTGAAAAACACCTCAAGGTGTGACCTGAGGCTCAACTCACCTCTCGTATTATGAGTTTATATTTGAAAAAATAAAAATTGAAAAACACCTCAGGGTGTGACCTGAGGCTTAACTCACCTCTCGTATTATGAGTTGATATTTTGAACAGAAATTTCATAACATCATCTGGTGGAACTCGGATGTCTTCTTTCTCCTTCTTTCGGTACGGCTATCGTCAAAACTTCTTGCTTTACTGGTGTACCTGTATGTGTCATGCGTGATATTGTCATGATATACACGTGTTTGTCTTAAATGCTTTCATGCCTACATGATTATGTCATGCGCCTTGGGTTTATTTGTCGTGTGTCTCTTCTTGTTACGACTCTCATGATGACCTGTATTCATTGCTTCGACTCTTGACCTTCCTTTCATGTTTCGTGCCCGTCCTCGAGTTTTATAAGTGATCTGCGTTTCGCGTATGTCACCCTTTTGGCCCCTGTTGAACTTTGTCCTTGCCTTGAGGCTCTTGTACTTACCAAATTTTCATCCAGGTAATGCTCAACATTCCTTTTGTTTAGAGTATGTAATTTCACTATTTATCATTTAAATGAACCAAACATGAGATGTCTGAAAATGGGAAAGTAAGTACGAAAGAAATACCTCACATTCATATTTATTTCAAAGCAATAAGCAAAGAAAATTGACAAGGAACAATTCAATAAAGAAAATGTTATAAAAAGGAAAGTAAGTTCAATTGTCGCAAATGCTCTAGATATCCAACGCACGAACTTCTCCACGTTTCTTCATCCTGGATCTTTCCTAGCAAAGCCTTTTGGGTAGAAGATTTTGAGCTTCTGAGTCTGCTTCATCATTATAATCTCGCTATTTGACTCCCTGTTCAAATTGCCTTGCTCTTTAAGTCCGAATCCCCTTCATCAGGACGCCCTTTCAGGTTTTCGTCCCAATATCTTTTGTTTATCAAGCGCCCTTTTTCGGGTTTTCGTCCTGAATTTTTTTTTTTTATGCATAATATTTCTTCACAGCATCCAAGTTCACTGGATTTGGTAACTCCTTCCCATCCATCTCAGTGAGAATCAAGGCTCCTCCTGAGAAAGCTTTCTTTACGACGTATGGTCCTTTCCAATTCGGTGCCCATTTTCCTCGGAAGTCTTTTTGTATTGGGAGGATCTTTCTCAGCACGAGTTCTCCTTCACGAAATTCCATTGGCCGTACCTACTTGTCATGGGCTATGATCATTCTCTTCTGGTACATCTGTCCATGACAGATTGCTTTTAAGCGTTTTTCTTCGATTAGATTTAGTTGGTCATATCGAGCCCGAACCCATTCTGATTCTTCTAGTTTTGACTCAATTAAGACTCGCAGGGAGGGGATATCAACTTCAATGGGCAGCACAGCTTCCATTCCATAGACTAGAGAGAAAGAGTTGTCCCCGTAGAGGTCCGTACACACGTGCGATATGCATATAGAGCAAATGGTAGCTTCTCGTACCAGTCTTTATATGTCTCAGCCATTTTCCTAATAATCCTCTTAATGTTTTTGTTAGCAGCTTCTACCGCTCCATTCATCTTTGGACGATAGGGTGAGGAATTATGATACTTTATTTGAAATTGCTCACACACTTCCTTCATCATCTTGTTGTTCAGATTCAAGGCATTATCTGAGATGATTCTCTCAGGCAAACCGTATCGACATATGATCTCCTTTTTTAAGAACTTGTAAACTGCGGTCTTTGTCACATTAGCAAACGAAGCTGCTTCTACTCATTTCGTGAAGTAATCTATGACCACAAAAATGAATCGATGTCCATTAGAAGCCTTTAGGGAAATTGGCCCTATAACATCCATGCCCCACATGGAAAAAGGCCACGGAAAAGTCATGATGTGAAGGGGCGAAGGTACTGCATGAACTTTATCACCGTAAACTTGACATTTGTGGCACTTCCGCGCGTAACTAATGCAGTCGCTTTCCATCGTCAGCCAGTAATAACCGAGCCTCATAATCTGTCTAGCCATAGTGAAACCGTTAGCATGCGTTCCGCAAATTCCTTCATGGACATCTTCAAGTATCTTTCTGGCTTCAACAGTATCCACACATCTCAGAAGCACTTGATCTTTTCCCCTTTTGTATAGGATGTCCCCATCAAGAACAAATCCCGTTGCCATTCTTCTGATTGTTCTTTTGTCGTTCTCATTTGCTTGCTCAGGATATCTTTGATTCTTGACATATTCTAAGATATCATGGAACCATGGCTGTCCATCCGCCTCTTTTTCAATGCTAAAACAATGCATCAGGGCCTCATATATGCTCATCTGGAGAGGTATTGTTTCCATTTCTCGGTTTGCTTTGAACATTGAAGCCAAGGTAGCCAGGGCATCAGCCAATTGGTTTTCTTCTCGTGGGAAGTAATTAAAAGTCACTTCCTCGAATTCTTAGACCAATTCCGTAACAAGATCGTGATATTTGACCAACTTCGAGTCTCTCACTTCCCAATCTCCACGGATTTGGTAAATCACCAATGCCGAATCCCCGGATACCTTTAAGATTTTGATGTCTCGTTCAATAGCTGAACGAAATCCCATGATGCAAGCCTCGTATTCCGCTATGTTGTTGGTACAGAAGAAATTTAATCTGGCAGTGAATGGGTAATGATTCCCTTCTGGTGACAACTAAGACTGCTCCAATCCCATGCCCCAATACATTTGATGCACCATCAAAGCTCATCTTCCATGATTTCTCTTTTGATGACTCACATTCTTTTTCTGTAATGCACATCAAGTCTTCATCTGGGAAATCAAATCTCAATGGCTCGTATTCCTCTGTCGTTCGAGTCGCTAGGAAGTCAGCTATTGCACTTCGTTTTACCGATTTTTGACTCACGTAGATGATGTCGTACTCTGACAGTAGGATCTACCATCGTGCCATTCTTCTTGAGAGTGCAGGTGATTCCATCATGTACTTTATTGGGTCCAGTTTTGAAATTAACCACGTCGTATGATACAACATATACTGTCTGAGCCTGAACTACCCAGACCAAAGCACTACAGAATTTTTCAATTGACAGATACTTTGCTTCATACTCCGTGAACTTCTTACTGAGGTAGTAAATCACCTTTTCTCTTTTCCCCGACTCGTCATGTTGCCCCAGTACACAACCCATGAAATTTTTGAACACAGTCAGATACAATATTAACGGTCTCCCGAGAGTTGGCGGTACTAGCACCGGGGGGCTGGACAAATATTGTTTTATCTTGTCAAAAGCCACTTGGCACTCCTAGTTCCATTCTCCAAGATTGTGTTTTCGAAGGAGCCAGAAAATTGGGTCACACTGGTTGGTAAGTTGAGCAATGAATCGAGCGATGTAGTTGAACCTCCCTAAAAATCCCCTGACTTCCTTTTGTGTGCGCGAAGGCGGTAGTTCTTGTATGGCTTTTATCTTGTCTGGATCAACCTCGATACCTCTCTCACTGACGATGAAGCCCAGTAATTTTCCAGAGGTAGCCCCTAAGGTACACTTGGCTGGGTTAAGCTTCAGCTGGAATTTTCTCAGTCTTTCATCCAACTTCCTGAGGTTCCCGACATGCTCTCTCTCCCCTCGAGATTTGGCAATCATATCGTAGACATAGACTTCTATTTCTTTATGCATCATGTCATGGAACAGCATCACCATTGCCCTCTGATATGTTGCCCCGGCATTCTTTAATCCGAATGGCATCACCTTGTAGCAGAATGTCCCCCACATCGTCACGAATGTAGTTTTCTCCATATCCTCGGGAGCCATCTTTATCTGATTATAACCCAAGAATCCATCCATGAAAGAAAATAATGAATGTCTTGTTGTGTTATCTACCAGTGTATCGATGTGTGGCAAGGGAAAATTATCTTTTGGGCTTGCTCAATTCAGATCGCGATAATCTACGCACATTCGCACCTTACCGTCTTTCTTCGGTACTGGAACTATATTAGCCACCCATTCTGGATATTTAGAGACTTGTAAGAAGCCAACATCAAATTGTTTTCTTACTTCTTCTTTTATCTTTAACAACATTTCAGGTCTCATTCGTCTTAGCTTCTGTTGAATGGGTTTGCATTCTGGTTTCAGTGGGAGTCTATGGACCACTACATCCTCGTTCATACCTGGCATGTCCTGATACGACCATACAAATACATCTTTGTACTCATGAAGCAAGGCGATCAAATCATGTTTGGTGTACTCTGAAATAGAGGTCCCAATCTTCAATTCTTGCCTCTTTTCTTCGTTTCCCAAGTTCACTGCCTCAACAGATTCTTCATGGGGTAGAATCTGTTTACCTTCTTGTTCTATCATTCTCAGTAAGTCAGGGGATGAGACATAATCTTCAGCATTTTCCTCAGCTTTGAATTCTCCTAAACAAACAGCTTTCTCGAAATCGATTTTAGGACTTGTAACAAGATTGTTCACGTCGTCGATATCTGAGCACCTGAAAGGTAAATGGAAAAGAAACTATAGAGGAGCATCGAGGTACTAGAACCTACAAAAGTGATACTATGGCATGACATGAGAGATATATATGAGGGCTGACTATGAGAAGAGGGAAAAAATATGAAGCCAAATAGCCAACATAAACTCTTATAACAGATTCCCCTACAAATTACGGGCATACAAAAAGTCAGCATTGAGCATTACTTTGGGGAGGACTTAGAAACTACGAGAAGATCCACGGTAGTCCAATTGTTCAAAACAAATCCAGGGGGACAAGGGCGTATTATTGAAATATCTTCCACTGCATCATCCACTTTGTCAATGACGTTTATACTAAAGTTTTGAAGGCCCTTTTCAATCGATAACAACGTGTTTTGTGAATTATCTCTCCCTGGGTATATCCTTCCTGCAGATGTAAATGTTTTCGACAAGGGTGGATACATTATGGGCTCCCATTCCACTTTCCGACCTGAGGCTCTTGCAATCCTCCTTTCTTGCTCTTTCTGTAATTGTTTCCTTCTTTATCGTACGTCAGGCTTGAATCCTAAACCGCATCGAGCCTTGTGGTGTACTGGCTTTAGTGCTCTGACCATTCCTTACTGGTATTTTCCCAACCCTTTCTTCGCTCGAGCTCCTTTTCCCACAGTCAGCTTTATTCCCATCTTGGTATTCCTCGATAATTTGGGTGCGGGAATCTTATTTCCTTCAACAACAAATGTAGCATTGATAAATTCGAAGGAGCGAAAGGAGCATTCTACTGCATCTTTATTTGCTTCAATGTAGGGCGTGTCAGTAGAGACAGACGCAACAATGTCTTCTTCACCAGCAACCGTGATCAAACGGTTATCCATGACAAACTTGACCTTTTGATGGAGAGACGAAGGAACTGCCCCGGCAGAATGGATCCAAGGCCTCCCTAAGAGGCAGTTATATGAAGGTGCGATGTCCATGACCTGAAACTCAATATCGTATGTACATGGGCCCACTTCTAGAGGAATCTTCATCTTTCCCATGACCTCTCCTCGTGTCCCATCAAACGCCCTTACTGCGAAATGACAAGGCCTTAGGTAAGACATATCAACCGGCATCCTGGACAGTGTAGCCAAAGCCATGACATTGAGTGCAGACCCGTTATCAATAAGCACATTCGATAGTATATAGCCTTTGCAACCGGTTGTGATGTGCAATGCTTTTACAGAACCCCTACCATTTGGTGGTATTTTGTCATCACTGAAAGAGATGAAATTATCCGCATTCAAGTTGTTCACCCACCTATCAAGCTTTTCGACGGGTACGTTGCTTGGCACATACGCTTGGTTTAACACTTTCAGTAAAGCGTTTCGATGTGGTTCCGAGCTCAACAGTAGAGATAACACTGAGATTTTGGTCGGTTTCTTGTTCAGCTATTCCACGATGTTATATTCATTATGCTTGATAAACTTTAAGAATTCATGTGCTTCATCCTCGTTCACAGGTCTTTTAATTTCTTGCTCAGACTTGTTTCAACACCAACCTCAGCACTACGCATTGGTGCTTTTCCATTCTGATTCGTGTCAACAGCTTTCTTCTTTGGTTCATCCACTTCAGGGGAATAACATCTCCCGCTACGAGTAAAATGCCCCACCTTGCTAACACTTCCAGTCGTGGCTTCGAGTATGGTGATGTTGACATCGTATTTCCATGACACTGCCTTGTCATCCTTGTAAGGGAAAGGAGCTGGTACTTTGATTATCATCTTTGGTTCGACTTCCTTCTTCTTGGCCTCATAATAAATCACCAGAGGTCCATCGACCCTATAAGGGATGCCTGGTGGCTGATTATCGGAGGCGCATATTTCCCTTTCCTCGGCCTCATCTGTTTTGTCAAAGATCTTGACCTCCTTGTTGTTCATCATGTCTTGAAGTAACTCTTTGAATTTCCCGCAAGATTGGATGTGATGCCCTTCTATGCCATGAAAGACACAAAAACTTTGACCCTCTGTACTTTCCTCCTTGAAACTTTTCTTGAACAAGCCCTTCTCAGTCATTATTTCCCATACTTTGCTCAAAGGTGTCTTTATTTTAGATACGCGATTTTTAGCTCGCCACCTGTCTTCCTTCGTCACCACGCTCACGTTCCCTTTAGCAGGTTAGGGAGTGAATTTTTAGCCATATTATTAACACCATCAAATCGTAAAATGTTTGCATCAATAAGACCTTAAACCCGTTTTTTGAAAGCTAGGCAATTTTCTGTAGAATGCCCCCGGTTTCCAGCATGGTACATGCAACTGGCGTTAGGATCATACCATTTTGGGTATGGAGGTTTCAAAGGTGCCACGTAATGTGGGGATATTAATCGTTTCTCTAGTAATTTTGGGCATAGCTCTCTACACGACACAAGAATAAGGGTGAATTCGAGATTGGGTTTTGTCAGTCTTTGTTCACTTTTGGGCTGACTTTGAGCAGGCGTAGTACTTGGCGGGAATATAGTGAATGGTCTTTGGTTATCGGTGGCATAGACGGGGTAAGGGGAAGGCGCTTGATAGTAAGGGTTTTGAGGAGGAGGAAAATAGAAGTTTGGTGGTGGGCGAAATCGAGGTCTCGACTGGGTTGGGTACGAACTCGAAGCATAGTGGCTCCGAGTCCCCACCATATGGGTTTCAGACTCTTTTTTCTTCATATGTACTGGCCTTTTCGAACTCTCAAGACCTTCCATCCTTCCACTTTTAATGCCATTTTCAATGAGTTCCCCAGACATTACGATATTGGCGAAGTCTTTTGTGGCATTTCCTACCAGTTTGTCATAAAATGGCGCTTTCAAAGTGTTGATAAAGAGGACCGTTATCTCACTTTTAGTCAGTGGGGGTTCTACTTGGGCTGAGATATCCCTCCACCTTTGAGCGTATTGTCTAAAAGTCTCTGTTGGCCTCTTTTCCAGCATCTATAGCGTTAGTCGATCGGACGTCATACCGGAGACATGCTTGTATTGTTCAAGAACGCTGATGCATGGTCCTTCCACGATTGGATCCTCTCTCTGCAGAGTTGATTATACCATCGGAGGGCTGACCCGGTCAAGCTATCTTGAAAATAGTGTATTAACAATTTGTCTTCATTCACATAACCAGCCATCTTTCGACAAAACATGATAAGATGCGCCTTTGGACATCTCGTTCCATCTTATTTTTCAAAGTCTGGCGCTTTAAATTTTGGAGGCAGGACCAGATTGGGAACCGAACTGAGCTCTTTGGCGCTCAGTGCGGAGAAGACTCCAGTACCGTTCTATTACCTTGAGTCTTTCTTCCAAACTCTTATACTTGTCCTGAGCATCATGATCCTTCATTCTCAGATTGGCTATTTCTACCAGATCATCCAAATTCGGAACTATTGGATTAGGGGAATTATCTCCGAAGTTCGATGCAAACATACCTTGCCCTAGATGAGCAAGTGGTGCGGGTCGTTGCTCTAGGCCTACCGGTTCCCCTTGAGGATATCCTCTTTGCGTTGCATGGGCGTGGGGTGGTTTGAATCCTGAGAGATAGAGCGGATCCTAATTAACTCTCGAATCGGGTTCTGTTGTATCAGGACTTTGCGCAGGTCCTTTTCCTTTGACCAGAGTTGCCATCATCTCCATCATTTTGGCCATTTGATCCTTCTGCTCGAGCGATTCCTCTCGGGATCTTGCCATCAGATCCCTTGCTTCTTGCTGCGACTTGGCCAACTGCTCTTGTAACTCTCTCTGGATTCTTTCCATTCTTTGGATTCTTTCATTGAGTTCAGCATCCATAGCTCTAGTTTTTAGACGTGTCCTATAAGGATGACGTGATTCCAGGTTCGTAGTGTCGCAACTGTGGATTATACGATATTAGCCTCAGTAAATGATTAGGGTGATATGATGCTACTGCATGCAATGTAATGCAAATGCATGGTATGAATGCAAAAAGGTGTTGATTTGATTCAATTCCATTAGATAAACTTTACTAGAAAACAAATTTCCTTTCATAGAACGGACGATTACATATACGACTTCGCCCTAATGCCTAAATCCTTAACTTTCCTAAGAAGCCAAGCTAATTTTTGGCCTCAATTCGATGCTGACTCGTATTGTAGACTCAATACATCAGCTTGAGTAGCCAAAGTTTGTAAATGGCCGGCCACCTCTCGAACTTGAACCACAGCTTCACCCATCACATAGTCTCTATCTCTGATCTGTCCTTGAGAATGGTGGAGCTGCTCTTTCCAATGTTCATTATTCGCCTCAAGGAGCTCAACTCGAATTTTACTATCTTATAATGCAGTCTCGAGCTCTCCTATCCTCCCTTTCATCTCCTCAATCTTGTTCTGGCTGGCTCTTAATTCGATTACCGAGTTGCGGCTACGATGCAGATGCAATGACTTTTCTAATTCTGCTATTCGGGCGCATAACCTCTCCTTCTCACTTTGACTTTCCAACAGGCTCTTTTTCAAAACGTCTTCCCGTACTCAAGCATCTCGGAACTTCTTTTCCCACTAATTGGCTCTGGATTTTTCTTCTTCAATTTCCTGCCGCCATTGCTCTGATGTTTTAGCTAGACCAGCGGTTCTGATGGACATGCCCAACTTCTTATAGGCTGTCTTTAAGCTAACCAAATCCTCTTTGGCTTTATTTTTCCTTTTTTCAATTTCTCGGCTTCGAGCTTGTGGATGTCGACATCTAACCCTAACTGCATCTTTTCCTCCTTTAGCTGCTCTACCCTCTTTCCCAATTCCCGACTCCTTCTCTCGAAATCTTGCTTGATAATCTCTAATTCGGATGGAATTACTTGTAATTGCTCCTTTGTTGGCCGAACGTCTCCTTGGCTTGGCCTTGGGATATTGACATTGATTCTTTTGCCCCACCACAGAGCATACCCGGAGGTCGTCATTGGCCCTATGGCGAATCTCTTCATTTTCCGAGTTTGAGTCCATGCATCTGATATTTCGCGAACTCTTTTCTTATAATTATCGTCCTTGCATGAAAATTCACACTGGGCTAATCTATGTGTCGCTGGTATGAACTGCCTTGATCGATACTGCCTCATCACTAGTAATGGGGCATACCCAACAGCTCCTCATATCCCGAGTACAGGGACCCAGTCAAACTCTCCGCACCGATACAAGATCTCATCGGGGATCATCCACGGAGCCTTCCATTCTACATCTTCCACTTGCAAATTTTGGAGAATCACTATCCATTTCTCTTTGGATAGGTCGTCCCGCCTCGGTGTATCTGCTAATTCCTTTAGAAGAGAATAACTTTCGAAATAAACCTTGCATGAGACTTTTTCTATCTTCCAAAAATGGCAATGGAACCATGATAGCAAAAGTTGTGCACATCCCATGAACCTCCCTTTGCCCGCTCTTCGGCAAGCATTCAATGATCTGAAAGTTTCGACTAAGATTGTAGGGACGGGTGTGACTTCCTTGTCAAGATTATCAAATAAGTCAGAGACCTCTTCCTCTACATGCCCCAAAGCCTTGGGGAAGATGACCAAACCATAGATGCTTAAAGCGAAGACATCGACCCTCTTTTTCTTATTTGGATGCGCCAAGATCAGATCCTTCAGATGTTTCCAAGGGATGCACTTATAATCTCCTTTTTGCTTGATCCGAGCGGTAATCCATTGCTCGCTCATCCCTGTAATGTTCATTAGCCTTTTTGAGAATGTTGGCACATTAGCAAACCTTGAATAAGCCTTATCAGTTTGAAATCTCGGGCATCGAAACAAAGCTGTGTACTCCTCTATGGTTGGCACCAAATCTACCTTTCCAAAAGTGAAGCAACTGTAAGCGGGGTTCCAAAACTGGGTAATAGCTCAGAGTAGGTACTCGTCTACCTTGATATCCAACAGATAGTGCAAATCACCGTAATTATAGTAGAATAGTTGTTTGACCTCATTGCCCCACGAATCCCATATTTCCTTCAATTCTCGCAGGTCATTTTGAGTCATGCTGATGCGAGTGAAATCCCACAACTCTGATTCATATCCCGCTGTCAGGCTATCTTCTTTCTCTTGCTGTATCCTTTCGGACCATGTTTGAACGGCCGCATTATCCTCCACTCTATCGAGAAACACCTTTTCCATGTCAAGCTTTTGTATCTAGTAATCGAATGTGAATTAACACCTTTTATGATGAAATGCTATGCAATAAAAGCAAAACACAACAAGTTAGTATCATGTACAGAAAGAACTTAAAACGAGCAGGAAATAATTGAACCCCTATTTCAGGTAACAACTAGGGTTTACACGACTCTACCTACAATGGGCTCTTAGGTCTCTCTATTTGTGGTTTGGTTCTAAAGCAAGGGTACCTGAACCAGCAGATTCCTCGATCCTCATCCATTATAGGCTCCTATGGACCGAGTTCGGTTCAGGGGAATACATTTCCTTATGGCTACATGGAGATAAAACGGCCCCCCTTTTGATCCAAACGGCGCCGTTTTTTTGCAGCTACATTTGAACCCAACTTTCATTGTTTTTTTTCTAACCTTCATTTTCAAAAATCAAAAACTTCAGCAGCCTCTTCCTCTCCCTTCAGTTTTTCAGAGGCTGAGAAAGGGTCATTTGGACTCCCTTTCTTCTTCCAATTCGGTCCAAAAGGAGATTGCCAAAATTGCTTGTGGCCTGTCGCACCACCACCGCATATGGTGGTTGACAGTGCGGGAAAGAGGCTTTCAACCCCTCCTTTTTGAGCCTCATAGAATCGGGCTTTAGGACTCCCCAGAAAATACCAAAACCCAAGGGCTCTTTGAAACACCCCAAACCCGGCCCGCGAGTCTTGACCGGATTTGGTATGTTCCTCGATGTAAACCGATTCAAAATTCTTTTGTTACTTTGGAAAAACCATGTGTTTTGAAGAAAAATTATTTTTGGGTTGGGCTCGAGTTGAAAACAAGTTTGTTTTATATTGAAAACCCATTTATTTCAGGTGACAAAACGTTTAAAGTTTATTTTAAATTAAATTGACTTAATCTTTAATAAATAAAATTAAAAGTAAAGAAATTCAACCATGGCCTTATTACATCAAATTAAAACCCAAAATACAAGTTTAAAGTACTTAGAAATAAAATGTCCAAATAAAATAAATTTCTTGATGAGCATGGCCACCTTTAAGCTCCTGCCGACCCGGTCCATCACTGTTCATCACCTGGAAGAAAAAGGTTCCCACAACGGGGTGAGTCAAACAGACTCAATGTGTACACAAAACACTAAGTCTTAACAATTTCAGGCATACATTATCATATCAAATACATATTCATATAACAGATAAAAATAATGATGCAACCCGAACCCAAACCTAGATAGCCATCCGCTACACGTCTCCCGTACCAACCTGCACACCGTGGGGACTACTAAGTCAACCCTCCATCCGCTACACACCATCGAAGGCAGTCGCTGCAGTCGACGTGCTCATCGCCCTTGTGAGTATTCGTGGTCTTAGGTCACCACATTCAGATATCGTGGTCTTAGGTCACCACATTCACTTCCTTTTTTCAATAACCCATATGCCTCATATCATACATATCATGCACATCATGCCTTAATTCATATTCTTATCACTTTTCACATGTTACATATAACATATATTCATAATCCTAGTAGGAGTAGGAAACGTACCTGGGTACTATGTACCATTGCATGGTACTTAGCCATATTTTCACATTCTTAATAAGACATTTAATTTAAAACATAGCCATGAACATATTAAAACTTAGGGTAGGGTACACACCTGATTCGCTTAACAAATTCACTGAAATCCCGAAATCCGATCTACTGCCCTAGATCCATAACTCCCTACATTCGGCCATCACTTTAAAAATTTAATGAAGATCATTCGGCCATAAAACCAAATCCTATTAGGATTGTTATACTTAAATCCTTACCTTGCCGATTTGATTACTAATCAAATCCCGGAATGTTGTAGACTCCCTTTCTTGTAATCGGCTGGTATTAAATCCCTTCATAAATTAGTTTTCGACTTTTGAATAATTAATAACACACATCTATTTACCAAAACATGGCCTTGGCTGAATGCTATAGACACTTACCTTGTGGATTTTAAATCCCGAAATTCACCGAATAACTAGGGAACACGCGGCCTATGGTGTACTTTCAGGAAAAGAACTTCTCTTTCCTTGTAGTCGACACTTAGTAAATCCCGAAAGATCTCTTCAAAGTTTCGGCAACAAGATATTAATGGGGTTAGTCCTAGATTTCGGCAAATCTTAAAGGAAAAAGGATGAAACCGAATGAGTTCTTACCCTTACTTTAGGAATCGGCAATCCTTACTTGAGCCCTTAACAATATTCGGCTGTGGCCTTGATGTGGATCACAATTTCGGCTTCTTGATGAACACTAGAGGATTTTGGTTTTTCAAAGAAAGAAGAGGAAGATATAAAACTTAGGAAAATTCGGCAAGACTAGGGGGATTCTGCTTTTGGCTTTGAGAAGAATTGAAAAGAAAAAGAAGAACAATAACAGAGAGAATTCGGCAGAGAGAAAAAGGAGAAGAAAGAATGTTGAATGGCCTCTCTTTTCCTCCTATTGCCGAATTTATTAGGCCAAGACTCCTTTACTTGGCCATCACTCTTCCTTATTTTCCTCCTTATCTCTTTATTTAAAATTAATAATAATAATCCTTCTATTATCTCTTCTTTTATCCATTAAAAATTAAAAGAATTTAACCCAACAATTATCTCTTATCTCTTAATAAAAATAATACTAATAGTAATCCATCATTATCTATCTATTTGTCGAATTTTAAAAAGAATAAAACTCTTCTTTTAATGCCTTAATGCCGTACATTTCCTTTCATTTCCAAGACATTTCCTTTCATTTCCAAGACAAGACATTTCCTTACATTTCCAAGACATTTCCTTTCATTTCCAAGACATTTCCTTTTATTTCCAAGACAAGACATTTCCTTACATTTCCAAGGCATTTCCAATGTTCAAAAATGCACACAACTCATCCACAACATGTAAGACATGCTACTTCATAAAATTAAGCAAAAATGCACAAGCCCTAAAAATTCCTTTAAAGCCTCCTTTACCAAGCTTCCCCTTTTTAACTTAAAATCTAATATTTTCCCATGCATTCCCTTATTTTTCAAAGTTCTCAATACCCTTACAAACTTATCCAAACACTGCCAAAACCTACTAACTCATGAATTATGCACGAACGCATAACCCCTAATCTAGGATGTTACAGTTCTACCCTCCTTAAAAATAATTTCGTCCTTGAAATTACTTACTAATGAATAATCGTACATCTTAACTCACCGCACTACGCTTATGCTGCGCACTCTGATCTTAATAGAACCACCACTCTCTAGGCACAATCTCTAAGTTCACGTCCCCTAGAACTCATTTCTAACGTCGCGATTTAACCTGATTAAGAAATTTTATGAATTAGCTTTTATTCCACTGATTATTCACGAAGAAGTTTTATGAAAAAAAATTGTAGAAGTGGTTCTTTCGTATTCATACATGCACACGGTCTTTACATCCATACCTCCATCAATCAATTATGAACTTTCGTTCATTCAGAGAAATGTTATAGTTTTCATTGTTGTTGTTTTTCCACTACCCAAGGGTATTTTTGTAATTTTACGTTTCTAGGATATTTTGGAAATTTTGAAATCTGGGGGTATTTTGGTAATAAACCGGGGTAAATTTGTGAAGTTGAATAATTCAGGGGTATTTCAAAATTTGCAAAACTTTGTGGGTCCTTTTTGAGAGTTTGTTTTCCAAATCAGTGATGTTGCGGAAATCTTGGAAATCAGGGTTATTTTAGTAATTTTGTACGTCAGGGGCTATTTTATAATTTTCCAAAATCAAGGTATTTTAATATTTGCAAAATAGGATTCTTGGGTGCTTTTGTAAAGTAAGGAAAATTTTATTGAAATCGGGGTGGTACAGAAATTTTAGAAACCAAGGGCATTTTTGTAATTTTGCCACTAGGGGCATTTTCGTAATTTTGTAAATCGAAAATATTCCAAGAAAATTTATAAAAACAGTCTTTACACTTTAAAAGGGAAATTTTAAGAGTTTTTAAAACTAGGGGTTTGTATGAAAATACGGCTAGTCCCTTTCGGGTCTTAGTTAGGGGTTTAGCCCGTGAATAAGTCCTCTTGGTTAGGGTGAACCGAAGCTACGCACCAGGTAGGATTCGAGTGGAGAGGAGGTAAGTCACACGGACTGCTTAAATACCAAGCTCCCACCGAATACCAATCCTAGACATGCGCACAATGGTTGCCACACCCTAACTCGGCGACTTAGACACAGGTTTGTTCAATTAAGCACTTAAGTCTTATGGAATTGTTGGGGTAAACTAGTCTTAGAGTTCAAGTACCTATCATACTATTCTACGTTCCAATTCTACCCTTCTACAAATCATAGTATAATTCACACAAGAGATAGGGGTACTTACCTGGTGGACTTCGCGTCGGAGACTTAGGTGCCATGCCAGAAAAACCTGCTTAAAAACTTTCTCAAAATTCATTTGGGCCTTAATTTCAAAACATAGTGGGCTTTAAACCCCAAGCTGAGAGTTTAAAACTGGGCTCTGATACCAAATTGAAACACCCCAAACCCGGCCCACGAGTCTTGACCGAATCTGGTATGTTCCTCAATGTAAATCGATTCAAAATTCTTTTGTTACTTTGGAAAAACCATGTGTTTTGAAGAAAAATTATTTTTGGGTTGGGCTCGAGTTGAAAACAAGTTTGTTTTATATTGAAAACCCATTTATTTCAGGTGACAAAATGTTTAAAGTTTATTTTAAATTAAATTGACTTAATCTTTAATAAATAAAATTAAAAGTAAAGAAATTCAACTATGGCCTTATTACATCAAATTAAAACCCAAAATACAAGTTTAAAGTACTTAAAAATAAAATGTCCAAATAAAATAAATTTCTTGATGAGCATGGCCACCTTTAAGCTCCTGCCGACCCGGTCCATCACTGTTCATCACCTGGAAGAAAAAGGTTCCCACAACGGGGTGAGTCAAACAGACTCAATGTGTACCCAAAACACTAAGTCTTAACAATTTCAGGCATACATTATCATATCAAATACATATTCATATAACAGATAAAAATAATGATGCAACCCGAACCCAAACCTAGATAGCCATCCGCTACACGTCTCCCGTACCAACCTGCACATCGTGGGGACTACTAAGTCGACCCTCCATCCGCTACACACCATCGAAGGCAGTCGCTGCAGTCGACGTGCTCATCGCCCTTGTGAGTATTCGTGGTCTTAGGTCACCACACTCAGATATCGTGGTCTTAGGTCACCACATTTAGATATCGTGGTCTTAGGTCACCACATTCAGATATCGTGGTCTTAGGTCACCACATTCACTTCCCCTTTTCAATAACCCATATGCCCCATATCATACATATCATGCACATCATGCCTTAATTCACATTCTTATCACTTTTCACATGTTACATATAACATATATTCATAATCCTAGTAGGAGTAGGAAACGTATCTGGGTACTCTGTACCATTGCATGGTACTTAGCCATATTTTCACATTCTTAATAAGACATTTAATTTAAAACATAGCCATGAACATATTAAAACTTAGGGTAGGGTACACACCTGATTCGCTTAACCAATTCACTGAAATCCTGAAATCCGATCTACTATCTTAGATCCTTAACTCCCTACGTTTGGCATCACTTTAAAAATTTAATGAAGACCATTCGGCCATAAAACCAAATCCTATTAGGATTGTTATACTTAAATCCTTACCTTGCCGATTTGATTACTAATCAAATCCCAGAATGTTGTAGACTCCCTTTCTTGTAATCGGCTGGTATTAAATCTCTTCATAAATTAGTTTTCGACTTTTGAATAATTAATGACACACATCTATTTACCAAACATGGCCTTGGCGGAATGCTATAGACACTTACCTTGTGGATATTAAATCCTGAAATTCACCGAATAACTAGGGAACACGCGGCCTATGGTGTACCTTCGGGAAAAGAACTTCTCCTTCCTTATAGTCGACACTTAGTAAATCTCGAAAGATCTCTTCAAAGTTTTAGCAACAAGATATTAATGGGGTTAGTCCTAGATTTCGGCAAATCTTAAAGGAAAAAGGATGAAACCGAATGAGATCTTACCCTTACTTTAGGAATCAGCAATCCTTGCTTGAGCCCTTAACAATATTCGGCTGTGGCCTTGATGTGGATCAAAATTTCGGCTTCTTGATGAACACTAGAGGATTTTGGTTTTTCAAAGAAAGAAGAGGAAGATATAAAACTTAGGAAAATTCGGCAAGACTAGGGGGATTCTGCTTTCGGCTTTGAGAAGAATTGAAAAGAAAAAGAAGAACAATGACAGAGAGAATTCGGCAGAGAGAAAAAGGAGAAGAAAGAATGTTGAATGGCCTCTCTTTTCCTCCTATTGCCAAATTTATTAGGCCAAGACTCCCTTACTTGGCCATCACTCTTCCTTATTTTCCTCCTTATCTCTTTATTTAAAATTAATAAAAATAATCCTTCCATTATCTCTTCTTTTATCCATTAAAAATTAAAAGAATTTAATCCAACAATTATCTCTTATCTCTTAATAAAAATAATACTAATTATAATCCATCATTATCTATCTATTTGCTGAATTTTAAAAAGAATAAAACTCTTCTTTTAATTCCTTAATGCCGTCCACTTCCTCCCTTCCTTGCCGAAAAATAAAACTCCTTTTTGCTTCCCTAGGCCCATTTACCTAGCTTGTGGCGTCACTTACCTGGGCCTTAAGTGGCACCTCCAAGCCACTTTTCCAAGCCCAATTGTGTGTCATATTTCCTCTATAAATTCTCTTAAGACCACCTTGCTCCATGTCCTTCTTTTAAACTTACATTTCTAAAGCATTTCCTTACATTTCCAAGACAAGACATTTCCTTACATTTCCAAGACATTTTCTTTCATTTCCAAGACATTTCCTTTCATTTCCAAGACATTTCCTTTTATTTCCAAGACAAGACATTTCCTTACATTTCCAAGGCATTTTGAATGTTCTAAAAATGCACACAACACATCCACAACATGTAAGACATGCTACTTCATAAAATTAAGCAAAAATGCACAAGCCCTAAAAATTCCTTTAAAGCCTCCTTTACCAAGCTTCCCCTTTTTAACTTAAAATCCAATATTTTCCCATGGATTCCCTTATTTTTCAAAGTTCTCAATACCCTTACAAACTTATCCAAACACTGACAAAACCTACTAACTCATGAATTATGCACGAACGCATAACCCCTAATCTAGGATGTTACACTCTTGACTTTGTTTTCACCACACCGAACGCAGCAAAGGAATGAGTTTTCCGATGGCACATCCAGATTCGGGTGAAGTCCCTTCGTTTTTATTTTGTTTTGTTTGCTAAGATTCGAGATAGTAAAATAAATAAATGGATAAACAATATCAAAAATGAAAACGGAATCAACCTTTCAACTTTCTTTTCTTGCTTTTGATTTCTCAATGTGTAATAGAGTACAAGAGTTCTTCTTTCAATTCTTTCTTTTGATTTCTAGTGTTCGTAAATGAAGTGTTTTGAGGATTCTCTGTACGATCCAAAGTAATCATCCCCCCCTTTTCGTTTACAATGGTTTTGGTTTTTATAACCCATTTACAAAAGCATGGTTTTCGTTTTTGTATTCCTTTTCTATTTTTCAGTTGTGTCTTCCATTTTCTTGTTCATTGCGTCTGTTCCTCTTGCAGGGCGTGGGCGAGGCACGAGGATGGTGGGGGCACAGGCGCCTGGGGAGCCGCGGTTGTCAGAAGGCATGGGCGCGGACTGATGGCAGAGGTGGCACTTAGGCCGAGGCTAGTGGGGCAGACGGCGAGTCGGCGGCTAGTAGGAAGTACCCTAGGGTTCCAAAAATTCTTAAGATTTTGGGCCATTGGGCCTTTGTAATTTTGGGTCAGTTGGGCTAATTCAGTTTGGGCTAATTGGGTAGGGTTTGAATTGGGCTTAGTGGGTCTGACGGGCTAGGTTATCGGGTTTGGTTTAATTTGGTTTTTAATTGGACTGTAATTTTGGACTTTTAATGGTTGTTGTTTTGTTTGTGGTTTAATTTTGGGGTTTATTTCACCTTGGGCCAAAATTGGCTATTACAAATCATATTCTCTTGGCTTACATTTTGAAATGCAAAATTTTGAAAAGTTTCTACTCCATTTCGATAGTCGTTGCTTACCCTTGACAAATTCATCCAAGTTTTATCCATTTCGTAGTTGTTGAAGTCTAAAGTTGACAATAAATTACAACGGTAAGATGTTCATTTATAAGTGTAATTAAGTTATGTAATGTAACACCCCAAACCCGGCCCACAAGCCATGACCGGATCTGGTATGTCACGGAATAAAAGGAGTTTAAAAGGTTTGGATTAGTAGTAGAAATTAAAAATTTTGCTAAGGGTATAAAAACAGTGTTCGTTAAAACTCAAGTGGGTTGATTAGGTAAGTCTGATTTGAGTTGAAAATCCTTTCTTCCTTTAAAACCATTTGACCCCCTTAATTTTTGAACAATAGAGTGATCGATAACTTAGAAAATTTCGTTACCCGATGGTAGCATTTTTGAAAACGCGTACAAGTACTTATTTTTGAAAACGTTACTTTTAACCGATTTGCATAACCGTTCGTAAGTTCATCAGTCATATAAAACAGTAAAAACAACTACCTAACCATCCAAAATAATAATAAGCGGCCATATTACAACCCAATCGAATTGTAGTGAATGGTAAATTTAAAACGGGGCAAAATAAAATTTCGAGTCCACAAAACCAACATGGCCGTCTCGAGCTCTCCTCGGCTCCGCATCCGCGCTCTACTCACCTGCAAGATAACATGGGGAGGGGTGAGTCACCAAGACTCAGTGTATAAATCCCCAACCCGGGAATAACACTCATACACAAGATATTAGTATGACATGCAATTATGCAACCCAACCTAGCCATCCATGCTCCTTTTCTACCCCGTGTGGTACCAAACCACTGGTGGTGCCAAACCACTGGTGACCCGAAGTCACAATATCCATCAATACGTGTGGTGCCAAACCACTGGTGGTGCCAAACCACTGGTGACCCGAAGTCACAATCAAGTGATGGGGCCAACCCATCGTGTGATACCAAATCACTGGCGTCGATCCCGTATCTCAAATGTGGGGCCAACCCACGGTGGTACTAAGCCACAGGGACGAGACGCTATGAGGTGCCAGACCTCTGGAGGTACCAAACCTCTGGTGACCGTAGCCACAATGTGTTACCAAAACACTGGTGTCCGTCGACACGAATATTACTTCCTCTCATCAATCCCACCATCATCATGCTTATATCACAAGTATCATGATCCCATAAATCATGCAATCGTACACAGCATAGCATTTCACAGCATATGGTGGCATATATAACATATATCATAAATCGAGTAATAGGGGACTTACCCGAATACCAAGCTTATGCCCACTAGGCAAACTCACCACATAAGAGGTTATTAATATCATCAATGACAGTTTATACTAATACAGTGTGTAAGAGCTTACACACCTATTTAAATCGAAGATTTAACTAGCAATCCCGTGTCGATATTACAGAAGTCCCGAGCTTGTCCTTGTAATGCCCCTATATTCGGCCATCATAGATTATTAGTCAAAAAGCCCTAATTACCTAATTAGAAATCCCAATAAAATGTGGCCCGAATATAGCACTCACCTTACACCAACTTGGTCACTAACCAAATCTCGAAGATTCACAACATTCGGCTATAGCCTTCCCTGAAATCGGATTTAGTGTTCATTTAGAGACCCAAGGCCATTCGGCCCTAGCATGTATTCACAACCAAAGAGTTTGTTGTCCCTTACCTTAACAACTGACTCGCCCTTTAAACACCATGATTCGGCACTCCTTTTGGTATTTAGAGGTTTCGGCTATCATATGGAACAGAAATAAGTTAATATTTCGATAGTTACAATATGAAGAAATATTAAGAGAGGAGTAGCAGAGGGTCGGCGCCACTCAAATCGTCCCAAGGAAAGAAAAAGGTCCCTTACCAGAAGATTCGACTTGATCTTAAAACCACCTTGATTTAGGCACTAAGAAGATAAGGAGAAATGCAGGAAGAGAGGGTTTACAAGTCAAGTTTTCGGCTTAACACTAAATGCAAAGGATCAAAACCTTCTAAACCTGCCGATTTTAACCCCCCCTTTTTTTTTTATGCACATTCGGCTACCACAAGATGAAGAGAAGAAAGCAAAATTTCGAGAATTTTGGCCAAGTCACAACTTGAGGGGAAATAGGACCAAACTAAGAAATCTTAGCACCTCTAAAGCTCTCAAAACCGAATGTTGAGGCCCTTAGGAATTTCTTCATATTCGGCCATGCACAAAGGGAGAGAAGGAAGAACAAAGCAATGCATTTTTGGCCATGCTTCAAGAAAAAAATGGTGATTCCTTTAGCCAAACATTCGGCCAAGCAATGGATTTGAAAAGAAAAAGGAAATAATAATCCCTTGCAAAAACTTCATGGCCGGCCAACAACTCCACCCCTCTCTAATTTCAAAGCCTTAAATTCCCATAATATTCTCTCTATTTTCAACAAATAAAATAAAGAGAGACAACTAACCCATGCTTCCATTATCATCTAAAATAACAAGTAAAATAGATAAAATAATAATAATAAAAGAACATGAGGCAGCCATCCAACTTGGTTCCCCACGCGTGCATGTGCATGCTGGCGCCCAAAATACGTCGGCCAAGGCAAAAGAAAAAAAAAAGGAAAGCTTCCAGGCGCTGCTGGGTCTCGAACCCCGGACCCGAAGCGACTCTCCCCAAGCCTCAGCCATCGGGCCAGCTTGTCTTTCATGACATAATGCGTTGGAAATTTCCTTTAGATACTCGGTTCCTGGGCTCCTGCACGCATTAATGCCAGAGACGAAAAACAAAAACATCCAACTGCTACCTAGGGGTTTCGAACCCGAGACCTGGAGCAATATCACGCCCCAGCCACTCGGCCAAATTGGAAATTCGTGACAAAATGCGTTGCCAAATTCTTTTAACCTATGCTCGCTGATCCTTATTGCTTTAGCGCTAAAACAAAAGAAATTAGAAGCACTCGAGCGCTTAATGGGATTCGAACGCGAGTCCCCGAGCTGCAACGAATCGCCACGCCCCTGGCCACTTTGCCAAGGTATCATTTGTGACATGAATTCATCAAAATTTTCTTTAAATCCTTCCCCAAAGGCTCGTTTCGCTTAGGCACTAAAAGCGAAAATTTAAACGCCCCAAGTATAACTCCCGTGGCTCGAACGCAAGGCCAGGAGGAATAATTCCAAGCCCCTAGCCACTCTTCTAAAGTGCTGTTCGTACCCCAACTCGGCAGCATTTTCTTTTAACAATTCATTCACTTCAACGCCTCAAAACAAAACAACTCCCTATTTGCGCCCATTGCGATTCGAACCCGAGCCCCCTAACACCAGGGCCCCTATGTGGCGCTCCCACGCCACTTTGCTAGTCGACTCTTTGTGTCAGATCCGCCCTTAAAACATTCATAAGGCTTCCTCTCTTAGTCTAGTCTGCTCAAGCACCAAAAGAACCTTAACCTTAAACCCGACTTAACTCGGGATTTCTAACTAAGCCATAGCACATATATTATATAAGCAACAAGCTATAATTAAAATACACTGCAACCAACCTTAGAGCAGGGTGTTACAGTTCTACCCCCCTAAAAAAAATAATTTCGTCCCCGAAATTACCTGGGTCAGAAGAGTTGGGGGTATTGCTGCCGTATCACATCCTCGGGCTCCCACGTGGCTTCCTCTACGCCATGATTCCGCCATAGGACCTTCACTAAAGGAACTGACTTCCTACGCAAAACTTTCACATCCCGATCTAGGATCTGCACAGGTTCCTCTTCCATCGTCAAATCTGGACTCACCTCAACTTCCTCAACTGCCAAGACGTGTGATGGATCAGAACGGTAGCGTCTAAGCATGGAGACATGGAATACATCATGAATCTGTCTCAGTTCTGCTGGTAACTCGAGCTGATAAGCCACTGGTCCCACTCGTCTCAATACTTTAAACGGTCCAACAAACCTTGGACTTAACTTGCCCTTCTTCCCAAATCTTAACACTTTCTTCCATGGTGAGACCTTCAGAAAAACTTCGTCCCCCACGGCAAACTCCATGTCCCTTCGCTTAAGATCGGCATATGACTTTTGCCTATCCGAGGCCTCTTTCAATCGAGCTTGGATCTTCTTCACTTTATCCTCAGTTTCTGCAACCAATTCCGGTCCTAACATCTGTCGCTCACCCAACTCCGTCCAACAAGTAGGTGTGCGACACCTCCTGCCATACAACGCCTCGTATGGTGCCATCTTAATGCTTGCCTGATAATTGTTGTTGTATGCGAACTCCGCTAATGGCAAAAATTCTTCCCAACTACCTCTGAAGTCCAAAATGCAGCCTCTTAACATGTCCTCTAAAATTTGAATAACCCTTTCCGACTGCCCGTCCGACTGTGGATGGAATGCGGTACTGAAATCCAACCGTGTACCCAAGGCCTGATGGAGTGCTCTCCAAAACCTCGACGTAAATCTGGGGTCTCTGTCTGAGATGATAGACACTGGCACCCCATGCAACCTCACTATCTCCGCCACATACAACTTAGCTAACTTCTGAAGCGAATAATCCACCCTAACTGGAATGAAATGAGCCGACTTGGTCAGACGGTCCACAATCACCCAAACTGCGTCCTTCTTGCTGGGCGTGAGGGGTAGCCCACTGACGAAGTCCATAGTGATCCTCTCCCATTTCCACTGAGGAATCTTCACCGGTTGAAGTAACCCAGATGGCAACTGATGTTCAGCCTTTACCTGCTGACATGTGAGACACCTTCCCACGAATTCAGTTACCTCGCGCTTCAACCCTGGCCACCAGAACTGCTTTCGTAAATCTCCATACATCTTGCTACCTCCAGGATGCATAGCGTATGGGCTGCTATGCGCATCCTGAAGAATTCTTTGTCTCAAACCCACATCATTCGGCATACAAGGCCGTCCTTGAAAACTCAGCACCCCATCACCAGTCAAACTATACCCTTCCAAACCGCCATCTTGAACTTGCAGCCTCCGTGCGTTTAAACTGTCATCCCCTAATTGCTTTTCCTTAATCTCCTCGATCCAAGTTGGCTTAACTTACAATTCTGCCAAAAGACTTCCGTCGTCATATAGACTAAGACGAGCAAACATCGCCCTTAAGTCTGTCACGACCTTTCGGCTCAACGCATCAGCCACCACGTTAGCCTTGCCTGGGTGGTACTCAATTGAACAGTCGTAGTCCTTCAACAGTTCAATCCATCGGCGCTGCCTCAGATTCAAGTCCTTCTGAGTCAAGAGATACCTCAAACTTTTATGATCCGTGAAGATCATCGACTTCTCCCCATATAAATAGTGCCTCCATATTTTCAAAGCGAAGACCACTGCCGCTAATTCCAAGTCGTGAGTCGGATAGTTGACCTCATGCGGTCTTAACTGACGGGATGCATAGGCCACTACTTTCCCTTCCTGCATCAACACACATCCCAACCCATTATGGGACGCATCACAATAAACCGTGAACAATTTCCCTGCCTCAGGCTGTACCAAAACTGGAGCTTCCGTCAAAATCTTTCTTAGCTTATCAAAACTTTCTTGCTGTTTCTCTGACCAAACGAATGGGACTCCTTTCCTTAATAGTTTAGTCAACGGTGCTGCGATTAAGGAGAATCCTTCCACAAACCTTCGATAGTACCCGGCCAGACCCAGGAAACTTCGAATTTCCACCACTGACCGAGGTGGTTTCCACTCCAACACCGCTTCGACCTTGCGGGGGTCCACTCTAATCCCTTCAGCTGACACCACGTGACCCAAGAAGGTCACCTCTCTAAGCCAGAATTCGCATTTACTGAATTTGGCATACAACTGCTCCTCTCTCAATACTTGTAGAACTATGCGCAAATGCCTATCATGCTCCTCCTCCGTCTTTGAGTAAACCAATATGTCGTCTATAAACACCACGACAAATTGATCTAAGTATTGCTGAAACACCCTATTCATCAAGTCCATGAATGCTGCCGGCGCGTTGGTCAACCCAAACGGCATCACTAAGAACTCGTAATGCCCATACCGGGTACGAAATGCCGTCTTGTGCACATCAGCCTCCTTTACCTTGAGTTGATGATAGCCCGACCTAAGATCTATCTTTGAGAACACAGATGCACCCTTTAGTTGATCAAATAGGTCATCAATCCGAGGCAACGGATACTTGTTTTTGATTGTTAACTTGTTAAGCTGACGGTAGTCGATACACATCCGCATTGACCCGTCTTTCTTCTTGACAAACAACACAGGTGCTCCCCACGGAGATATACTAGGTCGAATGAACCCTCTATCCAAGAGTTCCTGAATTTGGGCCTTCAGTTCCACCAACTCCTTTGGTGCCATTCGATAGGGTGCTATAGACACAGGTGCCGTCCCGGGCAACAAGTCTATACCGAACTCCACTTCCCGATCTGGAGGCAGACCCGGAAGTTCTTCAGGAAACACATCAGCGAATTCCCTTACAGTTCGGACCTTCTCAACTGCTGACTCCTTAGCCTCCAAGGCATAAATTTGAACCAACAATGCTTCACACCCTTTTCTGATCATTTTCTCGGCCTTCAAGGCAGACACTACATTGGATAGATAGTCTCTTCTGTTACCCATCATGACCACTTCATCACCCTCAGCCGTCTTTAGAATCATGCGCTTAGCAGCGCAATCCAACCTTGCCTGATACTTAACCAGCCAGTCCATTCCAAGAATTAGGTCGAACTCCCCAAACGGCAGTTCCATCAGATCAGCCACAAACACTACCCCTTGGAGTTCTAGGGGTATATCTCTATATAGCTTGTTCGCCATCACAGAGTGTCCCAGAGGGCTAATTACAGTCATCTTTCTAGAAGCAGTCTCAAAATCCAAGTTCATAGCCTCTACCACACTACTGGCAATGTATGAATGCGTCGAACCCACATCAATTAATGCAACATAAGGGAGACCGAAAATTAGGAACGTACCGGTGATGACGTCCGGTGCGTCACTCTCCTCGCAACGCCTCGCTGCGTAGACCAAGCCAGGCTGCCTGGCTTCGGTGTTGCCTGCTCCTCTGCCCTGAACTCCGCGACCTCGATTAGGACCATTGCCTCCTCTACCATTACCACGACCCCTCGGCGGTGGTCCCACATTCCTTGCTGGAGTACGGTTCTGACCCTCTGGCTGATTCCTTGCCAACTTCCGAGGACAATCCCTTACACGGTGATCCGGAGATCCACATTCAAAGCAACCCCTCTCACCGGTGTAACAACCTCCCCAATGTGACTTTCCACAGCGATTACACTGAGCCGGTCTCTGGTTAGAAGCCATGGGCCTTCCAGCCTGATTCGGCCCACTCTGTCTGGCCCTCTTTTGTGCAGTATTTCCCGATCCAGACGACCCAATACCTCTTTTCTGTTTGCTCCTATCATAGCTCTGCCTCACAGACTCCCGGACCCTTTCGGCTACCTTAGCCTTTTCTACTAGAACAGCAAACTCACGTACCTGTTGTGGAGCAATCAACAGCCTTAAGTCATCCCTAAGTCCGTCTTCAAAACGGACGCAACGATCATGCTCAGTAGACACAACTCCCCGAGCATAGCGGCTCAGTCTCAAGAACTCTGCCTCATACTCAGATACCGACTTGTTTCCTTGCACCAGTCCCAGAAAGGTTTTCCTCTGAGCATCAGTGTAGCTGGTGCCCACATACTTCTTCTGATAAGTAGCTTTGAAGTATTCCCAAGTGAGGTCGTCTGCTGTGGCACCGTCTCGAACCGTGAGCCACCACTGGTATGACTCGTCTTTTAGAAGCGACACCGCTCCTTTCAGCTTCTCCTCATCTGTTAAGTCGAGATCGTCCATGATCCTCTCGGTTGATTCTAACCAATATTCGGCTGTACTGGGCGCGACACCTGACACACCCCGAAATACTTCAGCTCCGTTGGATCGGAGCCGCTCAGATACAGACTTCCGAGCTCCTGTACCTCTACTGGTCTCAGCCATCATTTCTAGCACACGTAGCATAGCCTGCGATACTGACTCACCCCCCGTCTGATCCTGAGGTCCATCACCAAAAGTTAGGGGTGGCGGTGGGGGTGGTATCTCATTATCCGATCCTTGGCCCGACCTAACTGGTTCTGTCACGGCCATCCGGCCTCTACCGCGTCCCCGACGGCCGCGACCTCTAGAACTCATCTCTTATAGCGCAATCTGTCTTAAAAAGTTTTATGAGTTAACCGATGTTTCACTAATCATTAACAAGGAATTTTATGGGCAAAGTCAAGAAGTTGTCCTTTCGATCAAACAAGGTTCAAGTCTTCTATTGTAATTCGAAGATACACATTTACTAATTTCATCACCCTTTTTGTCTATTTCCTAACCCGGGGGTATTTTTGTCATTTACCCTACAGGGGTATTTTGGTAATAAAACAAAGTAAGTTTAACAAATCAAGGGGAAATTCATAAATTTGCAAAACTTGGGGTCCTTTTTGAGAAATTGTCTTCCCAAATTGGTAGTGTTGCAAAAACTTTTCGAAAATCAGGGTCATTTTGGTAATTTGCAAATTAAGGGCAATCTCGAAATTTTCCAAAATCACGACATTTTTGATATTTTGCAATTTAGGGACCTTGGGTATAAGAAAATTTTGTTAAAATTTTGGGGTAGCTTAGATTTTAAAACTAGGGGTACTTTTGTAATTTACTACTAAGGGTATTTTAAAATGTCCATAAATCAAAAGAATTTTGTAAGATAAATCTTATAGCTTGAAGGAAGTCCCTAAAACTAGAGTTCTTATAAAAATGCGGCTAATTCCCTTTCGGGTTTTAATAAAAGGGTTTAGCCCATGAACAAGTCCTCACGGTTAGGGTGAACCGAAACTACGCACCAGGTAGGATTCCCGCGAAGAGGAGGTGAGTCGCTAAGACTACTTAAATACCAAGCTCTTCCGGATCCAATCCTAAACATGCGTACAAGGGTTACCACACCTTAACTCGGCGACTTAGTCATGGGTTTGTTTAATTAGGCAATTATAAATCTTATGTGATTGTTTGGGGTAAACTAGTCCTAGGGTTCATATACCTTTCGTACTATCTACGTCCCATTTTCTACCCATTTACAGATACCCATTCATACATAGGTTAAAGATACTTACAAGAGCGGATCGGTGCCAGAGACTCGACGCCATGTTGTTTAACCAAAACCATTTTCATAGAGGTTTTCAAAAAGCTTATCTACAAAAATATTTTTAGGCCTTAGGCCCTCACAGCCGAGTTTTGAACCTAGCTCTGATACCAAAATGTAACACCCCAAACCCGGCCCACAAGCCATGACCGGATCTGGTATGTCACGGAATAAAAGGAGTTTAAAAGGTTTGGATTAGTAGTAGAAATTAAAAATTTTGCTAAGGGTATAAAAACAGTGTTCGTTAAAACTCAAGTGGGTTGATTAGGTAAGTCTGATTTGAGTTGAAAATCCTTTCTTCCTTTAAAACCATTTGACCCCCTTAATTTTTGAACAATAGAGTGATCGATAACTTAGAAAATTTCGTTACCCGATGGTAGCATTTTTGAAAACGCGTACAAGTACTTATTTTTGAAAACGTTACTTTTAACCGATTTGCATAACCGTTCGTAAGTTCATCAGTCATATAAAACAGTAAAAACAACTACCTAACCATCCAAAATAATAATAAGCGGCCATATTACAACCCAATCGAATTGTAGTGAATGGTAAATTTAAAACGGGGCAAAATAAAATTTCGAGTCCACAAAACCAACATGGCCGTCTCGAGCTCTCCTCGGCTCCGCATCCGCGCTCTACTCACCTGCAAGATACATGGGGAGGGGTGAGTCACCAAGACTCAGTGTATAAATCCCCAACCCGGGAATAACACTCATACACAAGATATTAGTATGACATGCAATTATGCAACCCAACCTAGCCATCCATGCTCCTTTTCTACCCCGTGTGGTACCAAACCACTGGTGGTGCCAAACCACTGGTGACCCGAAGTCACAATATCCATCAATACGTGTGGTGCCAAACCACTGGTGGTGCCAAACCACTGGTGACCCGAAGTCACAATCAAGTGATGGGGCCAACCCATCGTGTGATACCAAATCACTGGCGTCGATCCCGTATCTCAAATGTGGGGCCAACCCACGGTGGTACTAAGCCACAGGGACGAGACGCTATGAGGTGCCAGACCTCTGGAGGTACCAAACCTCTGGTGACCGTAGCCACAATGTGTTACCAAAACACTGGTGTCCGTCGACACGAATATATTCTCTCTCAATCCCACCATCATCATGCTTATATCACAAGTATCATGATCCCATAAATCATGCAATCGTACACAGCATAGCATTTCACAGCATATGGTGGCATATATAACATATATCATAAATCGAGTAATAGGGGACTTACCCGAATACCAAGCTTATGCCCACTAGGCAAACTCACCACATAAGAGGTTATTAATATCATCATGACAGTTTATACTAATACAGTGTGTAAGAGCTTACACACCTATTTAAATCGAAGATTAACTAGCAATCCCGTGTCGATATTACAGAAGTCCGAGCTTGTCCTTGTAATGCCCCTATATTCGGCCATCATAGATTATTAGTCAAAAGCCCTAATTACCTAATTAGAAATCCCAATAAAATGTGGCCCGAATATAGCACTCACCTTACACCAACTTGGTCACTAACCAAATCTCGAAGATTCACAACATTCGGCTATAGCCTTCCCTGAAATCGGATTTAGTGTTCATTTAGAGACCCAAGGCTATTCGGCCCTAGCATGTATTCACAACCAAAGAGTTTGTTGTCCCTTACCTTAACAACTGACTCGCCCTTTAAACACCATGATTCGGCACTCCTTTTGGTATTTAGAGGTTTCGGCTATCATATGGAACAGAAATAAGTTAATATTTCGATAGTTACAATATGAAGAAATATTAAGAGAGGAGTAGCAGAGGGTCGGCGCCACTCAAATCGTCCCAAGGAAAGAAAAAGGTCCCTTACCAGAAGATTCGACTTGACCTTAAAACCACCTTGATTTAGGCACTAAGAAGATAAGGAGAAATGCAGGAAGAGGGTTTACAAGTCAAGTTTTCGGCTTAACACTAAATGCAAAGGATCAAAACCTTAACCTAAGCTAAACTGCCGATTTTAACCCCCCCTTTTTTTTATGCACATTCGGCTACCACAAGATGAAGAGAAGAAAGCAAAATTTCGAGAATTTTGGCCAAGTCACAACTTGAGGGAAATAGGACCAAACTAAGAAATCTTAGCACCTCTAAAGCTCTCAAAACCGAATGTTGAGGCCCTTAGGAATTTCTTCATATTCGGCCATGCACAAAGGGAGAGAAGGAAGAACAAAGCAATGCATTTTTGGCCATGCTTCAAGAAAAAAATGGTGATTCCTTTAGCCAAACATTCGGCCAAGCAATGGATTTGAAAGAAAAAGGAAATAATAATCCCTTGCAAAAACTTCATGGCCGGCCAACAACTCCACCCCTCTAATTTCAAAGCCTTAAATTCCCATAATATTCTCTCTATTTTCAACAAATAAAATAAAGAGAGACAACTAACCCATGCTTCCATTATCATCTAAAATAACAAGTAAAATAGATAAAATAATAATAATAAAAGAACATGAGGCAGCCATCCAACTTGGTTCCCCACGCGTGCATGTGCATGCTGGCGCCCAAAATACGTCGGCCAAGGCAAAAGAAAAAAAAAGGAAAGCTTCCAGGCGCTGCTGGGTCTCGAACCCCGGACCCGAAGCGACTCTCCCTAAGCCTCAGCCATCGGGCCAGCTTGTCTTTCATGACATAATGCGTTGGAAATTTCCTTTAGATACTCGGTTCCTGGGCTCCTGCACACATTAATGCCAGAGACGAAAAACAAAAACATCCAACTGCTACCTAGGGGTTTCGAACCCGAGACCTGGAGCAATATCACGCCCCAGCCACTCGGCCAAATTGGAAATTCGTGACAAAATGCGTTGCCAAATTCTTTTAACCTATGCTCGCTGATCCTTATTGCTTTAGCGCTAAAACAAAAGAAATTAGAAGCACTCGAGCGCTTAATGGGATTCGAACGCGAGTCCCCGAGCTGCAACGAATCGCCACGCCCCTGGCCACTTTGCCAAGGTATCATTTGTGACATGAATTCATCAAAATTTTCTTTAAATCCTTCCCCAAAGGCTCGTTTCGCTTAGGCACTAAAAGCGAAAATTTAAACGCCCCAAGTATAACTCCCGTGGCTCGAACGCAAGGCCAGGAGGAATAATTCCAAGCCCCTAGCCACTCTTCTAAAGTGCTGTTCGTACCCCAACTCGGCAGCATTTTCTTTTAACAATTCATTCACTTCAACGCTCCAAAACAAAACAACTCCCTATTTGCGCCCATTGCGATTCGAACCCGAGCCCCCCCTAACACCAGGGCCCCTATGTGGCGCTCCCACGCCACTTTGCCAGTCGACTCTTTGTGTCAGATCCGCCCTTAAAACATTCATAAGGCTTCCTCTCTTAGTCTAGTCTGCTCAAGCACCAAAAGAACCTTAACCTTAAACCCGACTTAACTCGGGATTTCTAACTAAGCCATAGCACATATATTATATAAGCAACAAGCTATAATTAAAATACATTGCAACCAACCTTAGAGCAGGGTGTTACATGTAAGTTATGATATGATATATATTTATGTATCATGTAACGTTGTGTAAATTATGTAAGTTATGAAATTTGATCTTAAAATTATGTAAGTTATGAATTATGTAAGTTATGTAAATTATGTAAGTTATGAAATTTGAACTTTAAATTATGTAAGTATTTGCCAGTCGACTCTTTGTGTCAGATCCGCCCTTAAAACATTCATAAGGCTTCCTCTCTTAGTCTAGTCTGCTCAAGCACCAAAAGAACCTTAACCTTAAACCCGACTTAACTCGGATTTCTAACTAAGCCATAGCACATATATATAAGCAACAAGCTATAATTAAAATACATTGCAACCAACCTTAGAGCAGGGTTGTTACATGTAAGTTATGATATGATATATATTTATGTATCATGTAACGTTGTGTAAATTATGTAAGTTATGAAATTTGATCTTAAAATTATGTAAGTTATGAATTATGTAAGTTATGTAAATTATGTAAGTTATGAAATTTGAACTTTAAATTATGTAAGTTATGTATTATGTAAGTTATGTAAATTATGTAAGTTATGAAATTTGATCTTTAAATTCTATAAGTTACGTATATGTAAATTATATAAGTTATGAAATTTGAACTTTAAATTATGTAAGTTATGTAAATTATGTAAGTTATGAAATTTAAACTTTAAATTATGTAAGTTATGTAAATTTGAAATTTAAAATAAATTAAAATATTAAAAAAATTTTGTGATTAAAATAAAATAAAATATTAAAATATTATTACTAATTTTGAGAGAGCTTTAAGATTTGAAAACAAGTGCCTCTCGTACATAAGAAAAACAATGACCATGTAACTGAAATACATACTTAAACATATTTCATTAAATCACTGAAAACTAACTTTCACCCCAAAATCATTTTGCTAATTTATAACTTTGTTAACATTCGGTTCCAAGTTCCAATTGCTGAGAAAATTGAGTTTCCTACTTCTTCTTTTTTTATTTTAAAAATTTTAATTTTTTTAATTTTTAGATTTCAAATTAAGTCAAATTATTAAAACTGTTAAATTTTATTTCTTAAATTTGTTGGGTTGATATCTTGATAAAAAAAATGTTATGCTGAAGCTAAAATTAATAAAAGAATTTTAAAAATATTAAAAATTGAATTTGAAAAGTAGAGTGTTTAATTTTTGAAAATAAAAATTAAAAGAAAATCAATAGTTTACCTCTACGAATTAATTTACAATATATGTAAAACTTAAACCCATGAAAAGACTTAATATTGGTCTCCACTATCACCACCTCAAAATTTTTATGTAAGTTATGTAAGTTTTACGAATTTTAAGCTGTTAAATACCAATTATTAAATTTTATTTAATTCAATTGGGTTACAAATATATATTTTAAAAATATCAATAATTAAAAATCAACATGAATAAAGTAGGGATTATCTAATAAAGCAAAGCATATTATCATGACGTTTTTATTGCATATTATCACTAACAACAATATTTTATATCTTGTGATCGCGTGTCGAGAGTCTTAAAATTTATATAATGAATGATCGAACCTAGAAACTAACTATCGCCACGATTGAGGCAAGCACACCTATCGAACAGTAGTATAGTTTAGTGGCAAGATTGGAATGTCGAACCCAAAGGAACCAAAAGTACTAACTTTCTTTTTATTATTTAGTCTAAGAACTAAGGGAATTGTCGTTTAATCTAAAATTAACTAACTACTAAGCTAAGGACGCTAAGACATAGAGAATGAATTGGGAAAAATACTTGTGGGAAAAACCAATTGATTGAGACAATACCCTAGGAAGAATCCACCTAGACTTCACTTGTTATTTAACTCTAAACCAGACGATTTATTCCCTTGACTTGATCTATAGGATTACCTAATTTATATTAATACCCCTCTCGAGGCTACTAACGTTTAAACCTAGGTAATTAATTGAAATCTCTTTCTAATTAAAACCCCTAGAATTGCATTAATTCGATCTATGGACTCCCATATTAGGTTTGACCCTAATCCGGCAAATATTCGTCATCCTATCTCTAGGGTTGCGATCAACTCCGCTTAACTATGCAAGATCTACTCTTAAATAGTGAATATTCCTCTTCTACCTAAGCACATCAATACTTGAATCAATATCCTGAAATATCAGAACAAGAATTAAGAACACATAATTAAGAACAAATCAAGTATTTATCATATAGTTTAGAAAACAATAACAAGATCCGTCTTAGGTTTCATCCCCCTCAGGTATTTGAGGGGTTTAGTTCATAATCATAAAAGAACACATCTCGGAAGAAAATATAAAACAAAACATAAGAAAAACCCTAAAACCTCCTAAAGGAAATTGAAGGGAAGATCTTCCATCTTGAGTATGACTTGGCTTCTTGAGATGAATCAACTGGCTTTCTTCGAGTAATTCCCACAATTCTGACCTCTCTGGCTTGGCTCCTTGGCCTAGTTGGACACCCCCTTGAAGGTTGGCCTCTAGGGTGTTTATATAGGCTTTTGGGATTTTTTTTTTTGCCTCTAAGTACCTTATTCTGAATGAAATTCCTCTTTGTCACGACAGGAACACGCCCTTGGAGCACGCCCGTATGAATCGAATCCAGGCCGTGGTCGAGCCTGCTAAAGGGTGGCATGGCCATGTAAATCAAACTATAGGTAGTGGTTGGGTCTGCTAGGGAGGCACGGTCATGTGGTGAAACCCCAAGCCGTGTTGATTTCCTACTTCGATCTATTTGGTCCATTTTTGGCCCGTTTCTTGTTCTTTTCATCCTCCGGTGCTTTCCTAAGTATAAAACATAAAAATTAAAGGATTAGGAGCACCAGATTCCATAATTCAGGGAATAAATCATTCAAAAGTATGCTAAATGTGGGAATAAAGTATGTATATATTATGGTTTATCAAATACCCCCACACTTAAGCTTTTGCTTATCCTCAAGAAAAATTCTCAACTCACAATTAAAATGAACTTCCTCAATTCATAATTCTCATTAACAATGCCTCATCATAATTCATAGATAATTAATATATGGATGATTCAACTCGAAGAGTCCTAAAGATTCCAACAATCTAAGCCATACATTTTTGTAGCATGAAAACATAGGTGTTTTCCCCTCATCTAAATAATTACCTCTGATTCAAAACCGACAAGGGTTGACATCCTTACTAAAGATTCACTCAAATCACTCGAAGTGTTTAAGGTTCAAATTTAAGCACTCAAAAGTCGAACATGAAAAGTTAATCCCATAAGCTTGCATGAAAATCAAATCTCCACCACTATAATATGAGATGATACACAAATCAAAAGGTCTTTAAAAAGGATTGTAACGGGGCTTGGGTTAAAGGTGCGGATAAATGCTAAATTAGAGGGTTAGAATCGAGATTGACTTGATAAATTACCTAACTAGAAAAACGAACTTAATCCTGAATAATAACATCAATTGAAATACTAATAATACGAGCTTCTTCTTCAAGATATGGAGTTTAAACGTATAAGCTCACTTAATCATAGAACTAATAATGAATAAACTTCGATTTTTTTTAAAATAAAAGATGGATTCAACTATTGAAATGACTAAAATAATTATGTAACCGATAAAATAAAATCTCGATATAAGGGTAATCAAGAGGAATGGTGATAACAAATAAAGATGGCTTTTGAGTTAATATTAGTGGGTGAGTCAATAAATGGGTTGTTAAGATAAAAGGGGTTCACTAGGGGTTAATTATGAAGGTAGGCTTTTAGTGGAGTAAGTGGGTTAAATCCTAAGTGTCTTTATCATCTTAGTATATCAAATCAAAGGTGTGGTCTCGACATGTATAACCGAAGCAAGTTCTAGAATAACAAATCAATGTTGACACACTCATAATAAAAAAAAAGTGAGCAAGAAAAGGATATATGCTCTAAAAGGCTCAAAATCTCACAAAAATTATGGGTTTTTGATATCAACCTTGTAAATTTCAAACTTCAAAGTAATATTCAAATGTAGGTCAACAACCTAACAAAAGTTTTTTTTAATTTTGAAAATAGACTTATCATGCTTGATTCTCTAGTATCTTTAAAGTTTAAATCATCAATGCACAATTAAACATGACTTAATCCAATACATATCAATAAAAATCATAAATCAGAAGAAATTTCATTCTAATCATAATATGAGGAGATTACTTAAGAACGAGACATAATTCAAGGCTTTGAGAATAGTGCAAAAAGTTAGGCATTTTTAAGATTCACCCCCACACTTAAGATGTACATTACCCTTAATGTACAAAGATATATATGAAATTATAAAACAAAGGGAGAAGTGAAACATCCTGAATTTAGGATGGATTCTTTGAGTTAGAGGTGAAAGATAAGTTGGAGGAGGAATCTCTAGTGGTGGTGTGGTGGCCGCCAACAATCTCTAAGCTAGATGAAGAAATTGGGTAGCTCGTGAAGAAATAGCCAGGGAATAATAAGAAAAATTCAAAATAATTTAATTATTTTTTAAAGTCAAGAAAGATAAAGAGAAATGAAATAAAAGTAAAGTAAAATTAAAAGACAAGATTAATGGACTAAGAGGTCCTTATCGTTAGATGGTTCGCGAGGTGGGTGTGAGTTTTAAGGCTATGGTGTAGTGATCCCAAGCATCCTGAAGTCCCTAAATTAAAGATTTAAAATATAATTATATAGGGTTAGCATAAGAAAGATAAAGAGAAGGAAAATAAAAGAGAAAAGAAAATTAAAACAGAAATTAAATGGCCTCAAATGTCCTTAGCTTTTCGAGTGAATGAAGCGGCCAGCATGAAATTATGTAGATCAGTCTCGCACAGGAAGTTTGTGCTAGGATCCTTTCACTTCTTCGACATGGATACGGTGTATACCAAGAGTTTTGAGGATGGAGAAGAGTGAAAATGGCAAAAAGAGGGGGAATGTGAATGGTATGGAGGAAGGGGATTGGAAGTAGGTGAGAAGGGGGAAGGGGTATGTTAAATAGAGATTTCAAATCTGGTACATCTCCACACCCGTGTACCGTGGGCATGTTGAGGCATACGGCCGTATGACACGACCGTATTGTGCTTCGTTCATTTCTCCCACGCCTGTGTGCAGGTCGCCACGCCCATGTTTGATGAAATAGTGTCGACCACGGCCGCATCGCACGACCGTGGTGTTTTTTTGGTGCCCGTGACTTGATATTTTTCGTCCTTGGTTCGTACTATCTCTGACATGTCAGTATAGAAATCCATAATATCCACACAGCCACAAGCACAACCGTGTGTAAGGCCGCGTGGTATGGAAATCTGCACTTTGGTTAGTTTATAGTTAGGTGCTAAAAAGGAAAAATAAAAGTAAAAATAAAAATGTAAAAATCAATGGGGTTAGTGCTCGGGTTGCCTCCCGAGAAGTGCTCGTTTAAAATCTTAAGCTAGACTTACCTTTCATTCGCATAATCAGGGTGGTTTGAAGAGTTGAACATTTTTTCTCATGCTATCAGTTCTACTATCCCAATAAAGTTTGAGTCGAGTAGCATTTACCTTAAAAGTGCCAAATTCAAAGTGAGTTACCTCAACCGTTCTGTATGGGAAGACATTGCATACCTCAAGAGGGACTTCTTTGTTTGTATTCAGGTCTGATGTGGTGATTCGAGGGTCTCCCTTATTCAACAATACCTGATCTCCTATTTTGAAGTGATTTGCCATTCCTATAAGCTCGTCCGGGGGTTCCC
The DNA here is from genome assembly GCA_005393395.2 of Gossypium australe. NCBI lineage: Eukaryota > Viridiplantae > Streptophyta > Magnoliopsida > Malvales > Malvaceae > Gossypium > Gossypium australe. Next base: position 141,687,672 of record CM016626.1, on the reverse strand, counting down.
TTGGTTTTGCTTCGTGTAAGTGTGATTTCTCTTTGAAATGTGTCTTCCACTCGTCTAGTTCATCGATATGAAGCCTTCAATCCTCATGGATTACTTCTTTGTTGGCACGGGGTCTAGGATCAGGTTCAGTTTTGTAACTTCGTGGTGTTTCCTGTGAGGAAGGTTGAACAAATTGGTTATCGATTGAATTTACTTTCTCACCTCTATCACTTGATGTCCTAGCCGAGTCAAAAGCTTGAAGAGTGACTGTCTCGTCACCTACACGAAGTATGAGTTCACTTGTATCAATATCAATTTTTGTTCTAGCAGTTGCTAAAAAGGGGTCTTCCTAAAATTAAGGGGATAATATTGTCCTCATCCATGTCTAAAACTACAAAGTCTACTGGGAATATGAATTTATCAATTTTTACGAGTACATCTTCAATTATGCCCCTAGGAATTCTAATAGTTTTATTAGCTAATTGAATGCTCATCCTAGTTTGTTTGGGTTTCCCTAGACCTAGCTGTTTAAACATTTTATAAGGCATAACATTTATGCTTGCCCCTAAATCAGCTAAAGCATTATCAGCAGATAAACTACCAATTAAGCATGGAATTGTAAAACTCCCTGGATCTTTTAATTTTCATGGTAGTTTATTTTATAGAATTGCTGAGCACACTACATTTAGTTCCACATGCGATGCCTCATCTAACCTTTGTTTGTTTGTCAAAAGCTCTTTTAAAAATTTTCTGGAATCTGGCATCTGCAAAAGAGCTTCAAGAAATGGTAAGTTACTATTTAATTTCTTTAAAAGTTTAAGAATTTTACCGAATTGTTTATCTGAGTTGTCTTTCTTCATCGCATTGGGGTATGGTATACAAGGTTAGTATTCTTTAATTACCGATTTTTGCTTATCATGACTCACCTCAACCTTACCTTACTTACCACAGGTTCTTGCTTAAATTCTGGTTCATCTAACCCTTCACTCTCGTGATAAATTATGGCTTGAAGTTGCTCATTTGGGTTAGATTCAGTGTTTCTTGGTAAGCTACCTTATGGTCGTTCAGAGATTAGCTTGGCAAGCTGCCCTATTTGGTTCTCGAGCCCTTGAATCAATGCTTGTTGATTTTTGAGTGCCGTTTCAGTGTTTTGGAAACGAGTTTCTAACACTGCGATGAATTTTGTTAGTATCTCCTTAAGGTTCGGCTTCTTCTCTTGTGGAAAAGGTTGCTGTTGGAAACCTGGAGGAGGCTGCTATCTCTGATTTCCTTGATTTCCTTGACCTCCCCATGAAAAAATTAGATGGTTCCTCCAACCTGGATTGTAAGTATTACTAGATTTAAAATTGTTACCCATATAGTTCATCTGCTCGCTTTCCATGCCAGGATTGTAGGGTGGGTACTCAGGATTCGCTACACCTCCACTTGCGTCGTACTGCATTACTGGATGTACCTGCGAAGAACACAAACCATCAATCTTTTTATTTAACATTTCTACCTGATTTGATAGTATGGTTACTGCGTCGAGGTTGAAAACACTGGCGGCTTTTGTTGGCCTTGTTCTTGTGACTTGCCACTGATAGTTATTCAATGACATCTCTTCAATGAATTCGTAGGCAGCCTCAAGTGTTTTGTTATTCAAAGTTCCACCGGCGGCTGAATCGATCAATTGCCTCGTTGAAGGGTTCACACTATTGTAGAAAGTTTGGACCTGAAGCCACAAGGGTAATCCATGGTGTGGGCACCTTCTCAATAGATCTTTGTATCTCTCCCATGCATCGTAAAGTGTTTCTAAATCTATCTGTACAAAAGAAGAGATATCATTCCTTAACTTAGCCATTTTAGCCGGCGAAAAATATTTCAATAAAAACTTTTCGGTCATTTGTTCCCATGTAGTGATTGATCCTCGTGGAAGAGAATTCAACCACTATTTAACTTTATTCCTCAAAGAAAAGGGAAACAACTGAAGACAAATGGCATCATCAGAAACGCCATTTCTTTTGAAAGTATCACAAAATTCTAGGAAATTTGCCAAGTGATTATTTGGATCTTCCTCTTGCAAACCATCAAACTGAACAAACTGTTGTATCATCTGAATTGTGTTAGGTTTCAGTTCAAAATTATTTACAGCAATAGCAGGTCTAACAATACTTGACTCAGTTCCTGTTAAATTAGGTTTAGCATAATCATACATAGTTCGAGGAGCATGATTTTCAGCCACCATTGGAGGTAACGGATTATTCTCGGCCATCTCTTCAGTAGTATTAGTTTCTTTTTCTTACTCTCCTTCTATGTAATTTAAGCTTCGCCTTATTTCTCTACGATTTCTGCAAACAGTACCTTCAATATCACTGTCGTAAATTACGGGTCCTGTCAGGTTCCTTCTAGTCATAAACTAGAGGTACCTGTTAGGAACAAATAAAAGAAAGAAGATTAGCAAAGTTAAAAACAAAATAGAAGTAAATTGTAGAAAATAAAAAAATGGCTAAAGTAATAAAAATTGAGCTTTCTTAATATTTCAGTTCCCCGGCAACGGTGCCAAAAACTTAATCATGTGTCGAGAGTCTTAAAATTTATATAATGAATGATCAAACCTAGAAACTAACTATCGCCATGATTGAGGCAAGCGTACCTATCGAACAGTAGTATAGTTTAGTGGCAAGACCGGAATGTCGAACCCAAAGGAACCAAAAGTACTAATACTAACTTTCTTTTTATTATTTAGCCTAAGAAATAAGAGAATTGTCATTTAATCTAAAAGTAATTAACTACTAAGCTAAGGACGCTAGGACACAGAGAATGAATTGAGAAAAATACCTGTGGAAAAAACCAATTGATTGAGACAATACCCAAGGAAGAATCCACCTAGACTTCACTTGTTATTTAACTCTAAACTAGATGATTTATTCACTTGACTTGATCCGTAGGATTCCCTAATTTATATTAATACCTCTCTCGACGCTACTAACATCTAACCCTGGGTTAATTAATTGAAATCTCTTTCTAATTAAAACCCATAGAATTGCATTAACTCAATCTATGGACTCCCATATTAGGTTTGACCCTAATCCGGCATATTTTCGTCATCCTATCTCTAGGGTTGCGATCAACTCCGCTTAACTATGCTAGATCTACTGTTAAACAGGAAATATTCCTCCTCTGCCTAAGCACATCAATATTTGAATCAATATCCTGAAATATCAAAGCAAGAATTAAGAACACATAATTAAGAACAAATCAAGTATTTATTATATAGTTCAGAAAACAATAACAAGATCCGTCTTAGGTTTCATCCCCCTCGGGTATTTGAGGGGTTTAGTTCATAATCATAAAAGAATACATCTCAGAAGAAAATATAAAACAAAACATGAGAAAAACCCTAAAACCCTCTGAAGGAAATTGAAGGGAAGATCTTCTGTCTTGAGTATGACTCCGGCTTCTTGAGATGAATCAACTGGCTTTCTTCGAGTAATTCCCACAATTCTGACCTCTCTGGCTTGGCTCCTTGGTCTATCTGGACTCCCCCTTAAAGTTGTCCTCTAGGGTGTTTATATAGGCTTTTGGGATGTCTTTTTTTGCCTCTAAGTACCCTATTCCGAATGAAATTCCTCTTTGTCATGACAGGGACACGCCCATGGAGCACGCCCGTGTGAATCAAATCCAGGCCGTGGTCGAGCCTGCTAAAGGGTGGCACGGCCGTGTAAATCGAATTATAGGCCATGGTTGGGTCTGCTAGGGAGGCACGACCGTGTGGTGAAACCCCATGCCGTGTTAATTTCCTACTTCGGCCCATTTGGCCCATTTTTGGACCGTTTCTCGTTCTTTTCATCCTTCGTTGCTTTCCTAAGTATAAAACATAAAATCAAAGGATTAGGATAACCAAACTCCATAATTCAGGGAATAAATCATCCCAAAGTATGCTAAATATGGGAATAAAATATGTATATATTATGGTTTATCATCATGCATATTTTAAAAATTAACATATTGGGTTAAAAATTAACCCAATATCATGTATTATACATAAATCACTAACAACAATTAATATACTAAAAAGCCATAACTAAGTGCCACAACCAGTTGAAACAATATAAAATGAAACTATATTTGGAAATGATGGAGCAATATATATAATTAAGCATTCAACCTAAAACCAATTGGCAATAAAAGGAAAGGCAATAAAAGAAGGTAGAAAAATTAAGAAACATGAAAATAAATAAATTGAAAAGGAAAATTTAAGACCAAATAACCTTGTTAATTTTTAGACAAGCTTTGACGATCTGTGTTATTTGGTAGGGGTTCGTTTCTCTTTGTTTTCCCTTCAATTTAGGGAGTGGAAAGTAGACACCAGAACCTAACATGCGTATTTGTTGTAATTGAGTTATAATATAAAATTAAAAATTGAGTTACAAGTATTTAATAAGTATTTGTTTTAACATAAATAACATGCGTATTTGATTTACAACTATACTCATATTTATGATATAAAAAAGGTAACAATATAAATAGTGAAAACTTACCAACAAATTAACACAGAACAATCTGCAGAAGAAACTAAGGTAGAACATTCTACAGATGAAACTAGGGTAGAACAATCTACATAATAAATATGGCCATTTCATTTCTGGAATTTAAAAAAGATATACAAATTTGAAGTATAATTAGCTTTACCACAATCTGAAGCTGATCGACTGGAAGTTGAAGCTGAAGGAAATAGGAAGTTGAAGCTGAAGGAAATAGGAAATTGAAGCTGGAAGAGTCCGAATACTTATATATCCATTTATTTATATCTTCAGAGGTAAAACAATAAAACAAGTCATGTTTCAAAAAAGTAAAAGTACAAACTAAATGGCAATCAAATGTCAAAATTCAATTAACTGTATTGTAAAAAAAAAAAATTTAAATGCTTGTTCGGCTCTGTTCCTAGTCACTCAATCTTTTAAAATGCCTATTCAGTGAAATAAGATCATACGAAATTTAAAAAAAAAAAGCAATTTTAAGTGAAATTTGAAGAATGAATAATTGTATGGTGCAATTACTGATTTAACGATTGAACCAAAGACTTGTTGCTCCTAATTATATGGTTACTACTTACATTATTATAATTTAATAATAATTAGTCTAAAAAGACATCATTATAATATATATGCGATTTAACAAGTCATAACAAGTCAATTAATCTGTCCATTTGAAATAATTTTACGAAAAAAGCTTAAAGATAAGAAGCCATAACAAGTCAATTAGTTTCACTATTTATGTTGGGTGAGGGTCCCACTAAGTGGGGAACCCATATATTCTGCCATGTTTTATGGCATTTTTATTTTTTTTTCTTTGGCTTTTATCATTTTCTTTCTGTCTTGTACGTGGCTTTGGGTAGCATTTATGGAGAGCCAAAATCAGATTTTAAAGTAGAGAGAAACCGAGAGCCTTAAAAAATATTTTTTTAAATTTGCTCCAAAATCTTCAAGTTTGGTGCAGCAGTGATCAACACTTTGATCAGAGGTCCATTCGTGGTTCGATTGAGCTGATTTTTGGACAGCAGCTAGGCGACAAGGTGTTCTTGACTTTGTATGGTCAGATTTTTATCCGAGTCCTGTAGTGTCAGAAATACTCATTTTTCAGCAGCTGCAATTTTGGTGATGTTCTTCAATTTTTCTCTCTTTTGCTAAAGATTACATATTGTTAGCCTTGTTGGAGTTGAATGCTTGTTGTAGGCTTGATATTATGATCTTGTAGCTGAACATTTGATGATAGTGGAGCTTTTTATCGGACTCTAAAGTCCCGTGGTTTTTACCCTTGATTTAGAGGGGTTTTCCATGTAAAAATACCCGTCTCTATTTATTATTTTTGTTGTGGTTACATTGGTTGATTTCTGGTTGATTAAGGTTGCTAGAGAACATATTTTTGTGCTATTGTGCTTACCATAATATTTGACAGGAGTTATAGGGAGAGAAAGAACACCGGTTGTGCTTCGCTTCCTTTCAGTTGTTTGATTTCTTCCCAATAAACTAGTATCAAAGCTCAATTATTGTGTCAAATAATTGTGGAAAGCAATACGAGCAAGATGATTATGTTGAATGGCACAAATTATCAACTTTGGTGGAATAAAATGAAGGACTTATTGTTTGTGAAGGCTCTGCATCTTCTGGTCTTTGCTACTCAAAAACCCGATTCAAAAAGTGATGAAGAATGGGAATTTGAGCATCAACAAGTGTGTGGCTTTATTCGGCAATTTGTTGAAGAAAATGTTTACAACCACATTGATCAGGAGACACATGTTCGAACATTGTGGGAGAAGTTTGAAAGCTTCTATGCTTCGAGGTCGGGCAATAACAAGTTGTTTTTACTGAAGAAAATGATGGTGTTGAAATACAAAGTAGGAACGTCTATAGCTGACCATGTTAGTGAATTTCAGAGTGTGATGAATCAGTTGATTAGTATGGGTGTCAAATTTGATGACGAGATTTTAGGGCTTTGGTTGCTTGCTACTCTACTAGACTCTTGGGAGATCTTTCAAGTCCCGCTCATTAATTCTGCCCCAAAGAGTATTATTACTTTGGATTTGGCTAAAAGTGGTGTGTTGAATGAAGAGGTTAGAAGAAGATCTCAGGGTACTACATCATAGTCTGAGGTGTTGGTTACCGAGAACAGGGGGAGGAACAGAGAAAAAGGTGGAAAGGGTAGAGATAAAAGCCGAAGCAAATCAAGATCGAGATACAAGAATCTTGAGTGCCATCATTGTGGTAAGAAAGGCCATATCAAGAAATATTGCTTCAAGTGGAAGAAAGAGAACAAAGGTGGTAGTGATAAACACGATCAGAATGATGATGAAAAATTCAAACGTGTTGCTACTGTTACTCGTGAAGATCTGTTGGTCATTTGTGATGAGAATTTGGTCAACCTAGCATGTGACGAGACTAGTTGAGTGATTGATACTGGTGCATCACTTCATGTCACGTCGAGGAAGGATTTCTTCACATCTTATACTCCTGGTGATTTTGGGGTATTGAATATGGGTAATGACAGTTTGGTTTTGGGTATTGGTATGAGAGATGTTAGCTTGGTGAGTAACAATGGAACAAAGTTAACTCTCAAGGATGTCAGACATGCACAGGATATCCGTTTGAATTTGATTTCTGCAGGAAAGGTTGATGATAAGGGATTCTGTAACACCTTCAGTGAGGGGTAGTGGAAGCTAACTAAAGGCTCCTTGATTGTGGCTTGAGGAAAGAAGAGCTCAAAATTATACTTGATGCAAGCTTCACCTTCTCGAGAGATGGTAAATGTGACAGTGAATGGCAACTCAACTGAGTTGTGGCATAAACGACTCAGTCACATGAGTGAGAAGGGGCTTAACTGTTTAGCGAGGAAGAATCAACTTTCGGGTTTGAAGAATGCTACAATGAAGAATTGTGCTCATTGTCTAGCAGGAAAGCAGAGAAGAGTTTCATTTAGAAGCTGTCCTCCTCATAGAAGATCAGAGTTGCTAGAGTTGGTCCATTCAGATGTTTGTGGTCCGATAAAAGTAAGGTCACATAGCGGTGCACTTTATTTTGTGGCTTTCATTGATGATTGTTCAAGAAAGCTATGGGTTTACACTTTGAAGTCTAAAAATAAAGTCTTTGAGGTGTTTAAACAGTTTCAAGCATTAGTTGAAAGGGAAACAAGGAAGAAGTTGAAGTGCATTCGTACTAATAATGGTGGCGAGTACACAGGGCCATTTCATGAGTATTGTCTGCGACAGGGAATCAGACATCAGAGAACACCAGCAAAGACTCCACAGTTAAATGGGTTAGTTGAAAGAATGAACCAAACACTGATTGAGAGAGTCAGATGTTTGTTGTCAGATGCAAAGATGCCAAGATCATTTTGGGCTAAAGCTTTGAATGCAGTGACACATGTGATAAATTTGTCTCCTAATGTTCCTTTGTGAGGTGATGTGCCAGATAGAGTTTGGTTTGGTAAAGACATGTCATATGATCATTTACGTGTGTTCGGTTGTAAAGCATTTGTTCTTGTTCCAAAGGATGAAAGATCCAAGTTGGATGCCAAGACTCGACAATGCATTTTCATTAGTTCTGGTCTAGATGGTGAGTTTGGTTATAGACTCAATGATCCAGTTCAGAAGAAACTCGTGAGAAGTAGAGATGTTGTCTTCATTGAGGATCAGACCATTGATGACATTGATAAGACAGAGAAAGTGAATTCACAAGACAGTGGTGATTTGATCGATGTGAATCCAATTCCCCTAAACTCTTCACCAGGTCCTATACAGGATGATGTGCATGGTGATGTTAGTGATGACCATCAGGTATTCTTCTGATGAATATGTTCTTTTGACTGATGGGGGAGAACCTAAATGTTCTGAAAAGGCTATGGAGAGTGAATGCAAAGATCAGTGGGTTGAAGCGATGAAAGATGAACTTCAATCATTGCATGAGAACCATACCTTTGAGTTGGTGAAATTGCCTAAGGGCAAAAGAGCCTTGAAGAATCGGTGGGTTTACAGGTTGAAGCAAGAAGAGAAGTCTTCATCTCCACGATACAAGGTTAGATTGGTCGTCAAAGGTTATACTCAGAAAAAAAGTGGGTTGATTGTGAAGAAATATTTTCTCCGGTTGTGAAGATGTCCTCTATCAGAACTATACTGAGTTTGTCAGCCTGTTATAACTTAGAGGTTGAACAAATGGATGTGAAAACTACTTTTCTTCATGGTGACTTGGAAGAAGAGCTTTACATGGAGCAGCTAGAGGGGTTTGTTGCACAAGGGAAATAGGACTATGTGTGTAGATTGAAGAAGAGCTAGTATGGTTTGAAACAAGCACCAAGGCAATGGTACAAGAAGTTTGAGTCTGTTATGGGGGAGCAAAGCTACAAGAAGACTACTTCTGATCACTGTGTGTTTGTTAAGAGATTCTCTGGTGATTATTTTATAATTCTTTTGCTCTATGTTGATGATATGCTTATTTTTGGTCAGAATGCTTCTAAAATTGAGAAGTTGAAGCAAGAGTTGAGTAAATCCTTTGCAATGAAGGATTTGGGGCCAGCAAAGCAAATTCTTGGCATAAAATTGACACGTGATAGAAAGGCCAAGAAATTATGATTATCACAAAAGAGGTACTTCGAGAAAGTACTTCAAAGGTTTAGCATGGATAAAGCTAAAGCGGTGAATACTCCCTTTGCTACGCACTTCAGGTTAAGTGTTAAGCATAGTCCTTCAACATAAAAAGAGAAGGAAGAGATGCAAAAAATTCCTTACTCTTCAGCCGTGGGGAGTCTGATGTATGCATTAGTTTGCACGAGACCAGACTTGGCTTATGCCTTTGGTACAGTTAGTCGTTTTCTTTCTAAGTCGGGCAGAGAGCATTGGAATACAGTGAAGTGGATTATTAAATATCTTCATGGCACTTCCAACATGAAACTTTGTTTCGGCAATGAGAAACATGTTCTTGTTAGGTATACAGATTCAGACATGGCCGGAGACATTGACTCGAGGAGATCTACTTCAGGTTACTTGATCACTTATGCAGGAGGAGCTGTGGCATGGCAATTGAGATTGCAAAAGTGTGTTGCATTGTCCACCATCAAATCAGAGTTCATTGCAGCAACCGAAGCATGCAAGGAGATACTTTGGATGAAGAAGTTTATGCATGAGCTTAGTTTTACTCGGGAGAAGTATGTCCTGTATTGTGATAGCCAGAGTGCTATTCATCTTGGTAAGAGCCCAACTTTTCATGCTAGATCTAAGCATATTGATGTGAGGTACCATTGCTGTTAGAGCTTGAGAAGATACACACTAATGATAATGGTGCTGATATGTTGACGAAGGCTTTACCAAGAGGAAAGTTTGAAGCATGTTGTTTGACCTCCGGCATGTAGGCATTCCTCACACTGTTAGAGGGGGGATTTGTTGGGTGAGGGTCCCACTAAGTGGGGAACCCATATATTCTGCCATGTTTTATGACACTTTTATTTTTTTTCCTTTGTCTTTTATCATTTTCTTTTTGTCTTGTACCTGACTTTTGGGCAGCATTTATGGAGAGCCAAAATCAGATTTTAAAGTAGAGAGAAACCGAGAGCCTTAAAAAATATTTTTTTTCAATTTGCTCCAAAATCTTCAAGTTTGGTGCAGCAGTGATCAATAATTCAATTAGAGGTCCATTCGTGGTTCGATTGAGCTGATTTTTGGATAGCTGCTAGGCGACAAGGTGTTCTTGACTTTGTACGGTCTAATTTTTCATCCGAGTCATATAGTGTCAGAAATACCCATTTTTCAGCAGCTACAATTTTGGTGATGTTCTCCAATTTTTCTCTCTTTTGCTAAAGATTACATATTGCTAGCCTTGTTGGAGTTGAATGCTTGTTGTAGGCTTGATATTGTGATCTTGTAGCTAAAAATTTGATGATAGTGGAGCTTTGATCGGACTCTAAAGTCCCGTGGTTTTTACCCTTGATTTAGAGGGGTTTTCCACGTAAAAATACCAGTGTCTCTATTTATTTTTTTTGTGGTTGCATTGGTTGATTTGTGGTTGATTAAGGTTGCTAGAGAACATATTTTTGTGCTATTGTGCTTGCCATAATATTTGACAAAAGTTATAGGGAGAGAAAGAACACCTGTTGTGCTTCGCTTCCTTTCGGTTGTTCGGTTTCTTCCCAATAGTTTATTGGTGGGTTCCCTATTTTAAGAATGCCCATCAATCATACACTAATTAATAATATATGCATATCCAAGTTAGAAGCCTCTACGTGTGGATCCAAAGCTATCTATGGGGGCCATGTGTCTTCTCTCTTCACTCGACATTATCAACTACAGATGGCTATGCTACTCCCCAATCATATCAGTCAAATGGAATGTGAAGCTTATCCCCTTATGACTAATGGTTCACAAGGATTGCCTTCTACTACTACCACTTTATATTTGTATCCATCATTGTAGAAAATCCTCATTATTGAATCCCTTTGCTCCACACAATGCATTTTTTATTATACCAATTTCAACCCCATTCTTAACTAACTTCACCTACAATATTAAAAGAAATTTGCCTTTCTAGGATTTTAGAAACGCCAAGATAAATCTTGGGTTACAACTTAAGATTTCTTGGTTCTTTTTCCCTTTTTGATGTGTTTGTATATGTAGTTTGATGTTTGAAAGAAATGTTTTTGGAAAAGAGATGGTCACATTTTGCCTACTGTCAAAGAAGATAAAAGACAATATACTTTTAGATGACATTTTATATGTACAATCAAAGAAAATTATACCTATTACCTAATACCAGTGTAAACATATATTATTTTATACATATATAACTATAAGCCAAAGAGACCTCCCACCTAAAACTTTTGAGTAAAACATAATTTTAATTAACTATAACATGTAGAAAAAATGTCACATTGCCGATGGTTTCCATAAAAAATATTAATTTCTTCTCACGGCTTGTCAATTTGTTTACATGGTTGATTCAATATTTTAGAGCTAAGGAGCTTCAAAATGCAAGTCTCATATTCTTTGACACTTAAAATTTAGACTCATTCAAATATATAATTAATATAAAATTTAGACTCACATACATAAACAAGCTCTAATCAGAGTAACAGATTATTTTCAATTTTTAATTAAAAACGGAAGAAACAACTATAAAACGGTGAGTTAACTGTTGAACGAACCTTGTGAAAATAACTGTTTTTGGAGAGTTCACAGGCATCCTCTTCGACTATTTCGATAGCAAACAATCAAGTGTTCTAGCAAGTGGGGGATCTAAGCTAGCCACTCATTTCCCATATGTAGTATACGATCAAAAAGAAAAAGTTAAAACCTCTTGTTGTGTTTTAACATTAATCAGGATTAGTTATGAAAATATAGAAAAACAAATCATATTAGAATTCGACAGTAATAGAAATCCAAGCCCAGAAGCAAATAAATAAAATTTGGGGAAAGTAATAAAATTGCTAAAAAAAACAAGAAATAAATACTTGATGGGGGAAGTAATCAATTTGGGGGAAGTATTTCGCCCCAGAATCGAAGAACAAATTAGGGATTGGGAGGGGAATGCAAAAGGGGGTGAAGAAATTAGGGATTTCGAGAAATAGAAAAAATTGGAGAAACAAACTTTCGGCTTAAATTTTAGTATTGGTAAAATGGATGGAAAAAGAACGACACCGTTTTTGTATAAAAATTAACCCTATTGTGGCGTTTTTAAATAAGCGCCACTAAATAAAAGCAAAAAACGCAGTCGTTTCCCAAACACTGAACTCAACTAATAACATGGACAAAACAGTGACGTTTAAAAAAATGTTAAAACATATTTGTGGCATTTTAATGAAAGGGCCACTAATAACAACGGAAAACGGTGTCGTTTCCTAAACTCCTAATACATATTTGCGGCGATTTTGAAAAGTGCCACTAAAAGCAAAGCACACAACGGCGCCATTTTGCGAACACTTAAAGAATATTTGCGGCGCTTTTACGAAAACGCCAGTAATACATCACCTATTGCGGCATTTCTGGTTAAGTGCCACTAATGATACTACCATCACCACAAAAAATGACGCTATTTTTTTATAAAATATTATGACTTTTTGCTGCGTTTTTTACATAAACGCCGCTAATACCTTTCATACCAATAAATATTTAAAAATTCAACAAAATTTAAAAATGTTTATAATTTCTTTAAAATTATATATACACCAACAATAAAATACAAATATACTAGCACGTGAGTTGTCAAATTAGTGTCATCCAAGATTGAAGTCAAATTGATCCAAAATTAAAACAAAAGTTATAAAATGGAAATATTAATTAATACAAAAAGAGAGAATACTGCATTTTTAAAAATAAATACATCATATATTTTATATTGAATAAATATAAATATTTATGTATGCAATATATAAATAAAAAATGGTGTTAATTATATCAATAATTGGGTTAATATTTTACAAGATCTGGATCAAATTAAAGTTCATGTATACAATTGAACATTAAACCATCGTTCATGTATGCTTTTGGGATTTAACCCATTTTGATATATATATATATATATATATATATATATTAAAATAATTTATATTTATCTTATTTAGATATATATTCTAAAAGATCCAAAATTAAACCCTAAACCCGTAAACCACAAACACCAACCACCAACCACCAAACCACCAAACCCTAAAATCCAACCCCCAATATATAATAAACCTTAAACCATAAATCTAAAACCCCAAACCATAAACTGTAAACCCTAAACCATAATCATAAACCATATTTTTGGGAATTCGTGTGGCCAATGTTAGTGTGGTACAAAACATGTATTTTATATTCTTATATTAAATAATATGGGTGTACTACAAAATGGCATGAATACCAGTAAAAACCAAATGTTCCTCAGTTTTCAAACAGTATCCTTAAACCTTAAACGCCAAACTCCAAACCCCAAACCCAAACCCTAAACCTTTAACCGTCTTAACCCAAAATAATAAACATTATACCCTAAAACTCTAAACTATAGACATTAAATCTGAAATTCTAAATCCTAAACCTTAAATTAAAATAATTTTTTGCGGTTTTTTTATCATAAACGCCGCTAAAGCTCCACAAGAAACGAAGTCATTTTCCTCAACATTTTGTGGCATTTTTCCAGAAGCGCGGCTAATGTTCGATCTCTAGCGGCATTTTCTAGAAAGCGCCGCTAAAGCCACCAAAGCTCAAGATAAAATGATGCGTATTGATTAACATTATTGCGGCATTTTTATAAAGCGCCACTAATTCTCGATCTATTGCGGCGTTTTAGCGCCGCTATTGCTCGAGCATTTGTGGCTCTTCTCTTATAAATGCCGCTAATGCTGATCTTTTGTGGCGTTTTTGACACAAACGCCACTATAGCTGTCACATTTTGCGGAGTTTGTTTACTATCGCCACTAATGTAAAACTTTTGCGGTGTTTTTAGTCTAAACGCCGCTAAAAATCTGTTTTGCTGTAGTGTTTTCCCCATCCATCTCGGCCAAGATCAGTGCTCCTTTGGAGAATGACTTTTTCACTACATAAGGTCCTTCCCAATTTGGCATCCATTTCCCTCTAAAATCCTTTTGTATGGAAAGATCTTTTTCAATACCAGGTCTCCCTCGTGAAATTCTCTTGGGCAAACCTTTTTTTCATAAGTTCGCATCATTCTCTTTTGGTACATCTGACCATGACGGATAGCCCTTAGCCTCTTTTCCTCAATCAAGTTCAACTGATCGTATCGAGATTGGATCCATTCTTCTTCATCTAACTTTTAGCTCTGACAAGACTCGAAGCAAAGGGATCTCTACTTCAATGGGTAAAACTGCTTCCATCCCATAAACCAATAAGAAAGGGGTTTCCCGGGTGGAGGTCCTGACAGACGTTTGATGATCATGGATGGTAATCTATCAGGCTAATCCTTATTGGTTTCAGTCATCTTCTACACGATTTTTTATTTTTTTGAAGGTTGCCCCCACTATTCCATTCATTTTGGGGCGATGCGATGTTGGCCTTTAACAACTGCAAACTTTTGATATCGTGCTATTGTTCCAATTTTAATGTATCGTCAAATAAGATCCTTTCGGCATTCTATACTGACATAGAATTTGTTGTCTGTTGACTCTGTGACATCAGCATGTGAAACAGCTTCCGCACACTTGGTAAAGTAATCGACGACCATAAAGATGAATCGATACTCGTTAGAAGCTTTTGGTGTGATTCATGCCCCACATAGAGAAAAATCCACAGAGGTATCATATATGAGGAGATGAAGAAGGTATAGGAATCTTCTCTTCATAAATTTGGCACTTATGGCATTTCTTGATATAACTGATGCAATCTCCTTCCATGATGGACCAACAGTACCTAAAACTCATGATTTGTCTGGCCATTGTAAAATCAATAACATGGGTTCTTCAAACTCCCTTATGGACCTCTTCTAAGATTCTTTAGCCTTAGCATCATCCACACGTCTTAGTAGCCCAACCATCTCTTGAAACGACCATGCAAAAACATTTTTGAATTTTTTTGAATAACTTTAATGACGTATCGCGTTGTCTCTGTGATAATACAGGCTCCGATCTTCACCTCTTTCTCTTCTCCTAGGCTCACAATCATTTTTTGTGAGGTAGGATATGTTGTTTCTCTTGTTCTACCATCCTTAACAAATCAGGAGATAGGTTACAATATTTGTCGTCTTCAAAGTCTTGAGATCCCTCTAGAAACATATCTTGCTCAAAAGTAGATTTTGAGTCAGTAGCAGTGCCGTTTATGTCATTGATATCTAGGGACCTGTTGTAGGTATGAAGGAATATTCAAAGAACAAATGAATTTAAGAATGATTATTTATATGGTATGGATCATGAATGAAGTAAAAGAATGAAAGAATATTCGCTCAAAGTGAGACACGAAAATGCATTTTTTATTGAAATAAAGACATTGGACATCAGCCTATTTCACAAAAGGAAATTCTTATTGCTTCTAGGCTTAAAGCAACAAGTATGTTTGGAACATTACTCTGAGTAAGCTCTTAAAACTACAGGAGAACATTACTCTGAGTAAGCTCTAAAAACTACAGGAATTTCTTCTTCTGTCCAATTATTCAGAACACTCCCATGTTCCTAAAGGTGAATGCCTCATAAGTTTTCTCTTCCGATTCCTTCTTCGGATATAACATTGATGCTCTCACTTTTGACCATTTCATCCGAGCATCAGTATATTCATAGAATTCCAGTTCTTTCTTATTCATCAGGCCTGAAACCAAGGCTCTGAATCTCGTGACCCTCCTTATTATGGAACTCATAGAAGTTCCATCCTTTTCCGGGTTTATCCCCTAAATCTTGGGTGATTAATCCTCCTCCTACCATTTTCTTCCAGATCTCCCTCAGCGGGGTTTTCGCTTCTGCTATAACTGTCTTGATTCTCTTCCTTGCACTCTCGATTATCGCGTTTACCCTTTTTGTCTGAATTGTTGGGTAACATATTTTCTGCATCGAATTTCACAATACCCAAGTTGATAAGTCTTTCAATTATCTTTTTGAAAGCTGTGCAGTTCTCAATTGAGTGTCCAGTGATTCCCGCATGGTACTCGCATTGGGCGTTCACATCGTACCATTTAGGAAAGGGAGGCTGTATAGGTTTTAGGTAGAAAGGGGATACTATATGTGCATCAAACAAATTTTGGTACAACTCCCCATACGTGGTCGAGATAGGCGTAAACCAGGATTTTTCTAAGCTTGGTCTTGGATTAGGATCTTGGCTTGGGGAGCCTTGACAGTTGGTAGTTGCCGTCCTTGGCTTGCTTATGGTAATCGGCTTTGAATAGCCCTTGTTATGCATACGCGTATTATTCCCTTCATTTCCCCCATCATCGGGGCCTTGAAAGTATTGACTTGGGAGCTCCCTTCTTGCCTTTTCCATTTGTGATGATCTTCAAATTATTTTGGGAGCTCAGCTCTTACCCTTTTTGTTTCCGTTACAAGGTTAATTGGGTTATCCCCTAGACCAACACCTGAATCTGTCGAGAAGCTCGTCGGTGTCGAGGTACCAGTTTGGTATTGGGGTCTTACGTCAGTATACCCCCTTTGTGGATACACATTTGGTGGTATTTGGGAACTTGTTGGGATAAAGCCTGAATGATAAGAGGAATCCTCATTATCGTCTTATGAATTAACCATAGGGCTTTTCTTCTATTCTAGCCTTCTAGCTAACATCTGGGTTAGTTGGCTCATCATGTTTCTTTGAAATTCCAGCATCTGATTCTTTATCTCTTGTTGCAGTTTGGTTAGTTGCTCTAGCATCTGTATTTGAATTTTCTCTAATCTCTCCAACCTTTGGTCTATTTCTTTAGTCTTTGCTTGGGAATCATACGGATACTTGGTTAGTAAGTTTTTGTCGATTTCCAAATTAGCTGAGATAATTTTGTTTATTTAGGGTCTTTTCATTGAAATTTAATGCATATAATGCGATGTAAAGCGAATGCATGAATGCAAATAGAGGCATTGACTTTGATTCAATTCCATTAGAACAACTTTACTAGAAAACAAATTTTTTTACATAAAGCAGATTACATGTACGACCTTGCCCTAATGCTTAAGGTCTTGACTTGCTTAAGAAGCCTAGCCAACTCTCGGCCTCGATCTGAATTCGACTCATATTTCAAACTCAGTACATCAGCCTGAATTTCCATGGTTTGTATATGATTAGCCACCTCTCGCACTTGAGCCAAAGCTTCACCCATGATATAATTTCGATCCCTGACCTGGTCTTGAGATTGATGAAGTCGTTCTTTCCACCGCTCATCATTTACTTCTAGCCTTTCAACCCGGAGTTTACAGTTTTGCAGCGCGGTTTCAAGTTCCTCTATTCTCCCTTTTAGTTCCTCAATCTTGCCTAAGCTGGCTCTTAATTCATTCACAGAGTTGCGACTATGATGTTGGTGTAACGACTTTTCTAATTCTGCCACTTGAGCTCTTAGCTTCTTCCTTTCATTTTGGCTTTCCAACAAGCTCTTTTTTAAGGTGTCTTCCCGGGC
This sequence comes from Gossypium australe, assembly GCA_005393395.2. NCBI lineage: Eukaryota > Viridiplantae > Streptophyta > Magnoliopsida > Malvales > Malvaceae > Gossypium > Gossypium australe. The sequence goes on along the minus strand of CM016626.1, from coordinate 141,670,165 downwards.
TCGAGTATCATGGAACTTTTCCTCCCACTGACCAACTCTAGTCCTTTCCTCTTGGATTTCTTGCTTCCATTGCTCAGACATTTTTCCTAGACCAGCGGTTCTTATTGACATGCGCAGCTTTTTGTAGTCCGTCTTCAAAATGCCCAAATCCTCTTCAGCCTTATTCTTTCCTTTCCTCGATTTTTCGGCTTCTAGTTTCTAGACATCGACATCTAATCCCAACTGCATTTTCTCTTCTTCCAATCGCTCGATCTTTTTCCCAAGTTCTGAATTCTTTCTTTCAAAATCTTGTTTAATAATCTCTAACTCTAATAGGACCACTTGTAGATATTCCTCTATTGGTCGAATGTCTTCTTGATTTGGCCCAGGGATATTATCATTGACCCTTCTACTCCACCATCCATTATATTCAGGGGTCGTTGTCGGACCTACGTCAAATCTCTTCATTCGTCAAATTTTGTTCCAGGCATTGGACATCTCTTAGATTTTTCTCTTGTAGTTGTCCTCCTTATATGAAAACTCACACTGCGCTAGTCCATTTGTCATTGGTATGAATTGCCTTGATCTATACTGCCTTAACACGAGTAAAGAAGCATATCCAACAGCTCCCCATATTCCAAGTAAGGGAACCCAATCGAAATCACCACACCGAAATCTCATCGAGGACCCTACAAGATGCTCTCCACTCTACATCTTCTTCTTGTAGACTTTGAAGAATCGCCATCCAATTCTTTTTTGTAATATCATCCCGTCTCGGAGTAGCCATTAACTCTTTTAGCGGGGAATAGTTTTTGGAAAAAATTTGATATGAGACATTTTCTACTTTCTAAAAATGGTTGTGAAACCATGCTAATAAAAGTTGTGCACATCCGATGAAGCTCCCTTCACCTGCTTTTCGGCATGCGTTTAGGGACCTGAAGGTTTCGGCCAGAATTATAGGGACGGGTGTAACCCTTTTATCAAGTCGGTCAAATAAATCAGAGACGACCTCATCTATGTGCCCCAAAGCCTTAGGGAAGATCACCATTCCATAAATGCGCAACGCGAAGACATCGACCCTTTTCTTCACGTCGAGATTTGCTAGGATCAAATCTCACAAACTTCTCCAAGGGATACACTTACTGTCACTTTTCTACTTGATTCGAGCTGCAATCTATCGTTCACTCGTTCTCGTGATGTTCATCAAATTTTTTAAGAACGTTGGAACATTGACTGCTTTGGAGTAATCCTTGTTAATTTGAATCTTTGGGCAACGAAGTAAGGTTGTGTACTCTTCCACAGTAGGTACCAAGTCCACTTTTCCAAAAGTGAAATAGCTATAAGCAGGGTTCCAATATTGGGCGAGAGCTCGGAACAGGTGTTTGTCCACTTTGACGTCGAGCAGGTAGGGCAGATCACCGTAATTGCAGTAGAATAGCTACTTGGTTTCGTCATCCCACTGATCCCATATTTCCTTCATCTTTTGAAGATTATTTTGGGTTACATTGATACGTGTGAAATCCCATAATTTCGACACGTATCCTTCTGTAAGGCTATCACCTTTCTCTTGCTGCATTGTCTCGGCCCAAATCTGGACGGCCGCATTATCCTCTACTTTATCAAAAAAACCCTTTTCCATGATAAGTTGTCTTCTTAGGAACCGGATATGAATCAACACCCTTTTGTGATGAAAACGTCATGCAATCAACGAAAAATGAACAAATCAGTATACGAAGCAATAATTTAAAGCAAGCAAGAAGTAATAAAGCGCCTATTCGGGTAACCACTAGGGTTTATCGCGGCACTATCTAGGGTAGGCTCTTAGGGTCTTCTATATACGGTTTGGATCTAAACAAGGTACCCGAACCAGCAGATTCATCGATCCTCACCCATTATAGGCTCATACGGACAGAGTTCAGTTCAGGGGAATACATTTCCCTATGGCTGCACAGAGATGAAAATCTCACGAAGACATAGGTACGATGTATCCCGAAAGTGATCCACTATCCTACGCAAAGGTGAAAACCTCACGAAGGAGTAGCTTCTCACTCCCACTTAGAAGGGTAAGAACAAAATGGTCCTTATGCAATATGAGGCGAAACTCAAACCACAGTAATCACAACAATATGAACGAATGCAATAATAGGATCATAATTTTTCAAATCAGATTTTCAATTTTTGACAATAAGACAGAAATCAATCAATTTTATGGCTTGAGTCTCTTAGGTCCCCAGTGGAGTCCCCAAGCTGTTGAAACCATTTTTTTATTTGGAAAACGGGGTCGGCTTTGAAAACGAAAATGGAGTCGCCACCAATCTTTTTTCGAGGTGTGATCGGATCACCTTGAGATTAATCATTAAAACATTTTGATTTATGAAAACAACGATTTTGGCTTACGAAATTTGAGAAAATGGGTTCGGGAGTCAGTTACGCACGAGGAAGGGTTAACACCTTCGTAACGCCCAAAATTGGTACCTAATTGATTAGTTAACGTCTTAATGTCAAAAATCTGAAAAGATTTTAAAATACGATCCTTTTTTAAAAGAGAAATTGAATGAATTAAATCGGATGCTGAGACCTGTTTATTTCGAAGAAGTAAAATATCATACCCAATGAGTTAGGATACAACATTTTGAATCCTCGACAATAAGCTTGCCTTTTGACTTTTAAAACACGCATTTAAATTTAAGAAGGATATTCGACTATTTGAGGTCAAGTGAAAAATCGGAACCCAGTAAGTTAGGGCTCAATTTCTCAAAATTCCAAAATACAAAATATTGTCTTTATTTCTAGAAATCTTCACCTCGAGATCACAAAGTGTCACATCCCGTAAGTTAGGACACATCATTTTGAACTCCCGAGAATAAGTTTTTTATTCAACTCATATGCTTTGATTTTTTTTAAAAAAAAATCGGTTCTTTAGACTTGACGAGAAAAATCGAAACCCAGTAAATTAGGGTACGATTTCTTTCAAGCCTTAAAATGTGAAGTATTTGTTTATTTCAAGACACAAATTTTAATGCATCGGATAAAGTGTAATACGATCGTAGTAAAATGGAAAATGAATTATAGTGCCTATAAATGCATGACAATAATAAATATTAAAGTCAAAATAAAATAAACCGAAATAAAAAGGGATAATAAAAGTAAAATAGAAATAAGGTAAATAACGAAAGCAAAAATAAACAAATAAAAAACAAACTAATTTTTTTAAAAATAAGTAAGTAAATAAATGAAAACTAAAAAATAACTAAACATTAATAGTGAATTAACAAATAAATAAACAAATGGATATTATGTAAAACGATTTAAAAAATAATAATAACAAATAATATTAATAGTAAAAATAAAAATATTAATATTAATAAATAATAATAATAATAATAATAATAATAATAATAGGGAAAGTAATAATAATAGTAAATATAATAGTAATAATAATAATATTATTATTATTATTAAAAATAATTAATTTAATAACAAAAATAACAAATGAATATAAAAATGGACTAAATTGAATTTAAAACAAACATTCGGGGCGAATTACAAATAATCCAAAGAAAGAAGGACCAAAATAAGACGCGCTAAAAAGGATAGGGACTGAACGCGACAATACCCATTTTGTCCACATACGCATCTTTGCTAGATGGACCGAAATGGAATAGAAGAAAAATTAAAGGGATAAATTAAAAAACAAAGAAATAGAATTAAAAACTTTCAAAAATGCGGAAGGGCCAAATCTGAAAATAAACCAAAACATAAAAATACGCAGATCCTCCCAGGGTACGGGTCGGACTCGGGTCGGTTTCCCCAAAATGACGTCGTTTTGAGGCTTTTCAAAACTCACCGAAACGGTGTCGTTTTACCCTTCTATAAAAGCCAATTTTTTTGTTCTAAAAATCATTTTGAACCTATTCTAAAAAAAACACAAAAAAAAAACTCTCTGAAGCTTCTCTCCCCACCTGCGACTCCGGCCAAAAAACCGTCGTCGGACCACCGCTGGCGACCGCCGTGCACGGTGCCCGGAAAAGCGAAAAAGGCGCATTTTGAATCCCTTTTTAAAGCGCACTCAAAGGCCAAGCCTTCCCAGCCTAGGAATTCAAAAGGAGAGGGTCTTCGACCCCTTTTTGGGTTTGGTTTCGCGACGGAAAAGAGCCCTCCGACGACTCGACCGCGGGGTAACTTTCGATAAACCCCTCATTCTTTCTTTTTCGTGCTTATTTCGAATAAAAAAAAAGAAGATAAAAAAATGAAAACCCAAAAAAAAAACAAGAACACAAGCTAATGAAAAGGTAAATCACCTTTGATTTTTTTTCTTTCTGTATTTCTTTGTATGCGTATGTCGAAACCATTTTTAAAATCAATTTTAAAAAAACGACGGGGATCAACTTTTAAAAACAAAAAATGGGAGTCGCCACCAATCCATTTTTTATTTAGGTGTGATTGGGTCACCTTGTAAAACGTTTCATTTTAAAACATTTGATTTTGGTCGACGAAAAATGAGAAAACGGGTTCGGGAATCAGTTACATATGAGGAAGGGTTAGCACCCTCATAACGCCCAAAAATTGGTACCTAATTGATAAAATCATGTACAAATGTTTGAAATTTAAAAAAATTTAAAATAAGATCCCTTATTAGAAGGAAAACCAAGACTTACCTATTTCAAAAAAATAAAAATACCACACCCAGTAAGTGAGGATACAACATCTTATAACTTCGAAGCTATGTGCATCTTTATTTTAGAAAATTCTTACCTCAAGACACAAAACATCACACCCAGTAAGTTAGGATACAACGTTTTGAATTCTCAAGAGTAAGTTTTTTTATTTTGAAATAGGTAAACTTGAATTTTGAAAATGAAGGGATATCTAATACTTTGAGTTTTACGAGAAAAATCACAACCCAGTAAGTTAGGGCACGATTCTTCTCGAAGACCCCAAATATCACATATCGCCGTTAAAAAATATTAAAAAATCTTTAATTTTAAAAAAATGGTATGAGTAAGACATCGTAACATACATATCAATCGCAATTCTATGAATTATATTAACAATAAATAATAAAAGAATAATATAACATGAATATATAAAATATAAGAAAAATGTTAAAGCAATAATATATGAATATAACTGAAACACCCCAAACCCGGCCCACAAGCCTTGACTGGATCTGGTATGTTCCCCGGTGTAAACCGTTTCAAATCTCGAATTGTTACTTTGGAAAATCTGGGTTTTTGAGAGAGAAATTATTTTTGGGTTGGGCTCAAGTTGAAGACAAGTTTAACTTATATTGGAAACCCTTTAGTTTAGGCGACAAAACACTTAGGATTTATTTTGAAATAAATTTACTTAGTCTTTAAATTCATAAAATTTTTGTAACATAATACTTTAAAAGTAAAATAAAATAAAATAGTTCCCTATGGCCTTATTACATCAAATAAATCCAAATAATTGAAAGTACTTAATTAAAAATAAAAAGTCCAAATCGTAAAATTTCTTGCTGTGCATGGCCACCCTTAAGCTCCGGCCGACCCGGTCCATTACTGATCATCACCAAAAAAAAAGTTCCCACAAAGGGGTGAGTCAACAGACTCAATGTGTACACAACACTAAGTCATAATAGAATCAGGCATACATATGATACACATTCAAATCATAGAATACATTTAATTATGCATTCCCAAACCCAAACCTAATTAGCCATCCGCTACACTCCCCCGTACCAACCTGTACACCGTGGGGACTACTAAGTCGACCCTCCTTCCGCTACACTCCATATCGCGGTCTTAGGTCACCGCATTCGTGGTCTTAGGTCACCACGTTCAAATATCACGGTCTTAGGTCACCGTATTCAGATCTCGCGATCTTAGGTCACCGCGTTCGTGGTCTTAGGTCACCACATTCACTTCCCCTTTCAATAACCAATATGCCCCATTTTATAATATGCATTAATATGCCAGAGTTCACATTCTTATCATATTCTCATGTTACAAATAACATTTTTCATATTCCTAGTAGGAGTAGGAAACGTACCTGAGTACTTAGTACCATAACATGGTACCCTAGCCACTTTCATGTTCTTAATATCACATATTTTAATTAAACATGCCATAAAACATATTAAGAGTTAGTGCGGGGTACACACCTGATTAACTTAATGCTTTCGATCCAAATCCCGAAAACCGATCTAAAGCCTTGGATCCTTAATCCCTACATTCGGTCATCACTTAAAAATTTAACAAAGACCATTCGGCTATAAAACCAAATCCTAGTAGGATTAGTACACTAAAACTTACCTTGTTGCCAAATCCTGAAACTTGCTATGCTCCTTCCTTGTATTCGGCCAACTCTAGACCCTTTTAACATATTAGTTTTCGGCTTTTAAAATAATAAAAGATGGATCTAAACACTAAAATAAGCCTTGGCCGAATGCTATAGATGCTTACCTTGTGGATTTTAAATCCCAAAACTCGCCGAATAACTAGGGAACACGCGGCCTATGGTGTACCTTCGGGAAAATAACTTCTCCTTCAAAGTTTCATGAACATTAAGGGGACTAGCCCTAGATTTCGATAAGTCTAAAAGTAGAAAGAATGGAAACTTAATTTAATCTTACCCTTATTGAAGAAATAGACAAAACCTTTGCTTGAAGCCCCTCAAAGATTCGGCTATGAAGACTAGGAGACTAGTCGACTATGGCCTAGATGGAACTTGTTTTCGGCTTCAATGAAAAAGTATGGGATTTGGGAGGGATCAACAATGGTGGACTTGGGGAGAAGAAGATTTCGGTTTTGGCAAAAATAAATAAAAAGAAAGAAAGTTTGCTAGGGGATTTTCAGCAGAGGCTTCCTTGAAGAGAAAATAATGAATGAAGAATGGCCTCTCTTTTCCTTTTATAGCCGAAATTACTAGGCTAGAGTCCCTTACTTGGCCATCACTCTTCTATTTTGATAGCTTTATCTCTTTAATTATCTCCTAAAATAAAAGATAATTCAGCAACTATCCTTACTTAGCCGAAATTATTAAACTCAAAGTCCCTTACTTGGCCATCACTTCTCCCTTATTTTCCTAATTAAAGAATAATTCCTCACTTATTTCTTGAAAATAATCTAAAATAAATCCATTATTTATCCCATTATTAGCCGAAATTTAAAGAGAATAAAACTCCTCTTTTAAAAGCCTTGTGCCGTCCACCTCTCTGCCTCTGGAAGCAAAATTAAAATTTCTTTTATTTACTTCCCATGTGACTCGAACTCAGGCCCAATACCCTTGTATGTGGCACCATTTCTAGAGGCCCTAAGTGGCATCTCCAAGCCACTTTTCCAAGCCTATTTATGTGTCATATTCTTCCCACATTTTCTCTTAAGGCCACTTTGCCTTAGTTTCCACTTTTTAAACCTTAAAACTTAACATTTCCTTACATTTCCAAGTTTCCAAAAATTTTTGTTTGCCTCTTTAAACTTGACATTTCCTTACATTTCCAAGTTTCCAGAAATGTTCACTTTCCTCTTTTGAATCATTTCTAAATCATTTCCTTACATTTCCCAGACAAGACATTTCCTTGCATTTCCATGTCATTTCCCTACATTTCCAAGACATTTCCTTTCATTTCCAACATTTCTAAAAATGCACTCTCCTTACATTTCCAAGGTTTCTAGAATTCACAGAACACATTCATAAACATGCCATTTTACACAATTCAAGCTCAAATGCATAGGCCATAATCCAGGATGTTACAATAACGATACAAATAAATGTATATATTAATTAATAAATCATAATATATAATAAAATAATATAAAATAATTGATAATAATATATAAGGATTATACATAATAAAATAATTATTAAATAATAGATATAATAATTTAAATAAAAACATATAATACATAATATACTAATCATAAAAATTATATATGTAATAAACAATATAAAAAACTAGGTTATATATTATAATAAACTTTATACAAAACACAATTTTAAAACTAATATATAATATAATACTTAAAATATAATATAATAAATAATATTAAAATATTAAAATAATATATAAATTATTAAACCCAATAAAATAATATAATAATAAAATATATAAAGATAATATATATAAATATATATGCATATGGGAATTTTATATTATTAGTAAATTAATAAATATAGGATAATAATATAGGAAATTTAATATGAAAAAATAATTAAATACAATGTAAAATAATAAAATAAAATAAAACAAAGAAAACAGGGGGTTAAATAGCAATTAAAATAGATTAAAAGGATTAAATTAAAAACATGCGTTAAATCATAGGGGTTAAAATGGCAATTATGACAAATTTTAAAACGGTGTCGTAATATATTTAGCCTTTAATACAGCCCGAGGACTAAAAAGAAACCGAATATAAATTTTGAGGCCAAATTATAAATAAAAAGAATTAAAATAATAAAAATGAGGAAGGACTAAAATTGAAATTAATGCATCCAAAAAAACACGCGGATCTTTGCCCCGGGTCGGGTCAACACGCGGGTTGTTATACTTGAAAACGGCGTTGTTCTTTGGCATCTATAAAAGTAAAAAACAGTTCAAAAAAAATCATTTTTATTCAATGTTAAAAAAAATAATGAGAGAGCTCTGAAATGCTCTCTGCCCTCTTCGTCTGGCCCCGATCGTCAGACATTCGGGCTTCAGTCACGCACTTCACGAGCCGCCGCTGGAGGTGGTCAGAGGTTAAAACCCTCTATTCCAAAGGTAATTTCCTCGTTCCTCTTTTATTTTAATATGTTTTATGTAAAATATGCACAAAATAAAAAATAAAAATAGAAAATCACCTCCAAAAAAAAATTCTATATTCCGTTTCAACAAAATTTTTTGCTTTTTATTCTCTGTATTGTTTTGTCTCTGTGTATTTTGTGTCCTTTTTCCGTCCTCTCTTTGTTTACAAATCTTGGGGGTTTTTATAGCCCCGAAATGAAAAATAAAAAAGGAAATACATGTTATTCTATCTTTTGCTGCGATTTCTTTCTTCTTTCGCAGGTCAGAAGCGAAGATCATGGCTGTAGGGCGACATGCGCGCTGATTTCAACACGAGAATGGGCTGGAAGAGGCTGCGGGGTGAGTGGCGCGACTGTTAAGCTCCAGCTATTGCGGCACGAAAGGAGCAGGGGTGTGAGGCTGCGCCTAGGGTTTCAGAAACCCTAGGCCACTGCTGATTCGGTTAAGGTTTTGGGCCCCTTTGGGCCATTTCTGTTATTGGGTCTTACGTAAGGTAGTCTGTTTAGGTTAGGTCGGTCTGTTTGGGCTAATTGGGTAGTGAGTCTTAATTTGCTGGGCTAATAGGGTAATGGGTCTTTTTGGGGTATTAGGCTGGTTGTATCTTTTTGGGTAGTGGTGGCATCTGAGTTTGGGCTTTAAGCCCTATTATTGTAAATGGACTGTATAAGGACATTTGTTATTTTTTCATTTTCATTTTGGTTTTCATGGGCCCGGGCAAAAATGGGCCATAACAGTTGCCCCTCTTTGCTCATTGTCGTGTAAAGAGAATTGAGCAAATACGATAAAAGGGTCAATTTTGCCCAGTCTTGGCCGAGCCTCGACTTCTTGGTCCTCATTTTCTTCAAATGGCTTCCAACTCCACTGCAACTTCAATGGTATTGGAACTTCATCTCGATTTCAATAAGTCTGATAGCTTTAATATGCTTCTTGCAATTTCAAGAATGCCGAATCTATTATTTTTTGATCTACTTCCTGCAACTTCAGGAAGATGAGATCTGTTGTCTTTAGTATGTTCCGCTGCAACTTTAGGGATACAGGCTAGTATCCTCGATCTGTTTCCTACAACTTTAGGAAGATAAGATCTGAAAGTGTCTTTGATCTACTTCCTAAAGCTTCAGGAAGATAAGATCTGAAAGTGTCTTCGATCTACTTCCTACAACTTTAGGTAGATAAGATCTGAAAGTGTCTTTGATCTACTTCCTACAACTTCAGGAAGATAAGATCTGAAAGTATCTTCAATCTACTTCCTCCAACTTCAGGAAGATAAGATATGAAATCTTCTTTTGATCTACTTCCTACAACTTCAGGAAGATAAGATCTTCTTTCTTCATTCTACTCCACTACAACTTCAGGGAGATAAGACTAAAACCTTCTTTTGATCTACTTCCTACAACTTCAGGAAGATAAGATCTGTAAATGTCTTTGATCTACTTCCTACAACTTCAGGTGGATGAGATCTGAAAGTGTCTTCGATATACTTCCTACAACTTCAGGAAGATAAGATCTGAAAATGACTTCGATCTACTTTCTACAACTTCAGGAAGATGAGATCTGAAATCTTTTTTTGATCTACTTCCTACAACTTCAGGAAGATAAGATCTTCTTTCTTCATTCTACTCCATTACAACTTCAGGGAGATAAGACTAAAACCTTGTTTTGATCTACTTCCTACAACTTCAGGAAGATAAGATCTTCTTTTTTTTCAGTCTACTCCACTACAACCTCAGGGAGATAAGGCTGAAATCTTCTTTTGATCTACTTCCTACAACTTCAGGAAGATGAGATCTTCTTTCTCACCGATATTGCTACACCATCCTCTGAGGGACATGTCCTGTAGACTCAGTTTAGTATGTTTATGTTACATGACTAAGATGCTATGATAAAAAATGAATCAAATGCTTTTAGCTACATATAACATGTCATGAAGATGACTCCTTTTAAAGGATTAGGATACAATGACTGAAATGAATCAAAGGCTCCTAATAAAATTTGCTATGATACAAAAATGTTATGAGTATAATTACTATTCTAGGTATTATCATTCATTTGTTTTTCATTCTCGTTCATCAATCATGTTCTGCTCAAATAATTTGCCCCATGGTAATTCTGAGTCCTCTCCACTTGAACCTTGGGTCATGATGTTGGTATCTCCCATTGCAACTTCAGGGGAATAACATTTGGTTTCTTCCATATTTCTGTTACCACTCAGAGGTACATAACTTGTATCACTTTCAATCTGTTACACCATTTCTTGGGTGTAATGACCAGATGTATGTGTCTGAATGGGTGCAGGGTATCCTGACAATGATCCTCTTTTACACTCGAATTGACCTTGTTCGTCATTTGCCGATATGGCGTCACCAACGAAATTGTCTTATCCAATAAAAATTTGAAGAGATAATCATTTTTCAATGTTTCCAGCCCTTAGGCTTGGTGAGTTCTGAACAATAGTCATGTTTCAGATTCCTCATATTATTTAGAAGCTTCTAGAGTAATATACAAAACTTCTTTTATGAAATTATTTTAGTCTATTAATCATTATTTCAATATAAAATGCTTGAAAAAGGTCACAAAAATGGACGAGAAAAAAATTAGTCAAGAGCATAGCTCAGAAAAATAATTTAATCAAAGATAACCCTGGTAATAAAAGAAATTAATTTGGGTTTATCTCAAAACAAAATAAAGCAATCAAAGATAAGGAATTAAAAAATGGGTAAGATAGAAGTTAAGTGCCCCAGATATCGTAACCTGAGCTTCTTTGTTCCAACTTCTTGAGGACCATTTTAAGCTCAATATGTGTTTAAGGGATCCAGAGTACTTTGTCAATGCCCTAAGATGTAATAAACTTCCTCATTGCTAATTCGAACGTAGCAAGACTACTGTATGCTCTACTTTTTGGTCAAAATTTGAGCCGTCTTTTTCTGGTTTTCAACTCAAATCCCCTTTGGTCTCAAAGCGCCCTTTGCGGGTTTTCGCCTTGGTCTCTCCTTTTCTTTTCTTTTCTTTTCCTCTTTTTTTTTTTGAATGAATTTGAGTTCAAGGCTCCCTTTGCATGTTTTCACCTTGGCCCTTCCTCTTTCAAGTAAAATATCTCTTGACTAAACCTAAATTCACCGGATTGGGCAAGTCTTCGCCATCCATCTCGGTCAATATCAATGCTCCACTAGAACAGGCCCTACATAAGTCCTTCCCAGTTTGACATATGCTTTCCTCTAAATTGCTGATAAAGTAAATTGGGTTTGCAAACTAACAAAGTCGCTTTATGGATTGAAACAATCTCTGAGGAAGTGGTACAAGTGATTTGATCAGTTCATGAAAGGGAAAAGGTACACAAGAAGTAAATTTGATCATTGCGTGTATTTTCAGAAGCTACAAGAAGGAAATTTCATATACTTGCTCGTATATGTTGATGATATGTTGATAGCATCTAAGAGTAAAGTTGAAATTGAGAGATTGAAGACTCAAATCAACCTTGAGTTTGAGATGAAAGATCTAGGTGAAGCTAAGAAGATTCTTGGCATAGAAATATGTAGAGATAGAGCTCGTGGCAGAGTTAGCTTGTCTCAGAAGCAATATTTGAAGAAGGTATTATAGTAGTTTGGCATGAACGAGCAGACAAAACCTGTAAGTACCTTGTTGGCTTCTCATTTCAAGCTTTCTATACAAATATCTCCTTCGAAGAATACCGAACAAGAATACATGTTACAAGTTTCGTATTCTAATCCAGTAGGTAGCTTGATGTATGCAATAGTGTGTACAAGACCCGACATTTCACATGCAGTTAGTATAGTGAGTAGGTATATGCATAATCCTGGAAAAGAACATTGGCAAGCTGTGAAATGGATTCTAGTGTATACTCAGAAGACCATGGATGTTGGATTACTGTTCAAGCAGGATACTACTTGGTAAAAGTGTTATTAGGTATGTTGATTCTGACTACCGGTGATTTGGACAAACGAAGATCAACCATCGGTTATGTGTTTACACTTGCTGGAGGACCAATAAGTTGGAAGTCTACACTGCAGTCTATAGTTGCATTATCAACCACAGAAGTCGAATACATGGCTGTAACAGAGGCTGTAAAGGAAGCTATTTGGTTACAAGGTATGGTTAAAACCTTGAGATTGGTTCAGGAGCATATTAACGTGTATTGTGATAGTCAAAGTGCTATTCATTTAGCAAAGAATCAAGTCTATCATGCACGTACAAAGCATATCGACGTACGATTCCATTTTGTGTGGGAAATTATTGATGAGGGGAAAATTCATCTTCAGAAGATTAAGACTACAGATAATCCCGCAGATATAATGACCAAAGTGGTAAGAACAACCAAATTCGAACATTGTTTGAACTTGATCAATATCCTGCAAGTTTAACAGTTGAAGAAGGCACTATCAAGTATTGTTGACAAAGGCAGAAAGAATTGTGTGAAGATAAGATTATCCTAATCAAATCTTTAAGGTGGAGATTATTGAAAATCATCCACACTTTGGGAAGTTAAAGATATGGATATCAAAATGTTGGCACTAGAAATCTGAGATTTAATGTACCAAAAGTGGGATTGAGATTTGGCATGAAGTATTTGTAACTTTTTGGTCCCTAATTGTATAGTGACTTTGAAAGGTGATCCCTGAACCTCAACTATAAGTAGGCCTAACCATTTCTCATTTTCATCAACCCACATTTGCCATTCTCTACTTAAGGCATTGTTCTTTTTCTTTGTAAGTCTTCACTGGAGTGAAATATATTTGGTAGTGTTCGAGGATGTAGGCAAAATTTGCTGAACCTCATTAAAATTATAGTGGTTTTTGTTGTATTATTTTGCATATTTTGTGAATGTGATTGTAGTGATTTATTGTGCTCTTAAATTACGATAGAGGGATATTCTGTCTAGGAAAGGCCTGGTACTTAAGCGATCATTGTAATCCACCTCTCTTTCCTAGGAATTGAACTAGTGTGATTTTTCAGTACAATAATTTTACTCTTTTACACGCTTCCACACAACAAGGCGACCAGGGAGTGTTAAAATAATATTTCTTCAATTTTTCCTTCCATATGTTCCGATTTCTCTTACAATGCTCATTCACTTGACTAGCTATGTCCTTATAGTAAAAGCCTTTGTCGTTGTATGAAATAGAGTCACACAATTTGTTAAAACATTTGGGTAGCTACTTCATCGTTTCCTAGCAAATTATCAATAATTTGCATATAACTTACCAATATATTTTTTATGATAAAAAACAAATTCCTTTATGGTATTCTAAATAATTTTCCTTCATGATTATTTACATGGAAGAGTGTTCTATGTTAACAATTACAAAAAAAAATACAGAATTTCCACAACTATAATTGTTGTACGCCAAAGTAAAGGATGAAAATGTTACTAGCTCCATTGATTTAGTTAGCTGAACTATTTTTGCAAAGGGAACAAAACCTACATTAGTGAAGCTCAGAGAAGTGCATTGAATGCCCTTCTTTTTTCGCACTGGTGACCAGTCCAAGTATATAGTCTTCGCTCTTGCTACAAACTGTCCTGGTGATCTTGATTCTGTTATGGCCGATCGTATTGATGAAGTATTGAAATTCCCTTTGCCTGGGGAAGATGTGTTAGATTTGTAAAATAGATCTAAAAAAAAATTGAATAAACCAGGATCTATCATGTCAAATCATCAAGACTAAATCAAGAACAAAACTAGATGCGGAAGCGTACCTAAATCCATGGATTCCTTGAAGTTTTACCGAATCTTGGGGATATCTTGTGTATAATTTGGGGACCATAACCTTAATATTTATAACATTGACATATTAGTTCTAATCAAATTCTAATTAGCCCATCATTAATTAGAATTTGATTAGAACTCAATTACTAGACTATCTACATATATTTGACCTATACTTTATTTAATAATTAAAGCCTAATAAAATTTTAACCAAATTAAATCACTTTTAATTTGGGATAACCTATCATGATAGTAAATAATAACATGTAATTACCCTTATTATATATGTGATGACCATATTTTCCAACAATCTCCCACTTGGACCACATATATATAATAATTACTCTATAATTGCATGTCATTATATAACCTTATGAGCTCAAAATTTTTACTATCATATCCAAAAGGTATTCCGAACAATCTAGTCCATTAATTATGTTAACATAGAACCAAGACGACTTTCGTTACATATATCGTAGCTAAATCCATCCATGATCATGTATGTTAACACAACCAAATGACATAGATCAAGTATGGATATGTAGCATGGAAATTACATGCAGTATGATCTAAACATGTCTACTTCCAACAGGTCCTTTTTAAACTTAAGTGAGTTCAGTACCAAAATAATAAACATAATAAAGAAACTGAATACTTTATTTCTAATCAGAAAATAACCAAATACATAAATGTCTGAAACAAGTATAAAACAAATAAAATATAAACTCCTACTAAATGATGATATCCTCAAACAATGTAACACCCATATGAGCAGTGTGCTCATGAAAGACCTTGGGTGGTAAACCTTTTGTGAGCGAATCTTTTATCATGGAGTTTGTCCCAATGTGCTCTATAGATATTTGACCATTTTGTACTCTTTATTTTACAACCAGGAACTTTATGTCAGTATGCTTTGACTTAGATGAACTCCTGTTGTTATTGGAATACATCACTGCGACTTATTGTCACAAAATAATTTGAGTGGTCTTTCTACATTCTCTAAAACACATAGCCCTATGACAAAGTCCAGCAACCATATTCCATGGTTTGATGCCTCACAGCATGCTACAAACTCTACTGCCATAATGGGCGAAGCTAAAAGTGTCTGTTTGACACTTTTCTAAGATATAGCTCCTCTAGCTAACAGGTAAATATAGCCTGATGTATATTTCCTACTATCTTTTATTCTCTGAAGATATCTCCGAACCCTTTTGGCTGCTATCCAATGGTCTATACCAGGGTTGCTTAAATATCTGCCTAGCATCCCAGCAATGTACGCAATGTCCAGACACGTACAAACGTGAGCATTCATTAAACTCCCAACAGCTAATGCATAGGGAATCTTTTGTATTTCCTGAATTTCAATGTTACTTTTAGGGCATTGAGTAAGACTAAATTTGTCTCCTTTAGCGACATGGGTGTTACCTGGTCTACAACTCTTCATGCCAAACCTTTTGAGTACTTTATCGATATAGCTCTTTCGTGATAATCCAAGAATACCTCGAGATCAATCTCGATGTATCTAAATTCCTAGAACAAAAGAGGCGTCCCCAAGATCTTTCATCTCAAAATGCTTAGGTAAAAACCTCTTGGTTTCGTGCAATAAGCCTTTATCATTAGCGACAAGCAAAATGTCATCAACATATATGTAACATCCTGAAAAGGGCCTATGCATCTTCAGTTTAATTGTACGAAATGACAAGTCTTTAGGAATATGAATAAATTTTTGAATATTTTGGAAACTCGGAAATGTATGAAAAATGAAGTGGAAATGAACAATTTTGGAAACCTGAACAATTTTGGAAACCTGAACATTTTTGGAAACCTGAACACTTTTGGAAACCTGAACATTTCTGGAAACCTGGAAATGTAAGAAAATGGTCAGTAAACAGAGCCGATCGAAAATTTTAGGAAACACATGTTCGCAATGGTTATATAATGGGAAGAAGTTCTCGTACATGGGGCATCGTCGGTGGTTACCGGAAAATCATACATTTAGATTTCAGAGTGCTCAGTTTGATGGTACTCAAGAGTTCAGACCAGCTCCTCCGCAGACCGGTGGATCCGAAATATTCTTAATGTTGAAAGATATGAATTTCATTTATGGGAAGATGAATCAACCGGTTAACCCGCAAAGAAATAGAAGATCTAGGGATGAATCTGATGAAGAGGATGATCCTCATGAGACGGACTTGTGGAAAAAAAGAAGTATTTTTTTCGAGTTGCCTTATTGGAAGCATCAGATTTTACGCCATAATCTTGATGTCATGCACATAGAGAAAAATGTCTGCGAGAACATCATTGGGACTATTTTGAATGTCGATGGAAAATCGAAAGATAATCTTCAGAGTCGACTTGATTTAGTCCATATGGGAATTCGGCGTGAGCTTCATCCCCGAGAACTTCCGAATATGAAATATTGGTTGCCGCCTGCTATTTTTTCAATGTCAAAGACGGAGAAAGAAGTGTTCTGTACGGTGTTGAAGGATATAAAGGTCCCGGATGCGTATGCATCAAATATATCGCGATGTGTGAGTCTTAAGAATCGAAGACTATATGGCTTAAAATCGCATGACTATCACATCTTGATACAAGACTTACTGCCAGTTGCTATGCGGTGTTGTATGTCGAAGAAGGTGACGGCTCCTATAATTGAACTGTCAAATATAATGAAAGGTATTTGTGGTAAAGTTTTGAATGTTCAAGAACTTGAGAGACTACAAGATCGAGCCGCATTGACTTTATGCAATCTGGAGAAGATCTTCCCGCCTTCCTTCTTCACTATTATAGTGCACTTGTTAATTCATCTCCCGCGTGAAGCACTTCTTGGTGGACCCATTTTCTATCGATGGATGTATCCCATTGAAAGGTCTTAATTTATTTGCAAAATATTCCTTCATTCAGCTCAATGCCTTTAGTTGCAACTTTTGTTAATGTTGTATACCGTGTTTAAGTTCCTTTCCAAATTGAAGTCATACTGCCGCAATAAGCGTTATCTGGAAGGATCAATTGCCGAGGGCTACTTGGCAGAGGAATGTATGACTTTCTGTTCGAGGTATTTGGAAGATGTTGAAACAAGAATGAACAGACCAAGTAGAAATGCTGGGCTCACAGATCATAATTTGGCCGACACTTAATTATTTCAAAGTTTCGGAGAATCGATCGGCAAAGTCGAAATCGCAGAATTAGACGATAGATCGTGGGTCCAAGCACATCGATACATTCTTTTTCATCACGATTCAATGGAACCATTTCGGACGTAAGTTCTAGAATTTGATAAAACAACTATCCAATTATAATTTGTTTGTCTTCTAACAAAGTAAAACCTTTTTTACCGTATAGTGAGTACAAACAACTATTGAGAGCTCGTTCACGATCCCGAAGATTAAATCGACGAGAAATTAATAAGTTGTTCACAGAAACATTCCATGAATGGTTAAGCCAAATGGTATGCAATTTAAGTTTTCATTGACAAGTCATAATGTTTTCTCATAACATTCATAATTACTCGGTTTACTTTCCATCAATAGGTTTGGAGTCGGAATGAAGTAAATGACGACGTTAAATGGCTTTCACAAGGTCCAAACAAAATAGTTAAAAGATATAATGGCTTCCTCATCAACTGATACAGATTTCATACAAGGTATCGCGAGAGATTGAGGAGAACCCAAAATTGCGGAATTGTTGTTAATTCTTCGATTACAAGTTATGCTAGTGCTAGGGACAGTAATCCGGTCGAGGGGAATCTGGAGTATTACGGACTTATTACTGACATCATTGAGTTGGATTATTATGGCAAATGCAAAGTTGTCTTATTTCGAGGTGATTGGGCTGATGTGAATACGACTCGCGGAATTAAAAACGATCAATATGGCTTTACAATTCTGAATTTCTCTCGATTGATTCACACCGGAGAACAACTGATGGACGAGCCGTATGTGTTTTCTTCTCAAGTTAAACAAGTTTTTTACTCCGAAGATCCAACTGATGAGGGTTGGTACGTTGTACTTCGAAACACCCCTAGAGACTTGTTCGACATTGGCAGTGGAAGTAGAAATGACATAGTCGAAAGATCAGAAACTTTGCCTTTTCCAGAACAAGACTTAACTGAAAATATCCCTAGTACTAGTCAACAATTTCAATGGGTTCGTCAGGATGTGGACGAAGATATTTACGAAATATGATGTAGTAAGATTTAATGATTTATTATTTATATGTAATATTATAATTTTCATGTTGGTCATGTTATATAATTTAACTATTTTAAATGTCCTATTATTGTTGTTATTTGTTACTAAAATTTTGAACTATTTTATGTGTATTGCAGGAAAAATGCCTCGAAGACGATTACGAGGTTTAAATATTAGAAATTATACTCCAAATTCAGAAGACGTAAATAGTGGAAGAATACAGTTGTTGGATCTTCTAGTCTGCCGGACATAGATGACGAGCATGGAGAATTCCAAAGTAATGTTCAGTTTATTTTACATGCATGTTGAATTTTATTATTGATTCATTTTTCAATTTTAATATAATAATATATCATTTTTCATCTGAGGGTGGTGGGACGCGCAGAGCTCGGGGACGTATATTACTTACAGATTTATATGACTTACAGCCTACCCAGCGTGTTGAAGTAAGGAGAAACGATCATGGCCAGCCTATCGGATCTGAAGCTCGATTGTTGGCAGGCTATTTGGGCATTATAGCACGAAACTCGAATATGTTGCCCATTAACTACGAATCGTGGCATCACATGCCTGATGCCAACAAAAATCAGGCTCTCGATAATATTAAGGTAATAAAAGGTGAATGTAATTTATAATACTTTAATTTAACCTTCATTTATATTAACTTTTTAAAAAATTTCAGGGTAGATTTGCTTTAGAGGTCTCCGATGACTATGTTAAGAAGACGTTGGGTAAAAAATGGAGAGACAATAAAAGCACCCTAAAAAAACAATATTTTAAGAAAGACATCAGCCTCGAACGAAAAACTGCGAAATGTCCCGCCGGGAATGTTGAGGTACCAATGGAAAGATCAAGTTAGATTCTGGAATTCAAAGAAAGGAGAGGTATTACGTACTTTCAAAGTCTTAGAAATTTTTCGGTTTATCGTATTTACTATATAAATAATTCAAATCCCATTATGTAGGACCGTGAGCGAGTTGGAACAAGCAGCAGACAGAAACAACAATTCATGCACACGACAGGTTCCAGAAGTTTTGCTCGTGTAGCTGAGGCTGAGGTATTATAATTTATTACTTCTTTCAAATATTAATGATTTATACTATTAACTTATATTTTTTCTGCTATAATGTAGGAAGTTTCGTCAGGTCAAAAAGTTGGACGCCTTCAACTTTTTGACATTACGCATAGGAAGAAGGATGGATCTCCGATAACATCCAAGGCTGCAGAAATTTTGGTATATTTATTTAATAAAAGTTGATTTTTTATAAATATTTATAATGTTTAATTATAATGGTTTAATTCATCGTTTGTAGTTTTAAATTTCTAATTTTAAGTTATGTTCCATTCCTTTTTATTATATATTTCGTTTCTAACTCTTTTATTGATTTATTAGGATAAACCAAAGGAGAAGAAGGCGGAGTATGAAGCGGTTGCTTCGTCTGACAGTTCTGTTAATCTTGACGAGATTGATAACAGAATTATTACTGATGTTTTGGGTCCTGAAAGGTACGACTGTTTCGATTAATAGTTTTGTTAATATTGAGTATATTTATAACAGAATTATCACTAATGTTTTGGGTCTTACAAGGTATGGTCGGGTTCGATGTCAAGGATCAGGTGTTACTCCGACCCAATATTTTGGATCCGGCTCCCGGCAATACATGCCTTCCGGGAGTCAATCTCGTGCTGAAGTTCAGAGACTGAAAGACCAGATATCTCTGATGGAAGCGAGCACAGCTGAGCAAATTTCTCAGCTTAGAGCGGAGGCAGCAACGAGGGAGGCGGAACAAATTTCTCAGCTTAGAGCGGAGGCAGCAGCGAGGGAGGCGGAGGCAGTAGCGAGAGAGGCAGAGCATGTTGCTCAACTTAGAGCGGAGGCAGCAGCGCGGGAGGCAGAGCAGAACAGAAAGTATGAAGAAATCCAGCTACAGCTGCAGACTATGATGAAGTTGTTCCAGCAGCAGTCGCAGAGGCTGCCCTCTTAGACATTTCTTTTCTTGTTGTAAGATTTTTTTTAACATTGTTACAGTTAAACATTATTGTAAGAATTGTTTGAATTATGCTTCATTTTTTAATTAATATCATATATCTTTTATTAAATTTGAAGTATTTGTTTAGATTTAATGCTTTTACTGAGATTTAAATGTTTTATTTGCTGCCTTCGGTTGGAATTATATGCAATTGTTGCTGTTTTGGCTGGTTTTTACTGCAGGGAGGGTAGGATATTGAAAAAAAAGGGTAGAGCAGATCTGTGCAAATTAGTGGCGTTTGTTTGAAAAGCGCCGCTACAAACCGCTACCATTAGTGGCGTTTGTTATCAAAGCGCCGCTACAAACCCCTACCTGTAGCGGCGTTTGTCTCAAAAGCGCCGCTAAAATCCCCAACCTATAGTGGCGTTTGTTCTAAAAGCGCCGCTAAAAGCCCCTACCTGTAGCGGCGTTTGTCTCAAAGGCGCCGCTAAAAGCCCCTACCTGTAGCGGCGTTTTTCTCAAAAGCGCCGCTAAAAGCCCCTACCTGTAGCGGCGTTTGTCTCAAAAGCGCCGCTAAAAGCCCCTACCTGTAGCGGCGTTTGTTCTAAAAGCGCCGCTAAAAGCCCCTACTTGTAGCGGCGTTTGTTCTAAAAGCGCCGCAAAAATCCCCTACCTATAGCGGTGTTTGTTTTAAAAGCGCCGCTAAAAGCCCCTACCTGTAGCGGCGTTTTTTCACAACAAACGCCACTAATTTTTGCGGCTCTTTCTTTAGCGGTGTTTTTTGCGGCGCTTTCAAAAGCGTCGCAAATACTATTAGTGGCGCTTAAAAACGCCGCTAAAAGTCTGTTTTGGTGTAGTGGGTTCTTTTAAATTTTCTTTTAAAAGAAGAATAAGTTGAGAAGATTTAATAAAAAAATTAGCATGGAGTACTTATGAATTGTCATGCAAGTTATTGTGTTTAAAAATGTAATAATTTACTTAGTAGCCTCATTAAAAACATATTATTTCAACTCTTTTTCAAAACGTTGATGGTCAAATTCGACTCTTTTTAAAATGTTGAGGGCTAAATTTAGTTTAAAAAAAAGGGCCAATTTGACAAAAGATATAAACATTAAGAGCTAAATTTGACATTACGCCATACTATTTTACTCAATCAATCAAAGTAATGCAACATGTTTGTTACATTTCATCTAACAAAACTATTATTAAAGTTACATCCCGTTCCATAACACTTCTATTTCATTCTTATAGAATAGAATTCCTTCGCAACTCTATTCTATTCCAACAAACTAATCATATCGTAAGTGCTTTATTGAATTGGCATCACCCATCAACTATATATATATATATATATATATATTATAATTTTATAGAAAAACTAGAAAAATACATGATTTGGACCTAAAGATAATTCCCTTTGCCTAGGGAAGGTGAACGCTTCAAATTGCTAAAGTTGTACATAGACAAGTCCATAGCTCAAGGCTGTGCTTCTAAATATTTTCAAAAAGTATCAGCTAAAACTAAAGGATTTTGGGGAAGGGAAATAGCCAAACTTATGGCTTGTGCTGAAGCAGAAGTTTATGGGAGTGAGAATAAAACTTATAAAGAGTTTAAAGGAAATAGCCAAATTTATGACCCCACCTTATTTCGTGAAATGGTGGATTATAAGGTTAGAGAACATCAACGGAGAAGAAAATCAGTTGTTGCCGATGGAGGTCGAAGTCATGTGGTCGAATTAATGTTGTCATTATTTTAGGTTGGTATTAGCATACCAGGGAAGAGTTTTAGAACTTTCTGTTGGAAAAAATTTGATTCGAAAACAGTTTTTTTTTCAATGGAAAATTAAAATTTTGAAAATTAATCTGGTTTGTAATATTTATAGCAATAAACCCTAGACCGAATTCATAATTGTGTTTTCGGCTAGATGGTTTTTATCATTCTCGGCTTTCAAACAAGCGACATTCTTCGCTATTCTTGTACCACGAACAACTTCAAGTGTAGACTCGAACTATTCAAATCAAAACATAGAACCATAAATAATTTTCAATTTTTTTTAGGGTGAAAAGGAAATTTCTCTTCTTAAATAAAAACCGATAGAATCGTTATTCCAAAAAAAATATTTAAGTCTAAAAGAATAAAAATCTCCCTATTTTCGGGTAGAATGAAAATATCTTAAAGTTATGTTTATAGCTCTACCGATGTCATATATTTATAAGAAGAGAATGCAGAACCTTTGGTTGAATTTGAAAGGTTTATTTCAAATAGAAAAATAAATTGCTACTTAAAGTAAGAGTAGGGTAGGCGGCACACCCTAGTGTTCTTATTAGGGTTGCCGACCCTTCATATTCCATGAGGAGATTTTGGGTCTCTCTCTTATTGGGACCAATTACAAGTATTTCTTGAACTTTTTGACCAAATACTTTTTCTATTTTCCAAAATAAACTTCATTATTTATATTCAATTAAATAATTTACTCACTCCAGTTTTACTCTCTGTATAATTATAACAATTATACCCTTAGTAAAATTTTTGAGAAAATATATTTAATATTTTACAATTCAACTTGTTTACTATGACTGAATGATTTATTTTCATTTTTGGGCTTTAAAATAGCTTAAAAACATAAACTCATTCTTCTAATATTTTTGAGAAATCCAATTTCATTTGTAAATGAATTTATTTCTCATTTTCATTTACATTTCCATTTTGAAAAAACCAAATTCATTTTCAAATGATTTCATTTCTCCATTTCGGAGAAAACCATAATCATTTTTTTAATATTTTTTTCATTTATTCATTTCTATTCATTTCTATTCATTTCGTGCATTTTGTTTCAACATGCAATTCATTTTTAATTTTAATGACCTAGCGGAGGAACCAATTGGATATATGCAATTAGGGCTCAAATGATTTATAATTAAGTTCCAACTTTTCGCCTATTAATTATAAACTCTTTTAGTCACAAAGTCATTCATTTATAATATCGTGATTGAGTTTTCCCTAACAGCATACCATTAAGAAAGCAACTCAATCAATACTCGTCTAGTAACCTAGTAACAAGTATTTTACCCTCATAAGATATCCTTAATCTCTTTAGGATAATATTTGTTCTTCCAATATGATCATATTTTATCTCATGATAACTATTACATCTTTTTTCATGAAAAGTCTATTACTATCAAATAGCAATCAAGTTATTTGTCACAAAGAAGAACGACCCATGACCACGTTTACTTTTCATCAACCATATAATGTCAATGAGAGGGTATCATTTACCTATGTCTCGGGCTATAAATTCCACTATTATGAATGACTCTACATATTTTTGAAGTCGTACACCCAACACACTAGCTTTCAGATCCTCATCTATTCTAACTCAGGCTTTTACTTCTATCAAAGTTTACTAGTCACACATACATAGTCCGCTATCCACTCAAGATTTAGGTATGTCACACAATAAATGTCACAAGTGAATAAATTCATAAACGGATTCAAGATTGATGGTCACTAAACTAACTATAATTACGACAAAGGCAAGCTCGCCTATCGAACAATAGTATAACTTAGTGAGTAAGGAATATCATATCCACAAGGACTAAAAGTACTAGTAATTATCGTTTTTCTATTATTTAGCCAATAAATTGGGGTGATTGTTTTTAATCTAAAATTACTAAACTAATCTAACTAAAAACGCAATAGAGAATGAAATAGGAAAATAATCAAAGATAACCAAAGAGAAAGACAATATCCAGTAAAGAATCCACCTAGACTTCACCTATTATTATGAATCTGAATTTTTAAATAGCTTATTCACTTGTGTCTTGATCCATAGAAATCCCTAAATTATGTTAATATCTTTTTCGAGAGTAAGAACAACTAACTCTAGGTTGATTAATTGATATATCTTTCTAATTAAAACCCCTATTGTCACATTAACTCGATCTATGGATTCCCCTATTAGATTTGACTCTAATTCACACTTACTGAATTTGGCGTACAGCTGTTTCTCCCTCAAAATCTGCAGAACCACCCGAAGATGCGAATCATGCTCCTCTTTCGTCCCTTGAATAAACCAAGATATCGTCTATGAACACTACGACAAATCGATCCAGATAGGGTTGGAATATTCGGTTCATCATATCCATAAATGCAGCTGGTGCATTCGTCAACCCAAACGGCATCACTAGGAACTCATAATAACCGTAATGAGTTTGAAAAGTTGTCTTATGAATATCTGTCTCCTTGATCTTAAGTTGATGATAACCTAACCTCAAATCTATCTTTGAGAAAATCAAAGCGCCTCGCAGTTGATCAAACAGATCGTCTATCATTGGTAACGGGTACTTGTTCTTAATCGTCAACTTGTTCAGTTGCCTATAGTTAATGCACATCCGCATTAACCCGTCCTTTTTCTTAACAAATAACACTGACGCTCCTTACGGGGACACATTTGGTCAAATAAAACCCCGGTTCAACAGTTCTTGAATCTGGGCTTTAAGTTCCACCAACTCCTTCGGCGCCATCCTATATGGGGCAATGGACACCGGAGTTGTCCCCGAAAGAAGATCAATGCCGAACTCTACCTCGCGATTCGGAGGTAACCCTAGAAGCTCTTCGAGAAAAACATCTGAAAACTTTTTCACCGTTCTAACATCCTTTACAGTCAACTCATTGGCCTCCAGAGCACTGATGAAAGTTAAGAACGCCTCACACCCTTTCCGAACCATCCTTTCGGCCTTTAAAGTAGACACCACATTGCACAGGTAATTCCTCCTTTCGCCTATCACTAGCACCTCCTTATCCTCGGGAGTTTTCAACACCATGCGCTTAGCAGTACAATCTAAGTTTGCTCGATATTTAACCAACCAGTCCATGCCCAAGATCAAATCGAACTCGCTAAACGGTAACTCCATCAAGTCAGCCGAGAAAACTATCCCTTGACCTTCTAAGGGCACACCCCTAAAGAGTTTGTTCACTACTACGGATTGTCCTAAAAGGCTAATCACAGTCATCTCTCTAGGAGCAACCTCAGATTCTATGTTCAAAGTTTCAAACACAGTACTAGCAACATACGAATGTGTAGATCAAATATCTATCAGTGCAGTAAAGGGCAAACCAAAAATAAGAAATGTACTGGTTATGATGTCTGGTGCATCGTCCTCCTCACGGCGTCTAGCTGCATAGACTAACCTAGGCTGTCTTGTCTCTGTGTTCCCAGCACCTCTGCCCGGTGCTCCACGTCTCCGACCAAGACCATTACCTCTTCTGGCCGGACCACGACCTCTCAATGGCTGCTGACCATCTCTTCCAGTCTGTGGATAACCTTGAGCTTCTGGCTGTGTCCTGTTCGGCTCTTGTAGACAGTCCCTCACCAGATGATCTACAGATCCACACCTAAAACATCTTTTACTCTTTGCCCAACACTCCCCTGAAGATAATTCCCACATCTAGCACACCGTTGAGATCGACCAACAGCAACAGGCCTTGCAACTCGACCCGGCCCATCCAACCTAGGCCTCTTCTGGAAATTTCTAGCAGATCCTAACGACCCGAAATTCCTCTTGTTCCTTCTTTTGTCCTTATCCTGATTCTGTTTTCCAATCGCTTTACCTCTTCGGCTATCTTAGCCTTCTCAACCAAAATAGCAAACTCTCTTTCTCATTACGGAGCTATGAGTACTCGTAACTCATCCTTCAGTCCACCTTCAAATCAGACACAACGCTCGTGATCTGTTGCAACGATACCCTGGGCATAACGGCTTAAACGCAAGAATTCTGCCTCATATTCGGCCACTGACTTATGCCCCTAGACCAAGTTTAGAAATGCCCTTCTCTGAGCATCTACATAGCTCGACCCAATATACTTTCCCTGGAACGCAGACTTGAAGAAGTCCCAGGTAATGCGGTCAACTGCCGTACCATCCCTTACCGTGAGCCACCATTGGTAGGCTTCATCCCTGAGAAGGGACACAACTCCTTTCAACTTCTCCTCTGCGGTACAATCAAGATCGTCCATAATCCGTTCCACCGCTTCCAGCCAGTACTCAGCTACATTAGGAGTCACACCAGAAATGCCCTTAAACATCTCAGCCCCATTAGTTTGAAGTCGCTCAGAAACAGATTTTCGAGCCACTGATCCCGTGTTTGCTTCAGCAACCTACTCCAAAACACATAACATAGCTTGAGACACAGTATCATCTCCTCCGTTTTGGTCCTGAAATCCTGTTTCCGTAACTAGTGATGATGGCACTTTACCTTCCGATCCATGCCCTGATTCTGAAGGTGCAGCATCAACATCCCGGCCTCTACCACGGCCGCGCCTACCACATCCACGTTCACGTCCATGGCCGCGCATACTATGTCCACATCCACTGTTGCTCATGACTACCGATTGACTTAATCTAATTATAAGTTTTATGAATTAGTACTTCTTCCACTGTTTATTACTGAACAGTTTTATGAAAATAGCATTATGAGCAGTTCTCGCCATTTCGTGCACACCTAATGTTTCAGTCTCTAGAGTTGAGTTTCTTAGCACAAGCAATCACAGCATATTATACTTACTTCATGCAAAACAACTAAAAGTCAGAAGACTTACAATACAGATTTAGTGCCGGAGACTCGGGCGCCATGCTTCCAGAAGATATACATATTTCTAAATCATTTTCTAACCATCTTTTAAAACAATTTAAACCCCCATACCTACGGCCGAGTTTAGAAACCTAGGCTTTGATACCACATTTGTAACACCCCAAACCCGGCTTAAAAGTTAAGCCCGAATCTGGCATGTCACATTGAAGAGTTTTTCGAAAACTATGTTTTCATTAGAAACTCTTCTTAAAGAATTTAAAACTTTCTGCTGTTCAAAACCTCAAATTTTGTTTAGCTATTTTCAAAATGTATTTTATTAAAAATCATTCCCTTGCAAAAACATTATTACTACCATTTCCGAAATCTTTGTTTAAGTTTTTAGAAAAATTTCATTTAAAGTAATTTGAGCAAAATATAAATACGTCACACATAGAGCAATATAGAATAAACCAGAGGCCTTATTACAACTTTAAAACTCAAAAATAGTAAAAGTAATCAAATAGACGGAAAAGTAATTTACTAATATTTGAAAATGTTATTTACAAAGCATGGCCTCCACCGAGTCATCCATGGTCTAAGTCCACGTCACTGAGCATTACCTGAAAAGGTTAAGAGAAAGGGGGTGAGTTACAAGAACTCAGCGTGTAATTCCCCTTATAAAGCAATCGGGCCCACAATTGCACTTTGGGCCTTAGCCCACACAATATAGCATATTAAAGATGTACGCAATGCAGCCCAGCCCAACCTAGTTTTTCATCCTCTGGGTCTCCTGAATCGCCAAACACTCGTGGCATCAAGCCACTGTGGTCTCAGGCCACTGTGGTCCCAGACCACTTGTGACAGAGTCACAGAATATATAAACGTGGGGCTAACCCACTGTGGTCCCAGACCACTGTGACGATCTCTGATAAATATACGTGGGGCCAACCCACTGTGGTCCCAGACCACTGAGACAAAGTCACTGATAATCATATGTATACGTGGTTCCAAACCACTGTGGTCCCAGACCACTTGTTACAGAGTCACAGAATATCAGTTCCCCTTTCATCATCTCCCAAAACCCATGCAACATAATATCATACTGAGATGAATGCAACATACTTTCAATGTACAAAGTATAATCAATTCATACACACGATATTTAACCATGAATAAGAGTATAACAATCATTATCATCCATTTAGAAGTGTTTCGGTAATTTTTTTCACAAAGGGTAAATCAGTAATTTACCCTCTAGGGGTAAATTTAGTATTTTTACCCACCAAGTGTAATTCGGTAATTTACCCTCTAAGGGTAATTTGGTAATTTCTCAACCCAAGGGTATTTTGGTAATTTTACTGATCAAGGGTATTTTGGTAATTTTGCAACCCCAGACTTAACTACTAATTTGGAGCATACAAATTTAAACTGTCCATCTGCGTCATACTGACTAAATTGACCATAACTCGAGTTATAAAACTCAAAATCTAGATCCGTAAATTTTCCTTGAAACTAGACTCATATATCTTCTAACTGTAATTTTTCCAGAATTTTTGGCCTAGCCATTTAGTACAGTTTATTCCTTAAAATTTCCCTTGTTTCACTGTCTAATGATTTTGACCTCTCTTAACTTAATTTCAAATAACTCACTGTACAGTTTTCATATACTGCCCTAACTTGTTTTCACCATAATTCTCTTTCTACAATTTTATATGATTTTTATAAGACAGATCAGAGAACCACGAAGTCCATCAGAACCAGTCTCACTAAAATTAGCATATCTCAGAATATAAAATTCCTTTTTCTTCTTCGTTTCTTCCATATTAAAATAGACACAGTAAGCTTCAATTTGATATTTTATTTTTCTCCTATTTTTAGTGATTTTTCAAAAACACGTCACTGCTTCTAACCGAAACTATTTTATTACGAAATACGATTACCACTACGATCATATGCACGCCCGAGTGATCACGGATGCCGGTTTTTAGTTTTCTTTGATATTTCGACCGATTAACAGCATATTTCATACAAACTTTCAGAGAAGTGTGAGATTACACACCATTTCAGATATGTATATGGAAGGGTATGAGATTACACACCTTATTCAGAATCCGTAACGCGATGCTCTCCACGGCACCAAAAATATGAGTCAATTATTACGAAGGATAGGTGATCAGGCAATTTGATTCCTATTGTGACCGATTAGTCCAAACTATTAATCCATTTAGCAACCAATCGAATAATGAACGATATCAAATAATCCATAAAGAATTCCTTACCTTGTTGACATTGGATTTGATTTCCACCGCTTGACTTATGGCTAGAATGGTACACAGCCACCCACTTAGAACACGATTTAATCGAAGAAAAGAGTGTCTACCTAAATGAGAAAGAATTTATGAAAGAGTGATTGTGGATTGAGAGTTTAGGCAAAACAAGGGAGAAAGATGAGCAAATGTGCTAGAGTGTTGACCAAATTTCTATCTATAAATTTCTATCCAAACTTCTCACCTGAATTCCCATAAATTTTCTTCTTTTTTTTTATCCACCTACTCCACTCTCCAAATTCTTTTATTTCTTTTTCATCCACCTACTCCACTCCTCAAATTCTTTTATTTCTTTTTCATCCACCTACTCCACTCCTCAAATTCTTTTATTTCTTTCCTTTCTTTTTCCTTATTTTCCTCCTTACCTTATCTTTTTAGTCATCATTTCATTTTTTTTCTTTTATTTCTTTCCTTTAATAATATTGGTTGACACTCACAAAAAAAAATAAAAACCAAAATTTGCAAAAGATGGGATTTGAACCCCTTCCCTCCAATCTCTCCACTTGATGCCATAACCTCTTTACTAATAGTTCATTTATGATAACAATTTACTCACTTATTTCCATAAGCTTTGATGCCTCTTACTATCTCTCTTTAATAGGCTTAAACACAAACTTTCATTAAGGCCCAACTTGAACCTGAAACTTCATAGAACCCCGTAACTTTCTAAAATCATCTTCTTAATAAGTCCAACTTGAAATAATATCATTCTCTTGTTCTCAAGAAATTAAACACTCTTACGCCCAAGGCCCAATGGCCCAATCCTACTAGGCCCAATTTCGGGATGTTACATTTTTGATGGTTAAGGATTTTGTTTTTGTAGGAAAAGACGCTGAATCAGTGAACGTTGCTTCAACGACGTAAATCGTGTGTGTAGTTGTTTTCACTTGTGGTAAGTTTGATTGTGCCACTCGGTTTTTGTGTTAATGAAAGCATAAATTGGTTACTAATAAGTCATTGGAATGTTATCTTTATGTTCTAGTAGGCTCGAGATTGCTGTAGCATCTAAACCGAATCAGGTGTGTTCCGAAACGCAGAAAATCAAGCTTCAATGAAAGCCGAAAAATCATTCTATCTATGCCACATGGGCGCATGTCCGACCGTGTGGTTGGCTGTGTGCGAGACACTGCCGTATGTTTGATGAGGGCATGGACGTGCGCAAGACACGGCCGTGTGGTGGTGTGGGTGTGGTCATGTGGGACACACGGGCTAGGCCAAGTAGGGCGTGTGGGCCACACGAGGGTGTGGGTTTTAGGCCAGGCCGTGTGGGCCACACGGGCAAGGCCGGTCTGGGCGTGTGGGTTGCATGGGCTTGTGGGAGCACACCGAGAAGCCATACGGGCATGTGGGCCTGTAATTCTGAAATCTTACCTAGGGTCGCATGGTTCATTCCGCTCAACTGTGGGCCTACTGTAGGGTCAATAAGGGAAAACCGAACCCTCAGTTATGTGATCTGATATTATGATAGGCTGCCTTCTGTAAGATTCTGATATGTATATATATTTTATTTAAAGTATATATATGCTATCTGTATATAAGCATGTTATGCATGATATTACTGTATCTGTTATTTTTGTATTTGTGATTGGGTGGATTTTGCATATGTGGAGGAAGTGATCTGTACAGCGACACTTCGCTTATATTCTGGCAGCTTGACTACATAATATCTGTAATATGCCGTATTGACACTATATGGTGTGATGGGATGGTCGGAGATGGTGTGTAGAGGTTAGGGGTAGGATTCTGCATATCTGTATTGCTTATCTGATTCTGTTATCTGTATCTAAAATGGACACGAGTCCGAATTTGTATTTGACTGTATATAAGATTTTTGTATGTATTGCATGTCTAGTTCTGCTGTGTTACACACTGAGTTTACGAAAACTCACATATGTTTATTTGTTCTGTTCAGGTAATCCATAGACTTAGACGGATCAATGTGACGGAGCCTCACGGTGACCACGAGTTCGTAAACTGCATAAGATTATGGTTCTTATTTTAATTTTAATTTAAGGATTAATTCTAGGAGTTTTGTAATAATTGGACTCTCCGGACTATTTGGTTTAATTTTGGGATTTAGATTTTCGTTTTAACACTTTATTCGCGACGGTTCTCTGAAACAAAGTTTTACCAAAAAAAATTTTTTGATGATTTTTTTATGCATTTTATAATTTTTTTATGATTTTTATAAAATTTTATAATTTTTACTTTTTACGATTTTTATAAAAATTATAAATATAAGAATTAAATAAAATATTTTGTTATCATTTCAACTAAAAAATTATTTTTATATTTTTATATATTTTAATTTTATTAGATAAATTGTTTCACTATATATTATAAAATAATGAATGATGGTGCGGGTTTTTTACCAAAAGAATACAAAAAAATAAAAAAAAATTCCAAAATGGTATAGGAAATCTATTATGTACCAAAATGGTACAAATGGGGTGGTGCCGCCTGTGGCACACCCTCAACCACCCTTTTCTGTTTTTTTTCTAGCAGTTTTTTTGAGGGACCTATTATGTAATTTTTTCAGTTTGGAGAAAAGGAAGGGAAAGGGTGCTGTCTGCCACACCCAACTTTAAATTTGAATAATTGCCTTCTAAGCCCTCCCTATTTATTATTATTTTTTATTCTCCTTCAACTCACTATATTGTGTTTAAACAAACCATTAATCTATTTTTGTAGTTAAATAAGTCCTTTACTTATGGTTTTTACTCATAAAATTTAAAAACTTGTTGATTAAATTAAATATATATTTTTTATTTAATAAATTATTCTCATCAAATTTACATCAACATAAGATGTTAATTAGTTTATATTTTTTAAATAGCTTTAGTTTAATGTTAAAATAGCTTTACTTTAGCTTTACTTTACACAATTAACAATACTTCACTCTTAGGGCACATGTTTGGAAATTGTAAACATTATGATATACATTTTTGGACTCTTCAAATTTTATATATGCATAGATTTAATAGTTATTATTATATTACTAAGAGTAATTGATATTATATTATTAATAATATCTATTTATATATTTAAATTAAATATTACAAATAATTTAGATATTTAAAATTTATATGTCATCTATCATTATATTAAATTATTTAAATTTTTTATTTACTTTCCATCATTATATCTAAAATAGATATTTTAACTTTCAACGGTAATTTTACGATAATATTATTAAACACTTGAAATCAACATATTACACTTTTTTATAACACTTTTTCAAAATGATAAGTATCATTTTCTTTTTTTTCTTTTATGATTTAAAGCTTTATTTGTTTTTAACGTTGAATATCTTATACTACAACTATTGTTATACTTTTTTCTTGCAAAGATGAAGTCGAAAATTTTATGTCATGGGATTGAAATAAATTTATAAAATATAGGAAGGGTGCAAAGCTAAAATTTTATGATAAATTTCTTAAAATTATATATTAAATTTTAGGAGGATTAAAATATTATTTTACTACAAAATTAAAAAGGTTTCAATTGAATTATTATTTTTGGGAGGGGATAAAATTGAAAATTTTCTAATTATCTAGAGAGGGGGAGCAAAGACTCTATCTGCCACTTTGTCCTATTCTCATATTTACGTAACACATTATCATTTTTGTGTTTTTGAAATTTAATCAACAAGTTTTTAAATTTTATGAGTAAAAACTATAAATAAAGGGCTTATTTAACTACAAAAACAGATTAATGGTTTGTTTAAACACAATATAGTGAGTTGAAAGGGAATAAATAATAATAATAAATAGGGATGGCTTAGAAGACAATTATTAAATTTAAAGTTGGGTGTGACAGGCGGTACCCTTTCCTTTCCTTTTCACAAAACTGGAAAAATTGCATAATAGATCCCTTAAAAAAACTGCTGAAAAAAAAACAGAAAAGGGTGGTTGAGGGTGTGCCACAGGCGGCACCAAAGGTGCCAGTGGCAAAGGCGGCACCAAAGGTACCAATGGCTGAGCCGACACCACCCTTTTATACCATTTTGGTACATAATAGATTTCCTACACCATTTTGAATTTTATTTTATTTTTTTTATTCTTTTGATAAAAAACCCATGATGGTGCTGTTGAAGGTAGCGTAGGTCGCAATACTTGTTATGTCGTTACTTGAATTTATATGCTATTCTATGTTTGGTTCAATGCAGCCATTATTCAAAGGGGTCCACTGTTTCATTTGTTTGGTTGATTTTCTTTGTTGAATTGTTCATTCATCTTTCATTTGATAATTAAGCTATCAAGTCAATACAATTCAATTATTATCAAGTTTTTGTGTGTTTTACAATTTAATCCTTTTTATTCAATTAATTAACTAAACATTAAAATATTTTCACCAAAATTTAATACGACTCTAATGTAACTCCATAAACATTAATTAAATAGTAAAACATGAACTCACGTATCGAAATTATGGTCTTAAAATCACTATTTCTGACACCACTAAAAAATGAGACATTATAGATTAAGTTAATTTGACGAGTCAACTTGATACCAAATCAATCAAAAAAAATTATTAAAATAATCTTTCATATTTTAAATAAAGTATATTATTATTATTATTATAATATTTTAATCTTTTAAATATATATAAATATATGATTTCTACATGCAGTCGAAATAGTAGGCCAAGAAAGAAGCTAACAACATTTGTTTTTGTGGTTACTTGAATTTATATACTATTCCATGTTTGGTTCAATGCATGCAGCGGGTCCACTGTTTCATTCGTTCGGTTCATTTTCTTTGTTGAATGGTCCACTCATCATTCTACGACTATTTCTTGACCCATTCAGCCACCCACCCTTTGAACCGCATTTTTCATTTCAGTTCCAAAATGGTCCTTCTTCTTTGCAAAATTATAACCACCTTCTCTTTTATTAAGGAAATAAAACATATTTCCTTTTTTTTTTTCCTCCAAATATATTATTTCTCATTCACATATATATATTTCTCATATTTTTTCATAACAATACATTAAATAAGGTTTTTTTATTTATAAAAATCACCTTAAAATTTTGATTAATTATAAAAAGATCAACTTTTTTATTATATACGTAAATAACCTAAAATGAATAGTGAAAGTTAGTGGAGTCAAAGAGATTGGCGCCACTAACATGCCATATTAGCCATTACAATAAAAAAAATCAATTATTTTGATAAAGTCATAAAGAACGACGCCACCTATATAAACATCAAGGAAATATTAATATTTCTCAATAATTTAGGATTAAAAAATAAATAATGGTGGCAGAGTCATAGAGAATGGTGTCACCACTTTAATGTGTTAGGTTTTTTTTCTTTTTTAATTTAAAAATAAAAATAATATTTTATTTAGTGGAGTTATAAAAAATGATGCTAATGTGTCAAGTTTTTTTTAAATGTGTTTTTTTTTTTACAATTTAAATTTAAATTTGATGTTTTATTTAGTTGAGCCATATAAAATGACAACAACAGTGTCAGAAATTTTTTTTAGTGTAAAAGTGAAATTATTATTTTATTAGGTGATACATAAAGACTTGAGCCACCACCTTCCACAATTTTTTTCATAGTTTCTTTTTAAATTATTTTTTTTTAAAATAAAAAAATTTGATGGTGTCATTGAGATTGGCGTGACCATTATAAAAATGATTATTTATGTGTTTTGGTGGAATCATTCTCTATGATATAACCACATGGTGGTGCTACATATATAGATCTTGTCGGCATTCTTGTAAAAGTTGAACTTGAAAAGAAAAGAGAAATTAGTGTATTTAGTAGGAGAGTTCAAAAATTGTGGTGAAGATGAATAACTTCAGAAATCAGCCTTTATTGATACTAAACCTTATTTTTAATGTTATTAATTATTATAATTTCAAAAATTATTAAAATGTTATTTACTTTTTAAACATAAAATAATATTTACTTAAACTAATGGATTCACTTATCGAAATAAAACTTAATTGGTTTTACATTCTTCCGTAATTTTTTACATGATTAATAATTTAAGATTCCAATTGTCATATTCTACGCTTCATTTATATAAATTATGTATGTTAAGTTTGGCATAAATTAAATATTTCTAATTATTCGTTTTATGTAAAAAAAATAGACCATTAAATATCTATTAATATAAACAATATTTTAGATCAATATGATAGAGATGTCAAATTGATTAAAAAATTTACATGCATGATAAGTACAAATATATTGATAATTTCAAAGGTTGTATTTTTAAAGTATTAATCGTATAAAAAAATTATGGAAGGGTGTAAAATCACAAGTTTTATATTGGTGTAAATGGATCCCTCCCCCAATATAAAGAAATTGTTTTTTTTTAATTAAGGATAAAATTGCCATTTTAACATATTCCTTATCTATTCTACAATATTATTAAACATAATGATAAATTTAACCCTCAACGTTTATATTTTTATCACTTTGGCCCTTATTCTTTTTTTTATAGTTAAATTTGACCTTTGACCTTTAAAGAAAAAAGTCAAATTACATTTTTTTATACGAAATTATAACAAACATTAATTTTTAATGTTATTGGCTTGACAACTTACATGACAATTCAAGTACATGTCATGCTAATCTAACATCATTTGTCTCATATGTCACATCAATAAATAATTCAAAAATTATAAAATTAAAATTAAAATATATAAAAGTTCATAAAAAAATTTAAAAAATGGTACAGGCTGTGTTTGAAAGTTTAATATTTTAATTAGTATTTTCGTTAAAAAATATCATTTCGACTCTTTTCAAAATGTTGATGGTCAAATTTGATTCTTTTTAAAAAGTTGAAGGCCAAATTTAGCTAAATAAAAAGAATAAGAGTCAAATTGACAAAAGATATAAATATTAAGAGCTAAATTTGATTATGCCATATTATTTTACTCAACCGAACAAAGTAATGTTATTACATGTCTATTTCATTCCATCTAACCAAACTATTGTTATAGTTATTACATCCCGTAACACTTTTATTTCATTCCTACAGAATAAATTTCATTACAGTTCTTTTTCATTCCAGTGAACCAAACATATGATAAGTGGTTGATTGAATTGACTTTACCAATCAATTGTGTTTATATATATATATACTATAAAAAAAAGTAGAAAAATACACTATTTGAGCCTAAAGATAATTCCCTTTGCCCGGGGAAGGTGTACGCTTCAAACTGCTAAAGCTGTACCTAGACAAGTACATAGCTCAGGGCTCAGGCCTGTGTCGAGAAAACGTGGCGTGCTTCTGAATATTTTCAAAAAGCAGTAGCACACAGTGATGATATCTTAAGAAAAGCCGCAGCTAAAACTACAGGATTTTGGGGAAGGGAAATAGCCAAACTTGTGGTTAGGGTTGAAGGTGTTTATGGGAGTGAGAAATGTGTGCTTGACCCTATCCTACTTCGTGAAGTGGTGGATTATAAGATTGCAGAACATCAAAGGGGAAGAAAACTGGCTGCTGTCGATAAAGGGTCCAAATCGTGTGATCCAATTAATAGTCACTATTTTCAAGTTGGTACTGGCATACCAGGGAAGAGTCTTAGCACTTTCCTACTGAGCTTTAACATATTCGATGCTGAAGTTGGTCGTAGGTTTATTATTTGTTTAATTTGTTTCTGAACTGAGAGGGGCCGATGGAGTTAACTGACCCTAGCAGAATGCAATTCCAATGCAACATGAAATGTGCTTTCAGAAACCCAATGCCTGCCTCGATTTAGGTTCTAACTACTTAGCGGGTCTTTGTTTTATAAGCTTAGGACAAAATTTGTATCAACAATTCAATCCTAGTGCAAGTAAAATTGAGTTTACTTGTGTTAAATATTGCCAAGTCTAGCAAAACTCTGAGCTACACCGATAGTCATCAGTTTCTACCAAAGAACTTAAAAGGGGCGTGGTGTAGTATCCTGGGTGGGAGGAAACTCTTTTTTATAGTTTTCATTTCTTTTATGTACAATTAACCTTCTTAAAAACATTGTCAGTATAACTTAAAAGTAAGTTCCCAAAATATCAAACATGCATGCACTCTCTTGCACTTGTCGAATGAACAATATAGGTATAGTCTTCACATGCAAATGTGAAAGGGCTTTCATGTCTCCTCGATCTCACTATGATTACTGATAAGAAGGAATAAGTAAGAAAATAAATCAAGCTTGGAAATATATGATATTAACTCAATTATGCAAATGGAAGATTAGACCATAGGTGTTCAAATTTACTTTCGAAGTATTTTCTCAAATGAGAACTTCAAACACTTATTATGTGAAAAAGAAAAAAAAAACATCACACTAAAATGGGTTCATCAAATTTGTTACCAAAAAGCTGAAACAGAGAAAATTGCCCCATGGGTACAGCAAAATAACAATTGTCCCAACAACCTGAGAAGAACATAACAAGTAAATTCTAGTGATGGTGCTCTTGATAGTAGCGTAGGCCGCAATACTTGCATACAGCAGGCTCTTTCAAGTCAAGGCATATGAATTCAATTGGGTGTCCCAAAGCAGGATCATTATCTAAAACCAAATACCAACAAAGACCAGGAAAACTTGTGTATCAGCTTAAAGATTCATGCAACATTATGTAGGGTTTATGATCTTATGTATTTATTTATGCCTTGGATTTTTCTTAGTTTTACCTGTCAGTGAGCAAAGTTTAGATGAGTTAAAATTAATTATTTATCTTTAGAGAATAACAAAATGGATGACTTCACTTGATTTGAATCTACATTTCAGTTAACACATCTTAGCCATTTGCTCTTTTATAAAATATGATTTTAGGTTACCTATTGTGCCAGTACATAATTTAACTACTAACAAGCTTGTTCCCTGAGTACGAAGGAAAATAAGGATCAGGACTAACCTCCTTCACAAGCTACAATCCGGCCTTCAACCTTGATCGGAGGGACTTCATTGATCAACTCCATAGGAGATTTCTTGCTTGAATCCTGCAAATTTGGAAAAAGAAAACAACAAAATAAAATAAATAAGAAAGCTTAATTTCTTCATTTCATTGCCCTCTTGTATTTTGGGAGGCAAAGGCCAATCGATTAATGATCGTTTTATGCATGATCAGAAACATACTTACTAAGTTATTGGACTGGACTTTACCCTAACATTAACCATTTTTCTTAAGCACTTATAGGCATGACAAATTAACGAAAGTTACAAGGTAACCATGTTGAGACACACCTATTCTTACGCCAAATCCATGTCTATGAACCAAGGTATTCATGCATATGGTTAAAGTAAAAAGCAGTATAATCAAGGCTATTTAACACTTTAAAGCTTTCTCCAAAATCGAAGTACTAAATTAGTGAGAAACAAAGATTCCATATATAAAACCAGAAAACATCTGCAGAGTATTCTATTTTTGTAACAAAAAATAATCAACGCATAAAAGCCACTTCATGTGCTTCAAAACGTAGGTAACTATAATCTGCCAGCATCTTCAATAATTCAAATTACCCAACAGGATGTAGAACACTTCAACAGGTAGACTCGAAAAATTAATTAAAAAGGGCTTCAAGCCTTCAGCGTACTCAATTTACAGAGTTAAGCACCAAAACAATAAAAATATAAGGAAATTGCTGGATAAATAACTAGATAATCCGTCAAAGACAACAGTTTCCAATTTTTAGTAAAACTTTCTTTTAAGAAAGTAAAATTACTTATTTTTTCTTTTCCGACAACCAAAATTTATGCTTGTCAGCTAAAATCAACGAAATCAAACATATTATTACGTCAAGAACCTGATAAAGAAATTCAGATTTAGATTCTACAAGAATGTTAAAAACCAGAATGGAATATCAATTAAAGTTCCTATATTCATTTGTTTATAATAGTTTCAAGTAAAGCCCATAAAGGCCTAAAGGATAATCCCAATCTTCCATAAATTTCAGCAGAAAATGGATAAAAAAAAAAGAGTGAAAATCTGGGATTAAGTACCTGCATCCATTTCGCAGTGTGATTGCTGATTTGGCTGCTAACAAGGCTGAAATTACGAGTCGTAGATCCCAAATACGATGACCTAATTAGGGTTTTCAGAACACCCGAATACGCCATTTTTTTTTAAAAAAAAAGGGGAAATTTTCTTTTTTTCTTTTTTCTGGGTAATGAAATTCGAAGCTCGCCGGGGGGGGGGTGGAGATTCGAAAGAGCTAAAATATTGGTTAAAGGGCCTTCAAACGAAGATTGTTAAGCTGGGTCTTTGTGGATGGACGCTAAGCCCATTCTAAACATCAAATTAGCAAAATGCAAACAAAGCACAGTTTATATTTGAAAAGATATTATATCAACTTGTGTGTGACTCAATTGTAAACGTATTTATTGATACATGATATTAACGAAGATGGAGAGGGGGTTAGCGTCAAGGAAGTCCGATTTGCTTTTGTTGGGTCCGAAAGTCGGAAAAGTAAGGAGGCTAGGCTAAGGTGGTTAAGAACTTAGAATCTTAGAGTTTTGAGAGATGGTAAGAGCATTTATAGAAGTGATGGTTCTCATATGATCTCTTATTGAGGAGAGTGTACTTATTTGTAGTGGGTGGCCTAACAAAGGGTCTAACTAATTGGCTAAGGACAGATGGTCCCTCTCGTGGATTATACAAAGTATGTGGGTAGTCGGTCATTGAGTGACCATTCTGACGGTATAAAGTTGAGGGTCATTCATGGGTGTTTCTCTACTCACTTCTCATATTTTCATGTGTCTCACTCAAATTAGGGTTTAAGAATCAAATGTAAGTTTGTATTTGTCGTAGGAAGACTATTTTTTTCTTTTTATTACATATTCAAGTTGTTTATATAGTAATATGCATGTTAAATTTAAATTGTTGACTAGACTGACAAAATGACTTGATTAATATAAGATTAAAACATAAAACATTAATCTTTTACGTAAGAAGTAATTAATATTTTGTGTAAATTACAAAATACAGAAAAAGTGGGGATCTCTGAGGAGGCAGTGGCCATGAGTCATTGAGAAATTCGATTCAAGAAGACAACTTGACTGCTCTAGCCGACACTCACATTCACAGAAGTGATAAGGAAGCTGCTTAGATTTTAATTCCTGGTAAGAACTCGGAGAATACAAGGGAAATGTTCAAAGATGGGTTGCAATCCAAAGATGCCATTGAAATTGAGCCCAATAATGGGATGGAAGGAGACTCTAGAATGGACAATGTAAATGTTGGCCTTAACTTTTGAAGGCCCATCTGGTGAGTTACGGATCCGGATAATGACTGTTTAATGGGTCATGAGCATGATGACTTGGATGAGGCTCTATTGTCAGCCATAACCAAAACTAAGGTGAGGAAGATTCGGTCAACAACTGGGTATATGTGAGGCCCAGATAATTACAAAGAGAGGAATAGGGAGACCGACTAAGAAGAAGAAGAAAGGGTCTGGGAAGTGGCCAAAACAATCCAAAGTGGTGAACGACTCGCTCTCCGACTCAGATCTCATCGATCGAAGGAGAGTCATCCGTAAAGAAGCTGAGGAAGCTTGGGAAATGGGAAAAATCTTGGGTCTGAGGGCTAGCTGCAGCGATGAGGTTGCTAGTTCAGAATTCATAAGGCTGGAAGAAACGAGGGACTTGTAGAGTAAGGGATTTTGGTAAACTCTTGGGGCTTCAAGTAAGGGGAATTGAAGAAGAGGTTGTGAGAGAGTTGTTTTGCTATTGCAGAGAGGCCAGCCTTGATGTAGGACGTTGGGGGAACTTGAAAGTTCGGGTTTGAAAGAGGTGTCATTGTTCTTTAATGGAAGGGTCTATCAAAATTTTGATTGTGTACTGGTCAAATTTTTGTCCTTGTGAGATTGAGGAGCAAAAAGGTATTTGATTTATGTTGTGAATATGAATGTCAGCGTTGGTATCATGTTGTGCTTTGGGGTGAAGACTTTTTTTTTTCTTCTTCTTATTTGATGAGTCGAACAGTTTTAATGGTTTTACCAACGAATGGAAATTGAATTGCAG
The DNA here is from genome assembly GCA_005393395.2 of Gossypium australe. Classification (NCBI taxonomy): domain Eukaryota; kingdom Viridiplantae; phylum Streptophyta; class Magnoliopsida; order Malvales; family Malvaceae; genus Gossypium; species Gossypium australe. Next base: position 141,628,678 of record CM016626.1, on the reverse strand, counting down.
TGGTTGACTCTCATTAAGGGTCTTTTTAGCAGAGATATTATATATTCTCCCCCGATCATGTGTTGAAGTCCTCTCGACTGATATGTTTTTATGCCAATGAAGTTGTATATGGAAGGTTCAGCCTTTGAAGCTTTAGAGAGAGTGACGACAGAATTGTACCAAAATGTTGCTACATCTTTTATGTGAGGCGTTTATTGGGGCTCTGTGGTGATTTTGGCTATGATGCTTTTGCTGTTTGAGGCGAGGACTGATCCTATTTTTGGTTTATTCATGCTTGAAGAGCTTGTTTTCCTTGTATTGGAAGCAATCTGATTTTGAGGCGAAGATGGTATTGAAATTGATTAGGAACATGATGGTTTTTTTAAATGAGCATCAGCCTTGGAAGTGATGGTGATATCTAGCTTAGTTGAGGTTTTGGCTTCTCAGTATAATTTGTTGCTTAATTCTCTTTGCTTGGTGTTTCTATGGTGTTTTTTTTTAGGCGATCTGTAGCTTTGAAATTTCTAATTTATTAATACTATTATTAATTTAACCAGAAAAAAAAAACATAACTACACAAATACACAAATTGAATAATGTTTTATATAAGATTAATTGCGCAATATTAAAATTTCCATCAAAGTTGATTTCGTGTAGGACATTTGATGACTACTTACAAATCAATATGCCAGTCTTGGTCTGCCATGTTCCCTATTTTTTATACGAAATTAGCCACCCAGCACTTCACTTACAAATGAGAAAAAGCCTGGTTCACTTTTTCTACATAAATAGACAAAAATGCTTATGTATGCCCTTATGTCATCTGCTCAATCCTTTCTTTTGCTTGCCTTTTTCTTTTCTTTTGTACATACAATATAAATAAATTAAAATATCTTAAACATCAAAATTTATATCAGTATATAAAATCAGATTTATGGTTTAGTTTTTGACAGTTTCGATGGCGAGTCCTACTCAAGAGGAGCAGCAGATTCACTTTGTGGTGTTTCCCTTCATGTCTCAAGGCCATATGACCCCTATGATTGACATTGCTAGATTGCTGGCACAGCGAGGCGTGATCGTAACCATCATTACAACGCCTAAAAACGCAGCTAGGTTCAAGGCAATCCTCGATCGTGCCGTGGAATCGGGGCTCTTCATCCGTCTACTTGAGTTACAGTTTCCATGTGCTGCATTTGGATTGCCAGAAGGGTGCGAGAGCTTCGACATGCTGCCTTCCTTTAGCTTAGCCTTGAATTTCTACCAAGCTGCGGACGCGCTTGAAACGCCAGTTAAAAAACTGTTCCCTGAGCTAACGCCAAGCCCCACCTGTATCCTTTCTGATGTGTTGTTTCCGTTCACCCTCGACATTGCCAACCAGTTTCAGATTCCGAGGATCGTGTTCCATGGAGTTTGTTGCTTTCGTCTTGTTTGTCTCCATAATTTACGCATCTCCAACGTTCTTGACCACGTTTCCTCACAGACGGAGTACTTCGTCGTGCCTAACATGCCCCACAAAGTTGAGTTCACTAAATGCCAGATCACACAAGTTATGGCTGAAAACCTCAAGCCATTTTCGGAGGGACGGAAGAAGGCGGATCTCGAGTCTTACGGTGTCATCGTAAACTCTTTCGAAGAGATGGAGCCTGAATATGTTAAGGAATACAAGAAGACAAGGGAGGACAAAGTATGGTGCATTGGTCCGGTTTCTCTATGTAACAAGGATGCCATGGATAAAGCTCAGAGAGGCAACAAGGCCCCGGTTGATGAGCAACAGCTATTGGGATGGCTTGATTCTCAAAAACCAGGTACCGTAATCTATGCCTGTCTGGGAAGCATATCGAACTTGACGCCCTCACAATTGATACAACTCGGTTTAGGGCTAGAGGCGTCGAATAGGCCGTTTATTTGGGTTATAAGAGGAAGTGATGCATCGAATGATGTAGACACCTGGATTTCAGAGGATGGTTTCGAGGAAAGAACGAAAGCAAGAGGGCTTGTGATCCGGGGTTGGGCACCGCAAGTACTAATACTGTCGCATCAGGCCATCGGAGGGTTCTTAACTCATTGCGGTTGGAACTCAACAATCGAAGGCATCTCTGCCGGTGTTCCATTGATAACTTGGCCCTTATTTGCAGATCAGTTTGCCAATGAGAAACTGGCTGTACAAATAGTTGAAATCGGAGTGAGGGTGGGAGTAGAGGAGCCAATGAGGTGGGGAGAAGAAGAGAAAATTGGAGTATTAGTGAAGAAAGAAGATGTTAAAGAGGCTATTGAAAAGCTGATGGATGAAGGAGAGGAAGGAGAAGAGAGAAGAAAACGAGCTAAGAGACTTGGAGAGATGGCAAATAAGGCCGTTGAGATAGGGGGATCTTCTCACCTCCACATTTCACGGTTAATCCAAGATATCAGGCAAAGGGCTAATGACAGGAAGCAACTTAGCACCTGAAATAAAGCGGCAACCTCATATCTCCATACCCCAAAGAGCTTAAGGAGTTACTTCATGGTCACTTATATGAATCCCTATGTATGCTTTACCTGAGAAATATAATTGTAAAATGCAAATGGCCCAATCTCAAGAAAAATGAACGGAGTACAAATCACAGCACATGTATGAACTTCATCCACCATGTGAACTTCCTCCCTATAAGACAACTTAAAAAGCAACACCACCACCATGTGAACTTCATATTATCACTTATATCAACTTCCCCATAAGTGCATAATTTATCAATTTATTTATAATATTTCTCCCATTGAATTATACTATTTATGTTGTTGATTATATTATTTATATTTTATTTGTTACTGATTTATGGAATAATTAGAAAGAAGAGCTTAAATTTTATTTTTGAAGTTTTTGCAGTTTGGACTTTCGACACAGTGCGGTTTTAGTGTTTTGGCTATAACTTGAGCTATAAACCTCCATTTTGGGTCCATATTTTGATTCGAAGGGAATTGAAAGATTTAGCTAAATTTATTTTATGGATTGAAGCTAAAAAATGTCCGGAAGACATCTGAAAACGGCCTGAAAGTTTGATGCAAAAATTACCAAAATATCTTAAAAAAATTTGCTTTATTAAATTAATGTGACTTTTGTATTTTTTTTCCATTATATTATTTTTTTTCCTATAAATAGACATTATTAGGTTAAGATAGAGAGACCAGACATAGCCGCCTTTGTTTTATTTTGTTTTTGCATTTTATTTTCTTTCTAAGTTTCTAAAGCCTCTTTTTTAACCGAAGGTTAATCGAAGTTTGATTTCATAAATTCATGAGATTTATTTATGCTTTTGCTCTTCTTTGTTCTTTGGTATTCATGCATCTTCTGTTTTAATTACAACTGCTCAGGTTTGATAAATATTCGACTGATATTTGATAGCGTAGAATAGTTGTTTTGTCAATTGGAATAATTAAATCTATAATTGTTTAATTCATTTTAATACTAGTGAAAATTTGCATAACTCGTTTATGTGGTAGTTTATATTTATGTGATGTGGATGTCTGATCTAGCTTAAATTAACCCCATTGAGGAGAGTTTGTTGGTTAGAATTAGGTCTCTCTCGTTCTTAACATTGCCGGTAAGTTAATCTTGAGTGTTGAGTTACAAGGTTATTTATCAATTAGAGAAGTAATTTTAAACGAGTTGCCTCTTGGTTACTGAACAGGTAAGGAGAGATTCATTGCTCGGTGCTAAGTCGACAACTAGAATTAATTTATTAAAGGCATTTAAGACACCCTTGCGTCGATGATCAAATCTACGAATCAAACAAAGATTTTACCTTTGGTTAGAGTTTCTTCTCATTAATTTTCTTTTGCTTTATTTATGATATCTTTTTACTTTGTTTTAATTTCAAACCCCCTTTTAATTTTATTTTTATCAAAGAAATAAAATTACCACTGGTCTTTGCGGATACAATCCTACTTGTTGCTTTCTACTAATTTATATTTTTCAAGTAAGTTTTATTTTTGTAGGTCTTAACAGCCTAAAAAAATTTTGGCGCCGTTGTTGGGGGTCGATGTCAATAAATTTATTTCCTTTTTATTTCTCGTTTTACTTTTACTTTATTTTAGTTTTAGTTCTTTTTCTTTAATTTAGTTTTTATTTCTCTTTATGTCTCGAGCTTTTCGTACATGTAAACTCGTGTACGATCCAAAGATTGCGAGAACACCAAGAAGGATGACAAGGGAAACAAGAATAAAGCGAAACCCATTGTTTGTTGTTGCTGAGTTAGATATTGATAATAAGTCATTTTTACCATCTAATGAAATTGAGATCATTGAAATCAAGAATTTATGAATAATAGAACTTAAGAGAATTAACTGCATCGATAGCAAATCAACAACCGCTCTACATTCAATATCCCGAACTTGAGGTACCTTTTGAACTGAAATCTGATTTAATTCACTTACTTCCTACTTTTTATGGTTTTCAGAACGAAGATCCTCATAAACATTTAAAAAAGTTTCTTTTGGTTTGTTCCATTATAAGATCTCAAGGCGTAATTAAAGAGAAAATCAGGTTAGAATTTTTTCCTTTTTCACTAGCGGATAAAGTAAATGATTGACTCTATTATTTACCTTCCAGAATTGTTTATACGTGGAAGAGAAGGTAATATAAATTTTTTCATGCTTCACGTGCTACTTCTATCAAGAAAGAGATTTGCGGAATCAAACAAAAAGACATGGAAAACCTTTATGAATATCAGCAATTTAAACAATTGTGTATAAGTTGCCCACAACATGGAATTTCAGAACAATTGCTTATCCATTATTTCTACAAAGGACTTCTATTGATGGAGCAAAAGATGATGGATGATGGATGAATGCTGCAAGCGGTGGTGCTTTAGTAAACAAAACTCCTTGTGAGGCTTGAGAACTAATTTTAGTCATGGCTGCTATTTGCAACAATTTGGTTTCTGACAGGATGTACTGTAACACTCTTAACCTATCTCCATCGTCGGATTAGGGTTATAAAGTGTTACCGTACAATAGGAAACATTTAATAATTTAAATCATATTATAAATCATTCATACACATGCATATTGACCTTAAATCGAGCCCTCGGGGCCTTGAAAATAGCTTAGAAGCAAATCGGACCAATTTGAAATAATTTGGAAAGTTTAAGAAAAAGTTGCAAAATTTGCAAAACAAGGGTCACACGGCTATGTGCCTCGGCTGAGTCACACGCCCGTGTGGACCCAAAATGAACCTTAAACAACAAGTTTACCAATTCAAGTAGGGGCGAAGCTAGAACAATATTTTAGGGGGGCCGGATGAAATTTTAATTTTTTATAGTTTATATCTTTATAATTTGTAAAGGACTAAATCGAATTTTTATAATTTTAGGGGGGCCAAAGTGTAATTTTACCTTTACTAATTTAAAAATTTTAAAATATTTCAAGGGCCTAAATTGAAATTTTACATTTTAGGGGAGCCGGGGCCCATGCCAGCCCCTCATGGCTACGCCCTTGAATTCAAGCTTACTTGGACTTTAAGTAATCCATGTGCCAACCAAAAGACCTATTCAAAGTGACATTAAACAAGCTCAAAACATGTTAAAACAACCATCCTAAGTGCCTAACCAATGCATCCTCATTGATACCACAAGAATATACAATTATACATCAAAATGAATAATAACTCACAACTTATCAATTTAAAAGTTTAATACCTAATCAATGTGCCCAGGGGCGTAGCCAGGGGGCTGGCATGGGCCCCTGCCCCCCCTAAAATGTAAAATTTCTATTTAGGCCCTTGAAATTTTAAAAAAAAATTTAAATTAGTAAAGGTAAAATTGCACTTTGCCCCCTAAAATTATAAAAATTCAATTTAGTCCCTTACAAATTATAAAGATATAAACTATAAAAAATTAAAATTTCATCCGGTCCCCCTAAAATATTGTTCTGGCTTCGCCCCTGAATGTGCCTATCATAAGCACATTAAACACAACATTCCATTAACATATACCGTATTTTTTTTGCATTAAGACATCTTACCTCATACACATGTATCATATAAGTTAACTCTTTACACTTAAAATTATACTTAACATTTACATATTCGAAACATTAGTAATGACATACAATCTTATTACATGCCATATAATCCAAAATGAACGTTCCAAAAACTATCAAAATTTATAGATAGTATGACTCGAGTGCCGATCCGACCGTCCAACCTTCAAAGTATCTACAAGAACAAAGAATAACAGAAGTAAGCTCATTGAAGTTTAGTAAGTTCGACGTATTAAAACTATAAATCTTACTGAAATAAGTACAACAAATCAAATAATAATATAACCATATGTGTTCCCTGTCATCCACAATCTCAACCGGTGAATCATAAAATTTAATTCAAAATGCAAATATATGACAAATCCATCAAAATCACTAAATAAGTTACCTTATTAAGATTTACAATTCGATGAATGAATTATGGATAAGAGTACATCGATAATCCAACCAAAACACACCAGATGCTCATAAGAGCTAATCCATCCGAAACACATCAGATGCTCATAATAGCTAATACATTTGAAACACACCAATGGCTCTGAAAAGCTAGTCCAATCGAAAACACACCAAAACAGAGAGTATAACACAAGGGTTTGCAACAAATACTGTTGCAACAAATACTGAATCTCGATCCACTCGGGAAACAGTCTCTACAATAATCTTCACTCTAATCCCCCATAACACACCATATCTCGATTGTACTTTACCCCGCATTAAATTTGCTCAAAATATTGAAATTCAATAATAATCCTCAAATAACCTTACATAATCTATAATAAAATATATATATCTACTATACCATTTCATATCATCCAACATTTCATATAGATACTAAATTTTAAATCGTACGAACTTACTTGGACTGAATTGTAGTAGTTACAGAAGTTCAGGGACTATTCCACAAGTATCAACTGGATCTTGATACGCACAAGGATGAAGAAACCAAAGCTTGAAGTTCTCTCAAATGGTGGTTTCAACAAGGTTGAAGAAAAATGAATAGGAAATTTCTAACTTTTCAAATTGTTTTGTTTAATTTTGATTTCTTTACTATTATGCCATTAACATGTAATATTCTATCATTTTTAATTCTCATTGTGTTAATTATGGCTTAATTAGTACATAGATCCTCCCTTAATTACTAATTGAGCCATCTGATAACCTAAATGCATTAATTAGTAAGCTTTGCACTTTTTACAATTTTATTCATTTTTCTTAAATTAGCTACCTAAACGATAAAATTTCCTAATCAAATTTTACTATGACTCTAATGACTCCATAAATATTCTATTAATAATATTTATGAGTTGACTCGACAGAAATTTGTAGTCCCAAATCACTGTTCCGTCACAACTGAAAAATGGGCTGTTACATGTATTGTGAAGAGTGAATAAGGTAAATTCTTCTACTCTTGAACAACAAGCTGATAGACTAAACTACTATGGTTGAACAGATGGCACTATAGAAGGCCCAACAAGCCAAAGCAAGTGACATTTGTGCTAATTATGGCCACTTAACCGATTCGTGCCTTATACTTTTTAAGGATACAAACGAAGATGCTAATGTAGTTGGAGGGTTTCCCGAACCCCCTCAGAAGAGATAAGATCCCTATTCGAACTCTTATAATCTTGGATGAAAGGACAATCCAAATTTTAGCTATGAACCGAGAGCAAAAAATTTCCAAAATTCTTAACCAAGTCCTTCTAATTTAGGTATGTCTCTTGAGGATATGGTTGAAACTTTTGCTACTGATGATCACTAAACTAACTAAAATTACGAAAAAGGCAAGTGCACCTATCGAATAATAGTATAGCTATGGTGAGTCGAGAATATCGTATCCACGAGGATTAAAAGTACTAGTAATTACCTTTTTTCTATTATTTAGCCTATAAATTAAAGGGGATGTTTTTAATCTAAAATTAACTAAACTAATTACTAAGAACACGATAGAGAATGAATTAAGCAAATAATCGAATAAACCAATGAGATAGACAATACCCAGGAAGGAATCCATCTAGACTTCACTTATTATTCTGAATCTAAATTAAACGATATATTCACTTGTGCCTTGATCCGTAGAAATCCCTTATTTATGTTAAAATCTCTTTCGAGAGTAAGAACAACTGACTCTAGGTTGATTAATTGTAATCTCTTTTTAATTAAAACCCCTATTGTCACATTAACTCGATTTATGGATTCCCCTATTAGATTTGACTCTAATCCGGCAGATTTATGTCGTCCTATTTCTAGGATTGCATGCAACTCTACTCAATTATGCTAGATCTACTATTAAACAGGGACTTTTGCTCTACTGAATAAGCACATTTAACATGAATCAATATCTTGAAAATATCAAAACATGAAATAAGCATACATAATTGAGAACAAGAAATCAAGTATTTATCATATAAATCAAAAATTAAATAACAAGATCCATCATAGGTTTCATTCTCCCTAGGCATTTAGGGAATTTAGTTCATAATCTGGGATGGAAACATCTCAAAATTAGAATAACAACAAGACATAAGAAACCTAATAAAACTTTGAAGAAAATTTGAGTGGAGATATTCAATCTTAAAAGAGATTTGCTTCTGATTTGATTCCGATGGCTTTCTTCGAGTAATTTCTTCGTTCTTCTCCGCGTGCTCCCTTTAGTCCTCTTCTAATATGTATTTATAAACTTTAGAATGCTCAGAAACCCTAAAAATTGAGTTTTTTCGTATAAAAGAGAAACAAGGTTTGAAATCGACACGGGCTGACACATGGGTGTGTGGCCAGCCCATGTGGCTTACATGGGGGTGTGCCCAGCCCGTGTGAAAGTGCCCAGGTCGTGTCGTTCCTGAAAACAACTCTTTTGTCTGATTTTAGCCTGTTTTATGCTCCTTTCACTTCTCTATGCTTATAGAAACATAAAATTAAAGGATTAGGAGCATCAAGTTCACTGATTTACATAATAAATCATCCAAAAACATGCCAAGCATGGGATTAAAACATGTTACTATTATGGTTTATCAGCTACTAATGTAATAGGAGACAAATTTGAGCATTCAAAACTTGGAGAAACAAGTTAGTCAACTCGTAACCTTAGTAAGTAGACTAGAGTCCCAAGGTAAGTTGCCTTCACAAACTATTGTCAATCCAATCCATAATGTTAGTGCAAATTATCTTGAGAACTGGTAAAGAATTGAAAGAGCCTGCTAGCAAGGTTGAACCTGATCGAGCCATGGATGAAGATACTGAAAAAGAGGTTGTTACTCCCAAAGAATCAATTGATTAATCAAGCATAGATGAATATAAGTGGTGCGTGATTCAACCTCCATTTTTGGAGAGTTCACTAAGACTAACAAGGAAAAAGAAGAGGAAGAAATACTTGAGATGTTTTGCAAAGTCTTGGTAAATGTAACACCCCTCACCCGAGTCCAACTCTGGAACAGGGTTTGAGGCATTACCGTACTTAAACATTCACAATCATACAAAATCGGGTTACCAAATTTCGACAAAAATTAAAACTTTTCAAACACATCCATTTGACCTTGTTATCTATTTAATCACTTATTCCACATAACAAGACATTAACACATACCATGGACAAATAGGCTTATAAGCCAAAATCATTATAAGCCACATCTCATGGCTATAATCAACAAATCAATATAAGCCAATACATTTGGCTAATCACATCAACATCCATCATAGAAAAACTAAGTCCCTATATATACATGCCACTCACTTGAAAACATTTAACATACACATGCCAATACTCCAAGGATAATGGCTCGATAGTGTGATGCTGCCTCCGACGATCTCCAACCCTGAGCTGACCTGACAAAAATAAAAGAAATGGAAAGGAGGGAGTAAGCTTTACGCTTAGTAAGCTCGCATGAAAATAATAAGCAATGCGATAACATGCTATTTTCATATTCTTTCTATTTATTCAAATTCTAGTTAAGTTATTTTCTTGAGTCACTGTCATTAAAATATTTATATCTGGAGCTACGGAACTCCAAATTAAGATCCGTTAATTTTCCATAAAACTAGACTCATTTATCTTCTTACATAAAATTTCCAAAATTTTTTGCTTAGCCAATTAGTACAGTTTATTCATTAAAATTTTCCCTATTTTACTGTTTGACTATTCTGACCTCTCTTCACTATGAATCAATTTTCTCCTTGTACAGAGTTCATATGGCCTTCTTGTTTAGTTCATTTGAAAATAGACTCATTCAAGATTTCAGGAATATAAGTTATATCCCATAATTAGTTTTGTACAATTTTTAATGATTTTTTCCATGGCAGAACATGGGATCACGTAATCATTTTAAACTAGTCTCACAGAAATTCAAATATCTCAAAATATACGAATCATTTGTTTGTTATGTTTCTTTTAAATGAAAATAGACTCAATAAGCTTTAAATAAATATCTTATCCAACTTATAATTAAATTTATAATATTTTTGGTGATTTTTCAAATTCACGTCACTGCTACTGTTTGAAGCAGTTCTATTGTAAATTTTTGCTCTCTTTCACTTTAGTTGTGTTCATCACTTGCCTATACCCATTTTTCCAATTTCCGATTACATATCGAGCATATTGTTCATACGTACATTTGCCACATTTCTCAATTGGTCACATTCACACCTGCACTTATTCATAACATGATCGCATCAATCATCATTAGTAAATTATCTCGTTGAACCCCTTCGAAAGATGCCCGATACTCGATGGTCTCAGCACATAACTCCACCTACACATAATTTGGCTTTCTTGTACACATGGTAAAGGTCCCTTATCACCCATGTGACCTAGCCATTCCATCTCGTAGCTTTCTTGTCTACATGGCATCCAACACTAGGAACCACTCATGTGACCTAGCTACTTATAACCCGTAACTTTCTTGTACACATGGTATACGCATAGTATTACACATGTGACCTAGTTACATATGAAATTATTATCCAGTAGCTTTCTTGCACACATGGTGAAAGTTCCTTATCATCCATGTGGCCTATCTACATATCAAATTTTGCCATCTCGTAGCTTTCTTGTGCACACGGTGAAGGTCCCTTATCACTCGTATGACCTAGCTACATATTGTCCGTATCTCTCGATTTTTTGAAGGTTCAATCGAGAATTTCCCATTCCATACATTTTCATATTTTAGTTATCACCCAATGATTTCCATAATAACTAGCAAAATAATTATCGAACAAGTAAAATAAATGCATTATTTACATATAAACTTTCCTGTCGAAATCTCGTCAGGTACAACCGTGTAGCAACTGATACAATCCATGTAATAGTAATTTAACATTCAATTCTTGTAACATTAATTTTCCATTCAATTTCACATGACACAACAAACATCACATTTTCCATACCATACATACCATCCATCAACTTCTCCTAAACATATTAAATCATACAATTTATGCCATATCAATAGAGAATTACAATTCAAGCATGCATGGTGTTGCATTATTATTAACACATGAACTTACCTCGGACACGAAAATGACAAATTTCTCAATTCGGTCCACAACCTCGATCTAAGACCGAACCTCATTTTCCATGATTATGAAGCTTGAAAAGTATGAAACCCTTAGCCATGGAGTCTAGAAATTTTTGGCAGCAACTTGAAGAAGATGAGAAGATTTTTTCTTGTATTTTGTCTTTTTTTCCATTAAAAACACTAAATGACTAAAATACCCTTAAGGCTTTTCTTTTAATTTTGTCCTATTCATGCCCATTTTTGTCCATCAAGTTATCCAATGGTCTAATTACCTTTTAAGGACCTCCAATTTAAAACTCATAGCAATTTCACACCTCTAACATATAGAACTCAACTTTTGCATTTTTTACAATTTAGTCCTTTTGACTAAATTGAGTGCTCAAACATCGAAATTTTTTTAACCGAAATTTTTACAAAATCTTTCTATAAAATTGTAGACCATAAAAATATAATAAAAATAAAATTTTCCTCGTCGGATTTGTGATCTCGAAACCACTGTTCCGACTAGGCCCTAATTCGGGATGTTACAGTAAATATCCCTTTACTTGGTGCTATTAAACGAATACCTCAATATGCTAAATTTCTCAAAGAATTGTTTACCAACAAGAAAAAGTTGAGAGGTAACGAGAAAATAAATGTGGGGGGAGAATATATCTGTCATTCTCCAAAAGAAATTACCTCATAAGTATGAAGATCCAAATATGTTCACTATTCCTTGCATAATAGGTAAGGTGAAAATTAACTGTGCCATGTGTGATCTCAGTGTTTCAATAAATATCATGCATTCATCTATTTATTCATCTCTAAGTTTTTGACGATTAAAAGGAACACGTGTGATAATTTAGCTAGTTGATAGATCTGTGGTTTACCTTGAAGGGGTCTTAGAAAATATTTTGTTTCAATTTAGTGGGTTTCTTTCCCATCGATTTCTATGTACTTGATATGAAAATTGATTTTATCCTTCATCCGACACAAATTTTATTAGGAAGACCTTTTTTGTAAACATATAGAACTAAAATTGACATGCATGAAGGTACGATGACTATGAAATTTGATGGTGAGGTAACTATGTTCAATATTTATGATTCCATTAAAAATCTGAGTGCTGTATCTTGTGTTTTTACTATCGATGTTGTAACAACCTGCTTTTTAGTGTTGTCAAAAACAGTAATTTCGGGACCACAGTTCTAACGAGTGATTCCGTAAATATTATTATTTATTATTATAATAATAATATTTATGATTTAAATAAGATAGTGTGAGTTTCAATTTTATAGATTTTATTAATTAGTCAGTTAGTCAAGGTACAAGTAGTTCGTTATTAAAAGTCATTAGTTTTGGAAAATGAGGTATCGAGACCTCATTTCCATAAAATAAGTCCATAAATTATATTATTGAATATTTATGGAGTTATTATATTGGTAAATTGAAGTTTAGTCCGAAAATTTTAGAGTTTGGATGACTAATTAAAGAAAAATCGTAAAAAATGTAAAACTTAATCTCTACTAATTTTTAGCTAAAAGACTTAATTAGTTCATGTGCAAAGTTTTATGCGGCATTTAACCCTTTTTTAATAAATGAGACAGTTAATGCTTGATAAATTAGTGAAATTATAAAGTAGAAATAATGTTAAAATGATAATTAAATAACTATTAAAACATGAATAAAAGAAAAAAGCCATAATATCTTTCAATTGTTCTTCTCCACCTGAATCCTGCATTGTTAGGCAAAGAGTGAATCAATTACCAAGCTTTTGAATCTTGCATGTAAGTTCTTTTGAAGCTCATTTTTCATAATTTTTATGTTTTTGAAATCGTTGTAACTTAATCTAGCTAAAATATATCTTCGTTTTCAATACTTTTAAAATTTATAAAAGTTTCCATTGATGTTAACTGGAGTTTTTGAATGTTAATGTAGATTTTGAAGCTTAGAAATGAAATAGGACTAAATTGTAAAAGAAATTTTGCTAGTTTTAATTTAAGGACTAAAATGAAAATATTTTAAATATGACATGAGATTTCTATAAATATTGATTATATAGGAATGTATAAGGATAGAATTGAAATCAGAATGAAAATCGTGACTTAAATATGAAAAATATGATAGTTTCGGTTCTAGGGACTAAATTGAATAAAATGAAAAATTTTACGGGCATTCGAATAATGAAATTGAGATGATATATGTTTATAATAGGGTGAAATAATAGGGTTTAAGTTGATAATTTAATTGAATAATTGTATAGATCGGGAATTGGAACAAACTAGAAGTAATCATAAAAAAGGCAAAATTACTGATTAGTCCTTAGAGAATTGTTCGTTATCTGTTTGTCTAGGTAAGTTCATACAGTATGATTGTGTTAAATTTTTATGCATTTAGAATTATAATTTTAAATATGTTTAATTGAAATTTTAATTGTTTATGATTTGGTACAAAAAAATGATATAGAAAATTAAATTGAGTACGTTGAATTGTGAAATAATTAATGAATTGAACTTAAATTGGATTGAAATAGAATATGTTATGTGATAAAGTGATGATTTGATTAAATGAGTTGAATTGATTCTATTTAGATCGATTGATATTGACAAGGATTGAATTTAAGTGAAAAATATGATATAATGTTATAAATGTGAAATTGAATCATTATTGTTATGTGATATGCTACCATATTTAAGAATTGGTGATTGGTTGATAAAATTATGTAAAGAAATTGAAAATTTGTTACCCTATAAACTGTCCGAGGAGGGTCAGATATAGTTGGCATGACATAAGATAAGAAAGTTCAAGGTTATATGACTATGTGTGGGGGAGTGCTGAGCACACCCATTTGTCGATTTTATTGACTAGCACTGGGTGCAACTTACTATTTGAAATTTATTCGATAGGAACCGGGTGCCAAATTGGTGTGATTGGTTGGATCCGTGTATCCATCTGAGTCAGAGTCAGAGTCAGGTTAATAGGAACATATATAATATAAATGAAATAAATGATATTCAGATTGAGTTGATATGATGATCGGATGATACATATACATATTGTGAATCAATTATACAAGCCCAAAGGGCCAATATGGAGATGTGACAAATCGATGAATGTGACTCTGAATTCGTATTTTGAAATGAAGTAGTGATTGGCACTAAATTGACATTTGATGTATATTTGGTATAGAGATGAATTGATATAATATGAGAATGAAGTTCATATGGTTTAATATGAATTGAATTGAGAAATCAAGTTATGAAATGAAAATAATGTTTGGCGTTAATTTGAAATGGGATGTATTGCAGATAAATAGATTGTATGATATGATTAAGATAATGAATTGACTAAATGATTATTTGTTTGTGAATGGTAATGAAATGTTGAATAAGTGAATTGAAATGTCATAAATAGATTGTTTGTGAATGGTATGATAAATATTGAACTCACCTTTTTTTATATTTAATTTGCCATGATAGACAAAAATTACCGAGCTAAGTAGCATGTAGTGTTTATGATGGGCTCGAAACTAACTAATATTTCGACAAAGGCAAGTGCACCTATCGAACAGTAGTATAGCTTTGATGAGTCCGGAATATCGTATCCTCACGGACTAAAATTACTAGTAATAACTATCTTTTTATTATTTAGCCTAGTAATTAAAGGTTTTGTTTTAATCTAAAATTTAACTAACTAATTTACTATGAACGCGACAGAGTGTGAAGAAAGTAATCGAATAAACCAATGAATAAAGACAATACCCAAGGAAGAATCCACTTAGACTTCACTTATTATTCT
The DNA here is from genome assembly GCA_005393395.2 of Gossypium australe. Taxonomy (NCBI): domain Eukaryota; kingdom Viridiplantae; phylum Streptophyta; class Magnoliopsida; order Malvales; family Malvaceae; genus Gossypium; species Gossypium australe. The sequence continues at coordinate 141,613,400 of CM016626.1, read as the reverse complement.
GACTCTAAATTAAACGATTTATTCACTTGTCTTGATCCATAGAAATCCCTAAATTATGTTAATATCTCTTTCGAGACTAAGAACAACTGACTTTAGGTTGATTAATTGAAATCTCTTTCTAATTAAAACCCCTATCGTCGCATTAACTCGATCTATGGATTCCCTTATTAGATTTTACTCTAATTAGGCAGATTTATGTCATCCTATTTCTAGGGTTGCAATCAACTCTGCTTAATTATGCTAGATCTTCTCTTAAACAGGGACTTTTGCTCTACTCAATAAGCACATTAAACTTGGATTAATATCCTGAAAAATTAAAACAAGAGTTAAGAACACATAATTAAGAACAAGAACAAGTATTTATCATGTAATTCAGATAATTAAATGATATGATTCATCTAGGTTTCATCCTTCTTAGGTATTTAGGGAGTTTAGTTCATAACGTAAAAGGAAGACATATCAGAATAAAGAAAACAACAAGACATAAAGAATCCAAAAACTTCTAAAGAACTTGATAGAGATCTTCAATCTTGGAGTGGATTTGCTTCCGAGATGAATCTGACGGCTTCCTTCGAGTAATTTCTTCGTTCTACTCCGTGTGTCCCCTTAGGTCTTTTTCTAGTATGTATTTATAGGCTTTTGAATGTTCAAAACCCTAAAAATTGGGTTTTTCCGCGTAACAGGGAAGCAAGGTGTGAAATCAACGGGCTGGCACATCGGCTTGTGCCTAGCCTGTGTGGATCCTGAAAACTCTGATTTTGGCCCCTTTTTCGCTCTTTTGCTCCCAAATGCTTTCCTAAGTATAGAAACATGAATTTAAGGGATTAGGAGCATCAAATTCACTAATTCTCATCATAAATCATCCAAAAATATGCCAAGCATGGAATTAAAATATGTTATATTTATGGTTTATCAGTTTAATTATAACTTGAGCTAAGTTACTTGGTTTAATGCCTATGAACTTACTAAGAATTGTATATGCTTACCTCGTTGTTTTCCCTTTCCCTGTAGATTGTGTAACACCCTAGACCAAGTTCAGTCACCCGACTCGAGCAATTAGGTATTACAATTGTAAAACATTAACATTGTTCACTATTCTGTCATAAATAACCAAACAATTTGTATCATAATTAAATTACAGTTGTTTCCATGTTATTCGATCATATCTGGACCTCAATCAATCATACGAAGCTTTAAAAATAAATCGAAAACAATTCTAGATTAAATTAAAACTTTTACAAAAATTCAGGTAAAAAGTGAGAACAGGGGTCACGCGGCCATGTGGTCCTATAACATGGCCGTGTGCAAAACCATGTCATAAAATTTAAACCATGTACTCCAGTGTCACACGATCGTGCAACTCACTGTGACCGTGTAGACAAACCTACACCAAAATTTAACAGGCCACATGGTCGTGTCATGCAATCGTGTGTGGCCACACTACCGTTAATTGGAACTTGGAAACTTTTGTAGCTTATACCAGTTCGCTAGATGAAACCAAATTATGGCACTAGAGAATGAGACATGTTGACTACAGATGCTTAAGTCAAATGTCCAGAAATATTTTGGTTAAAAATTTATCAAGTATAGTTGATCATGAATATGTATGCGAAGTGTGCCAGCTTAGGAAGCAGTCGAGGCTTCTATTTCCTATGAACAAAGCATGGTGAGCCATTGAAAAGATACACTTAGTACATACTAAAATTTGCAGACCCATGAAAACAAGTTTGCTAAATGGAACTAGGTACTTTGTGTTGTTTATTGATGACTGTACAAGGTTCTATTAGGTGTACTTCATGAAGAACAAGTTCGAAGTGGCTGAAATCTTCTTCAAGTTTAAAGCTATGGTTGAGAATCAAACTGGTTACAAGTTTAAGGTGATAATATTAAATAATGTGGCAAAGTACACTTAAGAAAAAATTTCAAAAATTTTCTGAAGAGGTTGGAATCATCATCAATTGAGCAAAATGTATACTCTAAAACAAAATGGAGTAAGTGAGAGAAAAAACAGAACATTAATAAACATAGCTCGTTGCTTGTTGATCGTTATTTTTGCGATGTCAAAGTCTTAAAATTTATAAAAAGAATGATCAACCTGGAAACTAACTATGACAATGATTTGAGGCAAGCGCACCTATCGAACAGTAGTATAGTTAAGGTAAGATCGGGATGTCGAACCCAAAGTACTAATACTAACTCTCTTTCTATTATTTAGCCTTAGAATTAAGTGAATGTTTATCTAATCTAAATTTAACTATAAACTAAACTAAAGATGCAAAGACAAAAAGAATGAATTTGGGAAAATAAATTTAGGAAAAACCAATTGATTAAGACGACACCCAAGGAAGAATCCACCTAGACTTCACTTGTTATCTAACTCTGAACCAGACGATTTATTCATTTGACTTGATCCGTAAGATTCCCTAAGTTATATTAATCCCTCTCTCGAGGCGACTAATGTCTAACCCTAGGTTGATTAATTGAAATCTCTTTCTAATTAAAACCCCTAGAATCGCATTAACTCGATCTATGGACTCCCATATTAGGTTTCACCCTAATCCGGCAAAATCTCGTCACCCTATCTCTAGGCGCGCGATCAACTCCGCTTAATTATGCTAGATCTACTCTTAGGCAGGGACTTTTGCTCCTACACCTAAGCACATCATACTTGAATTAATACCCCGAAAATATCAACACTAGAATTAAGAACACATAATTAAGAACAAGTCAAATATTTATCATAGAGTTAAGAAAACAATAACAAGATTCATCTTAGGTTTCATCCCCCTCAGGTATCTAAGGGTTTAGTTCATAACAATAAAGGAAAACATCTTAAAAGAAAAGATAAAACAAAATATAAGAAATCCATAAAACCCCCTGAAGGAATTGAAGGAGAGATCCTCCGTCTTGAGTATAACTCCGGTTTCTTGAAATGGATCAACTGGCTATCTTCAAGTAAATCTCCACAAATCTGACCTTTCTGGCTTGGCTCCTTGGCCTAGCTAACCGTCCCCCATCTAGGTTATACTTAGGGTGTTTATATAGGCTTCGGAATATGTTTCTTTGCCCCTAATTATCCAAGTACAAATGAAACTCTTCTTTCCTGCGACAGGGACACGCCCATGGCACACGCCCGTGTAAGTCATGGCCAGACCGTGTTTGAGCCTGTTGAATGAGGCACGGCCATGTGGATTTGGGCCAGGCCGTGTCGATTTCGTGATATGGCCCATTTACTCCGTTTTGGGCCCTTTTCCATTCTTTTCGTCCTTGGGTGCTCTCCTGGGTATAAAACATGAAAACAAAGGATTAAAAGCACCAAATCACATAAATCAAGGCTTACATCATCCAAAAGCATACTAAATGTGGGCTTAAAATATGTTACTTTTACGGTTTATCAAATACCCCCACACTTAAGCTTTTGCTTGTCCTCAAGCAAAATTCTCAACTCACAATTAAAACAAACTTCCTTGATTCACAATATTCATCAATCATGCTTTATCATAATTCAAAGAGAATTCATACATGGATAATTCAACTCAAGGAGTCCTAAAGATTTAAACAATCAAAGCCATAAATTTGTAGTACGAAAACATAGGCGTTTCCCCTTATCTAAATAATCACCTCTGATTCAAAATCAACAAGAATTGACATCCTCAGTAAAGATTCACTCAAATCACTCGAAGTGTTAAAGGTTCAGAATTAAGCACTCAAAAGTCAAACATGAAGAGTTAATCCCATAAGCTTGCATGAAAATCAAATCTCCACCACTATAATATGAGATGATACACAAATCAAAAGGTCTTTACAGGGTTGTAATGGGGCTTAGGTTAAGGGTATGGATATAGGCTGAATTAGAGGGTTAGAATCGAGATTGACTTGATAAATTACCTAACTAGAGACATTGAACTAATAATAATTTACATAAATAATACTGAACAATGAGATAATCCTAATTACGTGCTTCTTTTTCAAGATGTGGAATTTTAAACTTATAAGCTCAATTACATAGAAAAAATACTCAATATACTTCATTTTTTTAAGAACAAGTCAAATACACAATAAAGGATGGATTGAAATAGATAATATAGTCAGGCAACTGATCAAATCAAATCTCGACATAAGGGTAGTCAAAAAGGAATGGTGATAACAAATAAAAAGGGTTTTGGGTTAATATTAGTGGGTGAGTCAATAAAAAGGGTTGTTAGGATCAACGGGGTTCACTAGGGGTTAATTATAGAGGTAGGCTTTTTAATGGAGTAAGTGGGTTAAAACCTAGGTGCCTTTATCATCTCTGTATATCAAACCAAAGGTGTGGTCTCAACATGTATAATCAATGCAAGTTCTAAAATAACAAATCAGTGTTGACACACTCATAATCAATAAAGTGAGCAAGAAAAAGATACATGCTCTATAAGGCTCAAAAGCTCACAGAAAATTATGGGTTTTTGATATCAACCTTGTAAATTTCAAATTTCAAGATATCATTCAGATTCAGGTAGACAACCTAGAAAATTTTTAATTTTTGAAAAATAGACTTATCATGCTTGATTCTCTAGTATTCTTCAAATTTAATCATCAATGCACAATTATCAATGACTTACTCTAAAACATATTAATAAAAAATCATAAATCAAAGGAAATTTCATTCTAATCATAATATGATAACATTTACTTCAAGACAAGGCATAATTCAGGAATTTGAGAATAATGAAGAAAGTTAGGCACTTTTTCGAAATAACTGTTCACCCCCCACACTTAAGATGTACATTGCCCTCAATGTACAAACATACATATGCAATTTAAGAGAGAGGGAGAGGTGAAACTTCCTGAATTTGGATGGTTTCCCAGAGTTGGAAGTCGATAGGGGTGGTTGCTGCTACCGAGCTCTGCGCTAGATGAAGAAATTGGGGAGCTCGTAGAGAATTGTCCAGGAGTTATTAAGATACATTTAAAATAAACTAAATATATAATTAAAGACAAGAAAGATAAAGAGAAATAAAATAGAAAGTAAAATAAAATTAAGATAAAAGATGAATGGACCGAAGAGTCCTTATTGTTGGATGGTTCGCGAGGTGGGTGTGACCTCTAAGGCTGCGGAGGTACTGGCGGTGGCGGAAGTGGCGTGATTCCCAAGCAGCCAGAAGAATTTCAAAGGCTACGTTGAGTTGGTGGTCGTGGTTCCGATGTGATTCCCTAGCAGCCTTTTGAACCTGACACTAAGAAACTAAAATAAAGTAAACTAAAGTAAACATAAGATAGTCAAAGAGAAGGAAAATAAAGGAGAAGATAAAAGTAAAACGAAAGATAAATGGTCTCAAAGACCCTTGGCTTGTCGAGTGGATGAAGCGACCGTCATGAGCTTATGTAGATCGGTCTCCATGAGAGAGACTGTGCTGGGATTCCGCCGTTTCTTTGACATGGCCAAAGGATTAGAAGAATGTTATGAAAACAAAGAATTTTGAGAATAGAGGGTGTAGAAGGGTTTAAGGGATGAAGGAGGGTGAGAAAATATGTGAGAAGAGGGAGGGGTGGGTGGTTTAAATAGAATTCTCAAGTCAGGTACATTCACATGCCCGTGTCTTGTGGGCGTGGCATCTCACACGGCCATATCGCATGGCCGTGGTGGGCTTCGTTCGTTTCTCCCACGCCCGTGCTACGATTGCCATGTCGGTGTGTAATATAACAGTGTCACCAACGACCGCATCGCACAACCGTGGGGTTTTGTCGGTGCCCGTAGGGTGGTGGTTGGAGTTCGTGACTCTAAAAATTTTATTTGCTCTGACATGTACCGTTTCTGCCATGTCAATACAAAGATTCTTGAGGTCCACACGGCCATGGCCACGGCCGTGTGCAAGGCCGTGTGGCCTGGAATTTTGCACTTGGTTAATTTATAGTTAGGTGCTAAAAAGGAAAGAATAAAACAGAATAAATAAAAAATAAAAGTGTAAAAGTTAATGGGGTTAGTACTCGGGTTGCCTCCCGAGAAGCGCTCGTTTATAGGCTTAAGCTAGACTCTCCTCTCATTTGTGTGTTCATGGTGGTTTGAGGAGTTGAAAGTCCTTCCTAGTGCTGGCAGTTCCATAATCATGGTAGGGTTTAAGAAGAGAAGCGTTTATTTTTAGTGTGCCAAAAATAAGGTTACTTACCTCGACTGTTCCGTATGGAAAAACACCGATTACCTGAAAAGGGATCTCCTTGCTTATGTTAGGATCAGGAGGGGACACTCATGGGTCTGCTTTATCTAGTAATACCTGATCTCCAATTCTGAACTTGGGTGTCTCGTAGGGTGGCTTTGGTTCTGCTTCAGGTATCTCTAGTTCTCTTTTAAGGCGTGTCTTCCCCTCTTCTAGTTCATCGATCTGAATCCTTTGTTCCTTGTAAGTTATTTCCTTGCTTGCACAGGATTTTGGATCGGGCTCAGTTGTGTTCTTTTGTGGTGCTTCCTGAAAAGAAGGGTTAACCGAATGGTTATCAATAGAATTTACTTTCTCTCATTGGTTATTTAATGTTCTTGCTGAGTCAAGGGCTTGAAGAGTGATTGTCTCGTCACCTACACAGAGTATAAGTTCGCCTGCATCAACATCGATTTTAGTTCTGACAGTTGCTAAGAATGGTCTTCCTAAAATTAGGGGGATCATGTTATCCTCATCCATGTCTAAAACGACAAAGTCTACTGGGAATACGAATTTATCAATTTTCACAGGTACATCTTCGATTATACCCCTAGGAATTCTAACAGTTTTATCAGTTAATTGAATGCTCATCCTAGTTTGTTTAGGTTTCCCTAGGCCTAGTTTTTTAAACAATTTATAAGGCATGACATTTATGCTTGCCCCTAAATCATCTAGCGCATTATCAATAGATAAACTACCAATTAAGCATGAAATTGTAAAACTCCCTGGATCTTTTAATTTTTGTGGTAGTTTATTTTGCAACATTACTGAGCACATTACATTCAGTTCCATATGTGATTCCTCGTCTATCTTCCGCTTATTTGTCAATAGTTTCTTTAAAAATTTCCTAGAATCTGGCATCTGCGAAAGAGCTTCGAGAAACGGTAAATTAATATGTAATTTCTTTAAAAGTTGAAGGAACTTACCGAACTGTTCCTCTGTGTCATCTTTCGTTAATGCTTGAGGATATGGTATGCGAGGTGCGTATTCCTTGACTACTGGTTTCGGCTTGTTACTGACCTCAACCATATATTCTTCTACCGTATTCTTTTGCTTCAAATTAGGCTCGTCTAACCCTTCACTATCTTGAACTATTATGGCTTAAACTTGCTCCCTTGGGTTAGTCTCGGTGTTGCTCGGTAGTCTTCCCTGTGGTCTCTCAGAGATCTGCTTAGCAAGTTGCCCGAATTGATCCTTGAACTCCTATGAAAATGCCTCAAGTTTTGTTTCTATGTTTTGGAAACGTGTTTCTGAGGCTACTACGAAGTTTGTCAACACTTCTTCAAGGTTCGACTTCTTTTCCTGTGGGAAGGGGTGTTGTTGGAAGTTTTGGGATGGTTGTTGCCTTTGATTTCTTTGACCGCCCCATGAGAAATTGGGGTGGTTCTTCCAACCTGGATTGTAAGTATTACTATAAGGGTTATTGTTAGATCAGAAATTATTACCCATATAGTTCATTTGTTCGCTCTCCATGCCCTGTCTGTAGGGTGGGTACTTAGGATTCATCACTCCTTCACTTGCGTCGCACTGCATAACTGGATGTGCCTGCGAAGAACCATAGAAACTATCAAATTTTTTATGTAACAATTCTACCTGATTTGATAGCACGGTCATTGCATCAATGTTGAAAACTCCAGTTGCCTTGGCTGGCCTTGTCCTTGTAACTTGCCACTGATAGTTATTCAGTGACATCTCTTCTATAAACTCGTAGGCTGCTTCAGGAGTTTTGTTGCTCAGGGTTCCACCAGCGGCTGAATCGATTTGTTGCCGTGTTGAGGGGTTCACACCGTTGTAAAACGTTTGGACCTATAACCATAAAGGTAATCCGTGGTGTGGGCACCTTCTCAACAGGTCTTTGTATCTCTCCCATGCATCGTAAAGTGTCTCTGAATCTATCTGTACAAAAGAAGAGATATCATTCCTTAATTTGGCCGTTTTGGCAGGTGGAAAATACTTTAATAAAAATTTTTCGGTCATTTCGTCCCATGTAGTGATTGACCTTCGTGGAAGAGAATGTAACCACTGTTTGGCTTTATTCCTCAGGGAAAAGTGAAATAACTGAAGACGGATGGCATCATCAGAAACGCCATTTATCTTGAAGGTATCACAGAATTCTAAAAAATTCGCTAAGTGTGTGTTAGGATCTTCATCCTGCAAACCATCAAACTGAACAAACTGTTGTATCATCTGTATAGTGTTAGCTTTTAGTTCAAAATTATTTGCAGCAATAGTAGGCTTAACAATACTAGACTCAATTCCTGTTAGACTAGGTTTAGCACAGTCATACATAGTACGTGGAGCATGATGTTCTGCCATCTCTAAAGGTGGCGGATTATTTTCAGCCATCTCTTTTGTGGTATTTATTTCGGCTTCTTGCTCTTTGTCTATGTAGTTTAAGCTTCGCCTTATCTCTCTGCGATTTCTACGAACGGTGCCTTCAATATCACTGTCGTAGAGTAGGGGTCCTGTCGGGTTCCTTCTAGTCATAAATTAGAGGTACCTGAAAGGAACAAAAGAAAGAAAGAAAATTTAGAAAAATAAAAATAAAATTTAATTGCAAAAATAAAAATAAAAATAAAAAATAAATATGGCTAAAGTAATAAAAATTAAGCGTTCTTAATATGTCAGTTTCCCGGCAACGGCACCAAAAAGTTGATCATTGTTTTCGCGATGTCAAAGTCTTAAAATTTATAAAAAGAATGATCAAACCTAGAAACTAACTATGACAACCATTTGAGGTAAGCGCACCTATCAAACAGTAGTATAGTTAAGGTAAGACCGGAATGTCGAACCCAAAGTACTAATACTAACTCTCTTTCTATTATTTAGCCTTAGAATTAAGTGAATGTTTATCTAATCTAAATTTAACTATAAACTAAACTAAAGATGCAAAGACAAACATAATGAATTTGGGAAAATAACTTTAGGAAAAACCAATTGATTAAGACAACACCCAAGGAAGAATCCACCTAGACTTCACTTGTTATCTAACTCTGAACCAGACGAATTATTCATTTGACTTGATCCGTAAGATTCCCTAAGTTATATTAATCCCTCTCTCGAGGCGACTAACGTCTAACCCTAGGTTGATTAATTGAAATCTCTTTCTAATTAAAACCCCCTAGAATCGCATTAACTCGATCTATGGACTCCCATATTAGGTTTCACCCTAATTCGGCAAAATCTCGTCACCCTATCTCTAGGCGCGCGATCAACTCCGCTTAATTATGCTAGATCTACTCTTAGGCAGGGACTTTTGCTCCTCCACCTAAGCACATCATACTTGAATTAATATCCCGAAAATATCAACACAAGAATTAAGAACACATAATTAAGAACAAGTCAAATATTTATCATATAGTTAAGAAAACAATAACAAGATTCATCTTAGGTTTCATCTCCCTCAGGTATCTGAGGGTTTAGTTCATAACAATAAAGGAAAACATCTCAAAAGAATATAAAACAAAACATAAGAAATCCCTAAAACCTCCTGAAGGAATTGAAGGAGAGATCCTCCGTCTTGAGTATAACTCCGGCTTCTTGAGATGGATCAACTGGCTATCTTCGAGTAAATCTCCACAAATCTGACCTTTCTGGCTTGGCTCCTTGGCCTAGCTAACCGTCCCCCATCTAGGTTATACTTAGGGTGTTTATATAGGCTTCGGAATATGTTTCTTTGCCCCTAAGTATCCAAGTCCAAGTGAAACTCTTCTTTCCTGCGACAGGGACACGCCCATGGCACACGCCCATGGCACACGCCCATGTAAGTCATGGCCAGGCCGTATCCGAGCCTGTTGAATGATGCACGACCGTGTGGATTTGGGCCAGGCCATGTCGATTTCGTGATATGGCCCATTTACTCTGTTTTGGGCCCGTTTTCTGTTCTTTTCGTCCTTGAGTGCTCTCTTGGGTATAAAACATGAAAAAAAAGGATTAAGAGCACCAAATCACATAAATCAAGGCTTAAATCATCCAAAAGCATACTAAATGTGGGCTTAAAATATGTTACTTTTACGGTTTATCACTTGTTGTTTGAGAACAAGCTGCCAAATGAGTTTTGGGCAAAAGCAATAAACACTGCTGTTTACTTGCTAAGTAAACTGCCAACTAAAGATGTTGAAGAGAAGACATAATTTAAGGCCTGGTTTGGATTTAAACCTACTGTTTCTCACCTAAGAGTGTTTGGTTGCACCTATTTTGTTCATGTTTTAGTAGAGAAAAGAAGTAAGCTCGACTATGGATAGCAGTTAGGGATTTTTTTTTAGATATTGCAGTGTCAAAAAAGGTTATAGAATTTATAACCCTTTTTCCAAGAAGCTGATTATTAATAGAGATGTGAAGTTCGATGAAGGAACAATCTGGAAATAGGATGCAATAGAGGAAGAAATGCTATAACAGAGAGAACTTAAATTGGATCTACAACCCACTGGAGATCAAACTAAAAATGGTGCAGTTGATGACAATTCAGTGTGAGGGACTAGGTCGATCATTGAAGTCTATCAAAGGTGTAATCTAGTGAAGTTAGAACCAGTTACCTTTGAAGAAGCAGGTCAAGAAGTTGAATGGAGAGATGCCATGAAGAATGAAGTCAAAATGATAAAAAAATGAAACATTGGAGCTGGTAGACATACTAGTTCATAAGAAAGTAATTGGAGCTAAATGAATTTTTAAGACCAAGATGAATCTTGATCGTTCAGTTAACAGATACAAATCCAAATTGGTTGTGAAGGGGTTTAACCAATAATAAAGAGTGGATTTCACTGAAACCTTCACACTTGTAGCAAGGTTAGATACCATAAGGTTGTTACTAACTCTTGCAGCTTAAAGGAGTTGGAGAATACATCAAATGGATGTAAAGTCGACCTTTCTAAATGGCTTCCTGAAGAAAGAGATCTATGTCGATCAGCTTCAAGGGTTCATAGTACTTGGCTGTGAAGCGAAGGTATACAGACTAAAGAAAGCTTTTTATAGTCTAAAGAAAGCTCCAAGGACGTGGTATGAAAGAATCGACAATCACCTAATAGAGTTATGATTGTTTTTTTATGCAATGTCAAAGTCTTAAAATTTATATAAAGAATGATCGAACCTAGAAACTAACTATGACAATGATTTGAGGCAAGCGCACCTATCGAACAGTAGTATAGTTAAGGCAAGACCGGAATGTCGAACCCAAAGGAACCAAAAGTACTAATCCTAATTCTCTTTTTATTATTTAGCCTAAGAATTAAGGGATTTGTTTATCTAATCTAAAATTAACTAACAACTAATCTAAAAATGCTAAGACAAAGAAGAATGAAATTGTGAAAATAACTTGAGGAAAAACCAATTGATTAAGACGACATCCAAGGAAGAATCCACCTAGACTTCACTTGTCATCTAACTCTGAACCAGACGATTTATTCACTTGACTTGATCTGTAAGATTCCCTAAGTTATATTAATCCCTCTCTCGAGGCGACTAACGTCTAACCCTAGGTTGATTAATTGAAATCTCTTTCTAATCAAAACCCCTAGAATCACATTAACTCGATCTATGGACTCCCATATTAGGTTTCACCCTAATCTAGCAAAATCTCGTCACCCTATCTCTAGGCGCGCGATCAACTCTGCTTAATTATGCTAGATCTACTCTTAGCAGGAACTTTTGCTCCTCCACCTAAGCACATCACACTTGAATTAATATCCCGGAAATATCAACACAAGAATTAAGAACACATAATTAAGAATAAGTCAAATATTTATCATATAGTTCAACAAACGATAACAAGATTCATCTTAGGTTTCATCCCCCTCAGGTATCTAAGGGTTTAGTTCATAATGATAATAAAAGAATACATCTCAAAAGAAAAGATAAAACAAAATATAAGAAATCCCTAACAACCCCTAAAAGAATTGAAAGAGAGATCCTCCGTCTTGAGTATAATTCCGGCTTCTTGAGATGGATCAACTGACTATCGTCGAGTAATTCTCCACAAATCTGCCCTCTTTGGCCTAGCTGGACACCCCCTGACTAAAGCCTTGGGTTCCCCTCGACAAAAGCCCTGGCAGAAGGCTTCTACTGAACTCCCCTTCAAGTTGCCCCATTGGGTGTTTATATAGACTTTGAGATGCCTTATTTGGCCCCTAAGTATCCTAATTCAAGTAGAATTCCTACTAGGGTGTTCGAATAGGCTTTGGAATGTGTTTTTTGGCCTCCAAGTATCCAAATCTGAGTAAAACTCCTCTTGGCCACGGCAGGGACACGTCCGTGGCACACACCTGTGTAAGTCGTGGCCAGGCCGTGTTCGAGACTGTTGAATGGGGCACGACCATGTGGTCTTGGGCACAGGCTGTGTTGATTTCGTGATATGGCCCATTTACTCTGTTTTGGGCCCGTTTTCTATTCTTTTCATCATCCGGTGCTCTCCTGAGTGTAAAACATGAAAACAAAGGATTAAGAGCACAAATTACATAATTCAAGGCTTAAATCATCCAAAAGCATGCTAAATGTGGGCTTAAAATATGTTACTTTTACGGTTTATCAAGTTAAGATTTGAAAGAAGTGTCAGTGAACCCACACTATATATGAAGAAAGCTGGTAATGAAACATTTCTTATTTTATCATTATATGTTGATGATTTAATTGTGATTGGAATCAATAGAGAACTCGTGGTTGACTTCAAAGAGCAGATGTAAGTTAAGTTTAAAATGTCAAACTTGGGAGAAATGACATACTTCCTCGGTCTGGAAGTAATTCAAGCTTGTGATATAGTTTTTATAAGAGGGGTTCGAGATGAAGATTCTACAAAGATACTATATGGAAAATTGCAAGTCGACAAATACCCCCATTGCTCAAGGAGAGAAGTTCTCCAGCAATGAAGATGTTGAAAGAGTTGATAAAACAAGCTATAGAAGCTTGGTTGGATGCCTACTCTTTTTTACTGCATCCAGACTTGACATAATGTTCCCTATAAGTCTGTTGCCAAGGTACATGCATTGTTGTAATGCGAACCACTACAGAGCAGCAAAAAGAGTTCTGTGATATATAAAAAGAACTCTAAGTCATGGAGTTAAACTTAAGTTACTTGGGTACTCAGACAATGATTAGGCTGGGTCTAACGAAGATATGAAGAGTACCTCAAGCTATTTTTTCACTCTAGGATCGAGTGTTTTTTGTCGGAGCTAGAAGTAGGAAATAATACCACAAAGTAGAGCATGTTGCAACTGCAACCATTGTAAACCAAGCCATTTCATTAAGAAAGTTGCTGAATAATTTGAACCTATACCAATAGGAAGCAACATAGGTAAGGTGAGATAATCAAACCCAGTGTTCCATGGAAGGAAAAAACACTTCAAAACCAAGTATCATTTTGTGAGAGAAGTGGAACAAGCTAAGGAAGTAACTCTAGTTCACTATAGTTTGCAAAATCAATTAGCTAACATTCTAACAAAATATCTTGGGAAGATGAAGTTCGAGAAGTTGCATTATGATATTGGGGTTCACAGCATGGAGGCTAAGGAGGAGTATTGCGAGATAACCAACCATGTAGTGACGAACCCACATTGCGAACTCAACTCACCTGCGAGCTCTCCACATAGTGCAATTTCAACAAATTTGCGAGCTCACCAAAAGTGCAAGTTCATCAAATGTGCGAGCTCACTAAAGCTGCGAAGTCACCTATAGTGCAAGCTTTGCTAGGCGAGGTTATACATGGGAGCCCTTTCTCTACAAGTTGCCAACTTGCTCTAAAATGATAAATTTTTTTAACAAGATGTTTTGGTTGTTGATTAGACTAAAATCAACCAATAGAGAGGAAATGTGTACTGTATAAGTTCAAAGACTTGCCAAGTTGTAATTATTTAATATTATTTTTAGCTTATTTAAGCATGATTGTACATGTAAACTAAAGTGAAGCAGTGAAACAGAAGATCATAACTTGATTACTTTATTTTTATCTATTTTTGCTTTCTGTCTTAGTCATTTTTTCATCAAATATCCAACACATACCATGAAACAATTAAAGATAAAAAATGAATTAAGGCCATTGAGCAAGAAATTTAAGCATTAAAGTCTAATGTCACATTAGGGAAATTCGATGGAATTCATACTCAATGTTATTATTATTTTGACTTTTTTCTTTCTTTTTATTATCTGAATATTCAGGAACTAAGACCATTCCAATGCTCATTTTCGCCATGCATAAACTGAACCAACAATTAGAATAAGCACGAAAATGAAAGCTTCTATGAATACAGGTACCCCAATACATCGAAACTCATTGGCCATGGATAAAGAAAAACCGTTTCAACATTAAAAACAACAAAAACTAGAGCAAACATATAATAACAGATTCTAAATTGTAACCAAGCATCACCATTGGTTCTATACCCGATTCATAACTAGAAAGTTTTTCTGGACCCTTTCTAATCGGGGCTAAAACTCCTTCCTCTTTATCTTGGAAAATTTCTTATTGGCTATAAGTGGGTCTATAAGGTGAAATATAATTCTAAAGTCTCTTTTGAGAGGTTTAAGGCTTGACTGGTTATGAAGGGTTATACATAACAAGCTTGCATTAAATTTCTTGATACTTTTTCTCTTGTTGCCAAACAAGACACTCTAAATGATTATTGCACTTATAGTTCATTTTGCTTGGGCTTTGTGTACAATGCTTTCCTTCAACGGGGTTTACATGAAAAGGTTTATATGACTCTTCCAGATAGTTTTCACAATCATGGGGAGACTAGAGTGTATCGATTACTCAAATCTTCTTATGGTTTGAAGCAAGCTTCTAGGTAATGGAATTTAAAGCTGATTGAGGCTTTTTTACAAAATGGATATTCTTAAAGAAAACATGATTAATATCTTTTTACCAAGGTACGAGGAGATAAGCCGGTTGTAATGTTGATCTATGTAGATAATTTGATAATTACTAGGAATGATGATGACATTATATAGGAAATTAAGGGTATTTTGCATCACAATTTTAAGATGAAGGATCTAGGAGATATCAAGTACTTTCTTAGTATTAAGATTATGATATCAAAGTTTGGTATTGTGTTGAATCAATGTAAATATGCTCTTGACTTGATTGCAGACATGAAGCTAAAAAGAGGAAAGGTGGCTGTCAAACCTTTAAAACAAAATCAAAAGTGAACTTCTCTAGAGTATGATGAAGGGTCCATCATGATGAAAAGGCAATGATAAATGTTTGTATCAATAGCTTATTGAGAGGCTTTTTGTATTTAACTTGTACAAGGCTAAATATCTATTTTGTTGTTCAACATTTGAGTCAATTTATGCAACAACCAAAAAGATCTCATTATGAAGCAGTCATCAGAATTGTTCAATCTCTTAAAAAGAATCCAGGAAGAGGATCGTTTTTTTGCTGCAGCTGGTTCACAATAGCTTGAAGTATATTGTGATTTGGACCAGGCTTCATGTCCAATGACAAGACCAGTAACATGTTTTTGTGTCAAGTTAGGAGGTTCATTAATTTCTTGAAAGTAAAAAACTAGAGTATAGTATCGAGATATTCAGTAGAGGTTGAATATAAAAGCATGGCCTCCATGATTGCAGAGGTGGTGTGGCTTACTGGAGTCTTAAAAAAGAACTCAGATTTTCAAATAATGAGCTAATTTCTTTGTTTTGTGACAGTCAAGTAGTTTATACACCATGAGAGATCGAAACATATAGAAATTTATTGTCATTTCATTAGAGAGAAAAACCAGTAAGGTTTGGTACAAACTAGGCATGTTTCGACAAAGAAACAACTCACGGACATCTTTACAAAAGGTCTAGGTGTGCAACAACATGAATATTTGGTATCCAAGATGGGGGGGAAAGAAATTTATCACCCTTCAACTTGAGGGGGAGTGTAGAAAATAGTTATACAATTAGATGAATAAATGTTGCTGTTTGTAGTTAGTTTTTAGAAGTTGAGTAAACAATTACTTAGTTTTTTTTGGTGTTTTTAGAGTTAAGAGAACATAACGAAAAATACTTAGCAAAATTTCTAGTTGCTTTTTTTTTTTTTAAAATTTCATCCAACTGATTACAATATATAAGTGGGGTGGTTACAAGTAATTAACTAATCCTACCAAAATTTCTAGGAAAAGTAAAAATAAAACTTGTACACAAATGGATTAGGTAAATCAATACTTAAAAACATCCAATCAATACTAACTCTGCTTGCTTTAATAACTAATCTCAATTAAGCAAACTAAACAAAATATTGATGTCAGCATACGTGAACCTTGCTTGCACTTCAATTGGGGGTTCACCAAAAAATTTAATAGTTCACACTTGATGTTCTCGCAACTTAGGCCGAGCTCACAACTTTGATGAGCTCGTGTCTTTGGATGAGCTCCAGCTTCAGGTGAGCTCACAACTATAGAGCTCGCAGATAAGTTCGCAACTACATGAATGACCACTTTGCAACACTTCTTCTTGGCCATAATGTTTCGAACTCCAATATCATGTATTAGCCTCTCAAACCTTATCTTTCTAAAAGGTTTTGTGAGAATATTAGCAGGTTGAACATCTGACCTACAATGAACCCGGTTCACTTCATTTAATTGCTCGAACTTTCTAACAAAGTGATATTTTATCTTAAAATATTTTGTCTTGCCATGAAAGACGAGGTTCTTTGCAATTGCAACAAAAGATTGGTTGTCACAATATATCTCTGTTGCTTCCACTTCCTTCAGATTTAGATCAGTCATCAACTTTTTTAGCCAAAGTGCTTTGCTTACTGCAACAATGTATTCAGCTTCAGCGGTTGCTTGTACAACAGCCTTTTGCTTCCTTGAGCTCTAATCGAATACACTTGATCCAAATTGCTCTTCATATCTTCAACAAAACCAGCTCAATCACTGTCTCTGAACCCAGTCAACTTTAACTCCTTTTCTTTCACATACTCAACTTTGTAACTTAGGGTCCCTTTGACGTATCTTAGAATCCTCTTCTGTAACTTAGGGTCCCTTTGACGTATCTTAGAATCCTCTTCTCAACTTTAAAGTGAACTATATTGCAACAATACATGTATTTTGAAAGTAAGCTAACAACGAACATGATACTATTAAATAGAGTAAACATCCTATAAGACTTCTATAGGTGCATTCGTCAACTTTTTCAAGGCTACCTTGGTTTGCGAGCTTTTCTCCTTGAGCAATGGGAGTGCTTGTTGGCTTGCAGTTTTCCATACAAAACCTGTTCAAGATATTTAAAGCAAAGCTTTTTTGGCTGATAAAGATTCCTTGTTCAGACTGAAACACTTCCAAACTAAGGAAATAAGTCATGTCTCCTAAATCAGACATCTCAAATTCAGCTTACATCTGATTCTTGAACTCCATCAACTGTCTTTTATAACCTCTAGTTACCAGCAAGTCATCAACATACAACGATACTATCAGCTAGGTGTCCTTTCTTCCTTTCTTCACATACAAAGTGGGTTCACTGATGCTCCTTTCGAATCCCATCCTACCTCACCAGGTGCATATCGATTCTTTCATACCAGGCTCGCGAAGCTTGTTTGAGGCCATGCAAAACCTTCTTAAACTTGCATACCATATGCTCTTTGACATCAACTACAATTCCCTGTGGCTGTTCAACATAAACTTCTTCCTTCAAAATAACATTAAGGAATGTAGACTTTACATCAAGCTGATGTATATTCCACCCTTTCTGAGCTACCTTAGTCAGTAGCAGCCTGATGGTGTCTAATCTAGCTATTGATGCAAAGGTTTCAATACAGTATACCTCCATATTGTTGACTATAACCCTTTGTGACCAGCTTGTCTTTAAGTCTGCTCACTGAACCATTAATGTCTAACTTGGTCCTATAAACCTATTTTACTCCAACAAGATTGCGAACTGGTATTTCAACTAGCTCCCAAGTCTCATTGTTTTTTATCATGGCTAGCTCAGCTTCCATAGCTTCTTTTCATCCATTTTAATTTGTCGCCTCTTCATAGCTCGTAGGCTCTAGCATAACAACATCACATCCTTCATAAATATCATAGATAGGCCTGATTCATCTGATTGGTAGATCATCAACACTATCACCATCTTGGTGTTGAACTTCATCAATTCCCACATTGAACTCAATTTGGCTTTATTCAACCAACTCAGCTTCTGCAGCTTCCCAATTGCATAAAGCTTCCTCACTGAACTTAACATCTCTACTTTCAAACATTTTATTGGTGAAGGGATAAAAAATCCTATACCCTTTCTTGTAACTACTATAACCAACAAAGATACCTAGTTGTGCTCTTCTTTCCAACTTATTCCTCTGAACAATAAGAATGAGTGTATAACACAAGCAACCAAAGATCTTCAGGTGTGACACTGATGGCTTGAACCCAAACTATCCTTCTAACAGTGTCTTATCTTTCACATCTCTTGTTGGCAATCTGTTAAGCAGATAAACAAAGGTTTTTATAGCTTCAGCCCACAGCTTGGTTGGTAGCTTCTTCTTGAACAACAAACATCTCGACATATCCATAATTGTTCTATTCTTTCTTTCACATACACCAATTTTTGAGGAGTGTATGTGTTTGTCAACTGATGCTCAATCCTAACATCTTCACAAAACTCTTGAAACATTTCAGAAGTGTACTCAATCCCATTGTCTGACCTAAGTATTCCTACCTTGCAAAAAATACCTCAAGCAACTTTAGACTTGGCCTTCAAAAAATACAGCCAACAATATCTAGTGTAGTCATCAATAAACAAAATGATGTACTTGCTATTGCTAAGTGAAACAGTCTTCATTATTCTACATACATCAGTGTGAACTAGGTGAAGCTTCTCAATAGCTTACCATGCCTTGTTAACATGAAATGGAAGTCTTGTTTGCTTCCCAAATTGACATACTTCGTACAATGCAATTCGCTCAACAACTTCAGACATGTTCTCAACCAAACCATGCTTACACAAAAGACGATATGACCTGAAATTGACATGCCCTAGTCTTTTGTGCCATAAGTCAAAATCATCAGTAGAACTAGAGTAAGCTTTCAAGGTTACTAAGTTCCATTTTAGAATAAAGCACCTATCACTTATTTTTACTGACATAAGCTCATGACCATTTTAATCAGATATAACACACATTCTACTATAAAAAACAACAAAAGAATTTTTCTAAACAAGCTGACCAACACTGAGCAAGTTTTAATCAATATTAGGTACAAAGAGAACATCAGTAATAACTTTTATACTTGTTAGAGTGCTAGCCTGAACATCCCCCTTTCCCTTTGCATCAATAATTTGTCCATTTCCAGCTCTGATTCTCGAACTGAAGGACTTATGATAAACCGTAAAAGTAACATATTTTAATCTCACATTTAGCTTACTTTTTGATGATTTATTCCTTGATTTGTATAAAAAGGTGCTTGTAATCCTTTCTTTTCATGTCTTAGAACTAGGAAAGCACCCGAGGATGAAAAGAACACAAATTTGGCCTCAAATGGAGTAGATGGGCCGTAGCACGAAATTGACACGGCCTGGCCCATAGCCTGCACGGCCGTGCCTCGACAAACACCTAGAGCACAGCCTCAACTCCGCCTCACACGGCCGTGCCTCACTTTAGAAGTCCGAACACGGTCTAGTCTCGATCCACACGGGCGTGTGACATGGCCATGCCTCTGTCGCTGAAAAGAGCAATTTCAGTCGGAAAATGATACTTAGGGAGAAAGAATCGCATTCCAAGAGCCTATATATATCCCCCCAAGTACCACCTTCAAAAGGCATCAAAAGCTAGGCCAAAGAGCCAAGTCGAGAAGGTCAGAGTTAGGGAATAACACGAGGATAGCCAGTTGATCCATCCCAAGAAGCCAGAATTATACTCAAGACGATGGAATTCTCCTTCAATTCCTTCAGGGGGTTTTAGGAATTTCTTATGTTTTGTTTTATCTTTTCTCTTGCGATGTTTTCTTTATTCGTTATGAACTAAGCCCCTCAGATACTTGAAGGGGATGAAACCTAGATAAATCTTGTTATTTGATTTTTAAGTTATATGATAAATTACTTAGTTTGTTCTCAATTATGTTGCTTAATCCAAATCTAATGTGCTTAGGTGGAGGAGGAATAGACCCTGCCTAAGAGTAGATCTACCATAATTAAGCGGAGTTGATCGAACGCCCAGAGATAGGGTTACGAGATTTTTTCGGATTAGGGTGAAACGTAATATGGGAGTCCATTGATCGATTTACTGCTATCCTAGGGGGTTATTATAAGCGAACGAGAGTTCCACTAATTAACCTAGGGTTAGACGTTATTCGCCTCGAGAGAGGGTTTAATATAGGTTAGGGAGTCTTACGGATCAAGCTAAGTAAAGAAATCATATAATTTGGGGTTAGATAATAAGTGAAGTCTAGGTGGATTCTTCCCGAAGGTATCGTCGCAATCAACTGAGTTTTTTTTCAAAGTTATTTTCCAATCCGTTCTTCTTGTCTTTGTGCTCTTAGTTTAAGTCTTTGATAATATAGTTTAAAAGCAACCTTCACTTTAATTTAGATTAAATAATAAAAATAAAGTGAGTATTAATACTTTTATTTCCTTTGGGTTCGATAATTCGGTCTTGCCTAAGCTATACTACTGTTCGATAGGTACACTTGCCTTAAATCGTTGTCAGAGTTAGTCTCCAGGTTTGATCATTCTTTTATAAATTTTTAAAGCTCTGATTGTAGCGATCAACTTATCAGTTCTTTTGAACATGCTTTCATCTGAAACCATGTGGTTCGTACAACCGCTGTCAATCAACCAACTTATTAGTGTGTTGTTATTGTTGCTGTTCTCTATTTTTACAAAATTTCTCAACATGACCGAATTGTTTACAGTTTCTACACTGCACACCAAATTTAAACCAACAAAAAATTTTCTAAAGGACTTGTCTTTTTGCAATGATTGCATGGTGAATACTTTTTCTTCTCACCATCTCTTTTTGGTCTGTCTTTTCTTTCATTCCATTTCTTCTTACCTTTATTGCTCGAAGAACATGGAATCTTCTTATTTCTTGCCTGGAAAGCACCTTCAATGTGCCTCATTCTCTGCTTGCTCTTCTTTGTTCGTATGCATACAGAGTATTTATGAGCTCTGACAAATAGATTGTTGTTAAGTCTCTCAAGTCCACCACGGATGAGATCTTAAACTCATACTTCTCTAGCAATGATATGATAACTTTCTCAACAAGTCTCCTGTCATTGAACTAATCACCAAGCTGCCTTATGTTGTTGACAATAGATATGATCCTGTCTGCATACTGCTTGATCATTTCATTCTCTTTCATCTTCAAGTTCTCAAAATCTCTCCTTAAGTTCAAAAGTTGTTGTTGCCCTGTCTTCTCAGTCCCTTGGAACTCCTATTTGAGCTTGTCCCAAGCTTGTTTTGGTGTCTCACAAGCCATGATCCTTGTGAAGATAACATCTGACGCACCATTCTGAAGGCATGACAAAGCCTTGTATTTCTTAGCAGACTCATCACTATGTTGTCTGATTTCAACTATCGTTGGATTAGCTCGTAGTGGTGTGGCTCTCTATCTATCTCAACCACTTCCTATAAGTCATATGCTTGAAGATACATCTTCATCTCCATTACCCAAATGTGGTAGTTTTCACTAGCAAAAATAAGAGGTAGAGGTGGCATAAAGCTTCCAGATGACATGGTGACACTAACAAAATGCAGTCAACTTCTTCTTTCACAACAACGAACACACACAAAAGGCCATCAAAGACTTTGGCTCTTGATACCAATTGTTTGTGTTTTTAGAGTTGAGATAACAGAACAAAAAAAAATACTTGATAGAATTTCTAGCTGTTTTTTTTAATTCTATCCAGCTGATTACAATATATAAGTGGAGTGGTCACAAGTAATCAACTAATCCTACCAAATTTTCTAAGAAAAGTAAAAATAAAACTTGTACACAAATGGATTAGGTAAATCAATACCTAAAAACATCCAATCAATACTAACTTTGCTTACTTTAACAAGTAATCTCAATCAAGCAGACTAAACAAAATATCGATGTCATATGTGAACCCTACTTGCACTTCAATTGGGGGTTCACCAAAAACTTTAATAGCTCACACTTGATGTGCTCACAACTTAGGTTGAGCTCGAAGCTTCAAATGAGCTCGTAGATGAGTTTGTCACTGCATGAATGGTCACTTTGCAATAGTTTTTTCAATTAAAAGTAATACTATATAAAGAAAACTTGTAACCTTATTTAGATGAATGAATTGAATCATTCTCCATTTCCAATTCTACTCGAGCTTCTTCTTTGTAATTCATTGATTTCAGTGACCATTTTAACAATAGTCTTCCTTGCATGGCTGAAATAACTAAAAGACTGGTGAGCTTTGATAACAAATGTATGTTTTTTTGTCTCTTTGAAGCTGAGTCTGTTGGCCATCTGTTTCTCCATTGTACTTTTGCAAAGTCTTTTGATTTGGTTGTAATCTAGGCATACGTACTCATCTTCTCAGGGAAACCTGGATAAGTGTGATAAATCGTAATAGTAACATATTTTAATCCCACATTTAGCATACTTTCAGATGATTTATCCCTTGATTTGTGTAAAAAGGTGCTCTTAATCCTTTCTTTTCATGTCTTATACCCAGGAAAGCACCCGAGGATAAAAACAACGTGAAACAGGCCCAAATCGGATCAAATTGGGCCAAAGTGGAAATTTACATGGCCTGGACTTAAGCCCACACGGCCGTGCTTCATTGAGCAATTAGAACACGGCCTGTCCCCCGATTTACACGACCGTGCCTCATTAAAGAAATCCGAACACGACCTAAAGACTAATCACACAGACGTGTGCCATGGCCGTGTCCCTGTAGTGGCAAAGAGCAATTTCATTCAGATTTGGATACTTAGGGGCGAAGAAACCTATTTCGAAAGCCTATATATACCCCCTAAGTACATCATTGAAGGGGGCGGTGAGCTAGGCCAAGGAGCCAAGCCGAAAAGGTCAGATTTGTGGGAATCACTCGAAGATAGCCAGTTGATCCATCTCAAGAAGCCGGGATTCTACTCAAAACGGCGGATCTCTCCTTCAATTCCTTCAGGGGGTTTTAGGGTTTTCTTATGTTTTGTTTTATCTTTTCTTCTGAGATGTTTTCTTTTATCGTTATGAACTAAACCCTTCAGATACCTGAAGGGGATGAAACCTATGATGGAACTTGTTATTGTTTTCTGAACTATATGATAAATACTTGATTTGTTCTTAATTATGTGTTCTTAATTCTTGTGTTAATATTTCTGGGATATTGATTCAAGTCAAATGTGCTTAGGTGGTGGAGCAAAAGTCCTTGCTTAAGAGTAGATCTAGCATAATTAAGCAGAGTTGATCGCACGCCTAGAGATAGGGTGACGAGGTTTTGCCGAATTAGGGTGAAACCTAATATGGGAGTCCATAGATCGAGTTAATGCGATTCTAGGGGTTTTAATTAGAAAGATATTTCAATTAATCAACCTAGGGTTAGACGTTATTCACCTCGAGAGAGGGTTTAATATAAATTAGGGAGTCTTACGGATCAAGTCAAGTGAATTCATCGTCTGGTTCAGTGTTAGATAACAAGTGAAGTTTAGGTGGATTCTTCCTAAGGGTATCGTCTTAGTCAACTGAGTTTTTCCTCAAGTTATTTTCCAATTCATTCTTTTTGTCTTTGCATCTTTAGCTTAGTAGTAGTTAATTTAGATTAGATTAAAACAACTTCACTTATTTTAGGCTAGATAATAAAAAAAAAGTTAGTATTAGTACTTTTAGTTCCTTTGGGTTCGACAATCCGGTCTTGCCTAAGCTATACTACTGTTCGATAGGTACACTTGCCTCAAATCGTTGTCAAAGTTAGTTTCCAGGTTCGATCATTCTCTTTATAAATTTTAAGACTCGATAGACATACGATCAAAGTGACTTCATAAAAGTTTGGTAGCTATCTGATAGGAATTCCCTCAATGTATGTCTTGACAGATTCCAAATGTTGGGTGCATTTTTATTCATAGATATGAAGTTATTGATAAACCATAATTTACACATATTTTAACTCCATGCTTGGCTTACTTTTGGATGAATTTTCATTAAATTTGATGAATTCGATGCTCCTAATCCCTTAATTTCATGTTTTATACTCAAGAGAGATTAGAAGTCGAAAAGATCAAGAAACCGGCCAAAAAGGGACAAGATGGGCCTACATCAGAAATCACACGGTCTGGACTATCGTCCACGGGCAGATCACACGACCGTGTGTGGCGAGCAGACTCAAGCACGGACTTAGCTCTTACACACGGGCGTGCCCCTGCTGAACCCAGGTTTAATCCTATTCGAAAAAGGTTATTTGTGGGTCAAGAAAGGCGTTCCAAAGCCTATATAAACACCCAAGGGGGCAACCTAAAGGAGGACGCGAAGTAGAAGGCAGAAAAGACTCGAAAACAGCTGTCGGAAACAGCTTAGGAGAAGGATACCATCAAGACTAAAGATCTCCCATCAAAGTTCTTTAGAAGTTTTTGGGTTTTCTTATATTTTGTTGTTTTCCCTATTTTAAGATGTTTCCCTCTATCAGTATGAACTAAACCTCTCAAATACCTGAGGGGATGAAACCTAAGACGAATTTCTTATTATTTGTTTTATAAGATAAATACTTGTTCTTATTCTTAATTGTGAGTTCTTATTCTTGTTTTGATAATTCGGGTTATTCATTCAAGTCGAATGTGCTTATTCAGTGGAGCAAAAAGTCCCTATTTAAGAGTAGATCAACACAATTAAGTGGAGTTGATTGCAACACTAGAAATAGGGCAACAAAAATCTACCGGATTAGAGTCAAATCTAATAAGGGAATTCATAGATCGAGTTAATGCAACAATAGGGGTTTTAATTAGAAAGAGATTTCAATTAATCAACCTAGAGTCAGTTGTTTTTAGTCTTGAAAGAGATATTAACATAAATCAGGAATTTCTACGGGTTAAGTCAAGTGAATAAATCGTATGAATCAAAAGTAATAAGTGAAGTCTAGGTGGATTCTTCCTTAGGTATTGTCTATCTCATATAGTTGTCTAAAAAGTATTTTCCAATTCATTCTCTGTCGTGCTCTTAATTAGTTTTAGTTTAGAAAAAATTACCCCAATTCTTAGGCTAAAGAATAGAAAGATAGTAATTACTAGTACTCTTGGTCTTTTTGGATACGATATTACCGGTCTTAGCATAATTATACTATTGAACGATAGGTGTGCTTGCCTTTATTGTGATCATAATTAGTTTTAGACACGAGTTATCTTCCAAGGCCTGGAAGCAAAACCATTTGAACCTCATTCATTTTGCCAGACAGATCGCTCTACAATGGTTCTCTAGTTTCCAGCAGCATACATATAGTTTGTCCTTGTCCAACAGCTCACCTGCTACTCCTACTCCATTCAAGTTAGCTAATGTTCCTTTTCCAAAAAGGTACGATGTGGCTTATGATCTATTAGTAAACAGACCAGGTCAATATCTGGCTTGGTACCACTGCACCTTATTCTGCATATCATCAGGGAGGGTTTACTCATGCCAAGGAATTTCAATATTCTGATTGATCAATGTGGGTCAAAGCTCTCTTATCTCTTCCAAACCGAAATATCCTATTTCACATCCGAAGATCCAAAGCTAAGTAGGAAAGTCAAACGATGGACTTTCAACCAGCATATTTTAGTTCAAATCATAGTTTTCAGTTGTTTGTCACAAGCTTCTTGTTAATACGTTTGGCTTGTAAGTCTCCACCAGTCAAAGTTGATTCCGTATACGACATTTTATGACTACTTACAAATCAATAATAGCCGCCCAGCACTTTAATTGCAATTTAATTTGACAAATGAGAAACACCTCACTCACTTCTACTTAAATAGACAAAAATGCTTATGTATGCACTTATCTCACCTGCAAAACCAATCATACTCAACCAGTTCTTTTTCTTTTTGTTTTACATAAAATATATTAAAATATCTAAAATATTACACACATAATAAAAATATCAAATTTTATATAAATATATGAAAGCAGACTAATATACTAAGCTTATGATTTAGTTTCAACAGTTTCCATGGCTACTCCTACTCAAGAGGAGCAGCAGCTTCACTTTGTGGTGTTTCCCTTCATGGCTCAAGGCCATATGACCCCTATGATTGACATTGCTAGATTGCTGGCACAGCGAGGCGTGATTATAACCATCATTACAACACCTCAAAACGCAGCAAGATTCAAGGCAACCCTCGATCGTGCCATGGAATCGGGGCTCTCCATCCGTCTACTCGAGTTTCGGTTTCCACATGCCGAATTTGGATTACCGGAAGGGTGCGAGAGCTTTGACATGCTGCCTTCCTTTAGCTTAGCCTTGAATTTCTTCCAAGCAGCCAACATGCTCGAAAAACCAGTCAGAAAACTGTTCCCTGAGCTAACGCCACGCCCCACCTGTATCCTTTCTGATGTGTTGTTGCCCTACACGCTCGACATTGCCAACCAGTTTCAGATTCCGCGTATCTTGTTCCAGGGAGTTTGTTGCTTTCTTCTTGTTTGTCTCCATAATTTACGTATCTCCAACGTACTTGACCAAGTAACCTCCGAGACAGAGTACTTCGTTATGCCTAACATGCCCCACGAAGTTGAGTTCACTAAATGCCAAATCCCACAAGTTATGTATGAAAACCTCAAGCAATTTTCTGAGGAAAGGAAGAAGGCAGATCTCGAGTCTTACGGTGTCATCGTAAACTCTTTTGAAGAGATGGAACCTGAATATGTTAAGGAATACAAGAAGACAAGGGAGGACAAAGTATGGTGCATTGGTCCGGTTTCTCTATGTAACAAGGAGGCAATGGATAAAGCTCAGAGAGGCAACAAGGCCCCGGTTGATGAACAACAGTTCTTGGGATGGCTTGATTCTCAAAAACCAGGTACCGTAATCTATGCCTGTCTGGGAAGCATATCGAATGTGACACCCCCACAAACAATACAACTCGGTTTAGGCCTAGAGGCATCCAATAGGCCATTTATTTGGGTTATAAGAGGAAGTGATGCATCAAATGAAGTAGACAAGTGGATTTCAGAGGACGGTTTCGAGGAAAGAACGAAAGGAAGAGGGCTTGTGATCCGGGGTTGGGCGCCGCAAGTGTTAATACTGTCGCATCCAGCTATTGGAGGGTTCTTAACTCATTGTGGTTGGAACTCGACGATCGAAGGCATCTCCGCCGGTGTTCCATTGATAACTTGGCCGCTTTTTGCAGATCAGTTTGCCAATGAGAAACTGGCTGTACAAATACTTGAAATCGGAGTGAGGGTGGGAGTAGAGGAGCCAATGAGGTGGGGCGAAGAGGAGAAAATTGGAGTATTAGTGAAGAAAGAAGATGTTAAAGAGGCTATTGAAAAGCTGATGGATGAAGGAGAGGAAGGAGAAGAGAGAAGAAAGAGAGCTAAGAGACTTGGAGAAATGGCAAATAAGGTTGTTGAAATAGGGGGATCCTCTCACCTCAACATTACACGGTTAATCCAAGATATCAGGCGAAGGGCTAATGAAAGGAAGCAACTTAGCAACTGAGACGATGCAGCAACCTCATATCTCCATTGTAATTTTCTTTACACATATTCGGACATATCTCCAAATACATGAAACAATTTAGAAAAAATAGAATATACTCATGAGTCACCTACTCGTATAACTGGAGTTAGTTCATGGTCACTTGTATGCATTGCTATGAATACCCGAGAAATATATTTATAAAATGCAAATGGCCCAATCTCAAGAAAAATGAATGGAGTACAGGCTCACAGCACATCCCTGAACTTCCTCTGTATCTGCAAGAAATAACACAACTTAAAAAAGCGTCAACAGGGTAAGACCAACAAGACCAAATAATCTAATGTTTTTACCGATAAACTAAATAATTACACGCACATAATAGAAAAATGTACTTTTAGACTTAATGCTATAATTGGAAACCGACACACTCACAGTAGTTAACATTGTGATTATAAGCGCCGGGGCGAAGCAGGATAAGTTTTTTAGGGGGGTCGGATAATTTTTTAGGGGGTCGGATGAAATTTTAATTTTTTATAGTTTATATTTTTATAATTTGTAAAAGATTAAATCAAATTTTTATAATTTTAGGGGGCCAAAGTGCAATTTTACCTTTACTAATTTAAAATTTTAAAAAAATTTCAAGGACTTTAATAGCAATTTTACCTTTTAGGAGGGGTCGAGCCCATGCCACCCCTGGCTTTGCCCCTGATTATAACAGAATTTATGAAACTATATTATCTCCATGAAATTTCACTATCATAGTGATGCATCCAAGGGATGATGAAATTAACAAAACCTTCCAAGGAACACAATCAATGTGTTTAGCCTTATGTTGCTTTGACGCTTCATGTTTATTGAAATACTCATGCTCGATGCCCACGGGATATGAAGATATAATTTAAAAAGATCCTTCAATCCTTGTCAGAAACCTACCGAGTAACATAGGCTTCAACACAAAGTGGCTTCAATAGAGAGAATGCAGAATTGCATATGTTTAGAGAGAAATATTGGCATATGGTATAAATGAGACATTAGAATACTAAATGTGGATTTGAAAGAAAACATAATAATTATTACATGATGATAACACTCAACCTCTGTAGCAGCAAACATTTTTTTTTTATTTAAATTAGGGTATCCATTATTGTAACAATAATTAATTTCTTTGTCGTAGATGCTCTCTAAAAACATAAATGGGGTTAGGATTGAATTCTCATTTCATTTGTTAAGAGATAATATAAACAACCCATACAGAACACCTCAAGCAAACCTTAATTTATTTTTTATCATTCAATAGCAACTTGAACTGGCTGATTTCCATTTAGGGGTGAAATTTTTTAACTCATAATAGCAAATTATAATAGCAAATTATAATTATCACACCACTTTTTCCTATATTTTATACTTCAATTTTTATTTAAGTAACTCTGTTTTATAATCAGTCTAATTTTTTAATCAATAATTGTAATTTAAATTATAATTATTTTTAAATCTGTAATTACCACAATTCTTATTAAATTATAATTATTTTGCAACTTCTATTTTCTTTCTAAGTTAAATATTATAATTATTTTAAAATGTAAATTTAGTATTACAATTAACAATAAATGTATTCTTGTCAGTTTAAAAGTTTTTCCAAACTCGTGCTTATATATATATATATATATATATATATATATTATAAATTAGTTATACAAATAATTTTTATTTTCTTGAAAATTCATGACTTCTTATTATTATTATTATTATTATTATTATTATTATTATTATTATTATTATTATTATTATCAATTGGTCTCAACTCAGTTGTGAAATTACTACAAACCCAATAGTTTTAGAAAACAATAAAAGTATTTTTGAGAGTGTTTCTGTACGTTACATACAATTTGGAAAATTACATACATAATGAGATTTAAACTCAAGACCTCAAAACCTTTCTTCTCTCAATTTTACCATTTCAATAAAGCCACAACTAATTTTAATATAAATTTTTTATTAGGTTTGTTACATAAAATTTTTCACTCACATCGTAGATGTGTCATAATCTAGTTATTATTATATTAAAGCTTGACTTAGATATCTAATATGAATTTGTTTGTATCACACTAAGTTTCCTTTAAACCCGAAAATTTGGAACCATCAGGGGATCTAATTGAATAAGAGCGTAAGTTGGCGGTCCTTATTGGAAAAACAAGAAAAGGTAAAAATGGAATTGAACATGGTTGAAATCCAATTCTGATTCGATCGGATCATAATCAGCTGATTCCTTAGTGGGAGACAAAATGATTATGGACAAATGGTTGTTATACGGTGGAAGACCGCACATGAAGGGTTATAAATAGTTGGGAAATTACTTCTCAAGGAGGATTCAACTCTATTTTGTTTCATTTTCATCTTCGCTTCATCTTCTTCCTTAGTAGCTCCTAGAGGAGATGGTTACAGGAAAACTCTGCATGGGGCAATGATATTGAGATTTGAGTAGGAAAAATAGAAAATCCAGTAAGTTGGTAAGATCATGAATCCTTCTTTGTATATAAGATTTAAGAACCAAAGTTAAGGACTTCCAAGAACCATTTTAAGGATTCTGCATGCTTTTGGAAAACTAAGCTTAAACTGGGATTACTAAGTTTAACCCATGAATTGGTTGTCTTGCTTAGCTACTAAAAGAAGGGAAGATTTGGCGTTCGAAAGAAGCTAAGAGGATGAGGCAAAGAAGCATCAAGTGAGTTTTTTCACTTCATCCCTAGATGTTGGGTATGTTAAGATTGTATAGGTATGTAAGTATCTGCCACATTGGTTCAAAATACATGAATTGATTATGATACCATGGAATTTTATTTATGAGATGTATTTATAGCATGTGGAACATGAAAGGGGAAACATTGATAGGTTTAGATGAAGTTAGGATCAAAGAGACGAGACTTTCTGTTAGATGCCACCATACGATATTGCTATGTGCACTCGTGATGTGCAAAGCTCCAAGCCTTGCGAAGGGGACATTGCGGTGTTCGAGCATCAAGATTAGGAATGGTGAAATGGAGGAATGGATGAAATGAAACAGATAAGTAAATATATAGAATGTGACGAGGCCATGTGACTGGTTGGAGCCTATATGCCTAAAATGAGTAAGACCGTACCTGAAAGACACTATGGCATCATGATAAAAATGAGTAATACCATAGCTGAAAGATGTTATAACATCATGATAGAAATGAGTAAGACTATAGATGAAAGACGTTATGGCATCATGTGAAAACTCGCCAGTGGCTAAATAGGACTAAGACCATGGCTAAAAAATATTATAGCATCCTTTAATAGTTCGTCAGGATAGTAAGCACGGGGTTATGTGTGTAAGACCCTAGCTGAAAGATGTTACAGTATCATAGATAATCTGGTAGGACATTAAACGCAGGATGGTCCATCGGGACAATAAACACAAGGGTTATGGGGGTAAGACCATAGTTCGACTATGATAACCAATAGAATCCACCAGGATATAAAACATGAAACCTAATTAATAAGACCATAGTTCGACTATGGCAACCAATGGAGCCCATCAGGACATTAAACATGGAACCTGATGAGTAAGACAATAGGTTAGCTGTGGCAGTATAAAAGATTCACCAGATAATAAACACGGGTGAAAAATCAGAACAGAAATCATGTGATAACCCGTAAACAAGTAAAAGGGGTTGGATGAAAATTAGAAGTATGGGTATAGATTAGATAGCCAAAGGGATGAAAGAATCTGCCAATAAAAAGGGAAATATAAAGTGGGAAAAGACTACTGGAATAGCATTTATGAAAGCCAGTAAAGCATGTGGGAGGTAACCTAAAAGGAATAATCATGGAATTGGACACACTAGCGGTGCCTGATTCTAGATAAGGATCCATCAATAAGAGCTGCTAGGGGACACTCAGAGTAACCCTATATCCTAGTGGGTGGTCTTGGGAACCATGCTAGGCCTCAAGGAAAAGAAGGGCTAGATAGAACCCATTGACAAAGAAAGATACATGAGATGACAGATAAGT
Source organism: Gossypium australe (assembly GCA_005393395.2). Lineage (NCBI taxonomy): Eukaryota > Viridiplantae > Streptophyta > Magnoliopsida > Malvales > Malvaceae > Gossypium > Gossypium australe. The sequence goes on along the minus strand of CM016626.1, from coordinate 141,581,674 downwards.
CTGTTAAGACTATTCTTCTTTAAGGGGAAATCATTAAGGAAGTATCAACCAAATAGTGAGCCATGAGGAGATACAGTATGAAAGAGAAATCGTGAACTCAAAAGACCACACAGCGACATTTGGCTGAGTACTGAAGGTCATAGTGGGCCTTAGTAGAAGGGCGTGCTACGCTTAAAGGTAAGGTTATACGTCTGAAGTGGATTAAAAAGAAGTAATCGAACCACTATTTAAGCTAAGCAGGATTTAGTCTACCAGGGTGGTATGGGGCCCTACCAGTCATGCCAACGGGTGGAAGGTAAGTAAGTGATACGGGATTAAGATAAGGAAAGAGTCTACCATAGACTAAAGAGGTTGAGAATACTCACCAAGGGCCTTTAGTAGGGTAAGCTAAAAGGCCGCATTATTAGGGCATAATGATGGGAAGAAGAAATCCATACTGGGGATAAGTGGAAGAAAGAATTTAATAAAAAGGAGGGATAGAGTCCGCAGAGATGGCGAGACATTAGGAGGAAATGTCAAGGTTGATCAAATGTTGGTAGAATGATTAGAAGGAAATTTCTCAACGATCTATCCACCAATGGATAGGATCGAGAATAGGATAAGGACCGCTACGATTAAGAGAAATGTTCTAAATGAGCAGAGAGTTTGTTGCATCTATTATTATTTATTTGGACCCCGACAAGGTGGGGAATATTTTGTGTAGTGAAGAAACTCACTAAGTTTATTTGAACTTACAATGGTTGACTTGTGATTGCATGACTTGATGGACAAGGAATTCAGGGAGGGACTGAGCCAGATCAAGATAAGTCAAGAAGCATCAAAGGAAAGTGTCATGCACATAGGAAGAGGGTACATTTAGGAACTTCCTCATTGGGACAAATATATATGTGTTGTTAAATCCCTTAGAGTCCGGAGTTCGGACAATGAACTTTATATTGTCACTGTTGTAAATTTTATAACTAGGTAATACAATATGTTTTTAACTTAGTGAGATCATAGTATGAACAATAACCTGGTTCAGTTGTGACACCCATACTCGAACTTGACAAATAGATTGGGTGAGGGTGTTACAATTCAGGACTAATGCAATCAAATAATAAATTAAAATTAAATAAAAAAGATAGTGTAAGAATAAAAATAGATGTATGTACCTAGCATGTCCCTCTAATATAGAGACTGGATCAAATTAGTCCATTTATTATTAAACGGATCAATTTAGTTCCTATACTATTAAAAATAATCAAATAAGTCCAAATTTCAACAAAGATAACATTTACTATATAAAAATATAATTTACTCTTTAATAGAGTTAATATTTGTTATGATTCTACAAATGGATTTTTTTTTGCATTGAACTGTAAAGGAAAAATATAACTTCTATGTAATTTTTAAACAATAAATGTTAACTTTGTTGTAGTTTGGTTTTATTTTCTTCTTTTTAATAGTAGAATAATTAAATTGATTCGTTTAATAGGAGTGGACTAATTTAATCCTATAACACCTCTTAAGTAAGGAATGTTACATTTACAAACTTATCACTTTAATTTGAGTTCTAAATTATACATTCAAGTTTTAAACCAGTTTTAAGGTCATTTAAGACTTTTTAAACCATTTCTAAATTTTCCATACATTTTGGCTTTGATTGGGAGTCGTTTTAGGGCCTTTCAGAGAAAAACAAGAAAATTTCTAGGTGCAAGCCTATGTATCTCGAGACATTACCCTAGAAATATAGAATTTTGATTCAATGTTGCCTTGTCCCAATACATAGTCTTAATACAATGAACTATGTCTTGAGACAAAGCAACATATGTCTTGAGATAAAACTCAATATGTCTCGAGACATAACACTGGGACTGTAACATTTTAGCTTCGACGTTTGTTTGTCTCGAGACATAAGCCCTCATGTCTAGAGACTTAGGATTCTATTTTCAAACATTTCCCAACCATACCAATTTTTTTCATAATCAATCCAAACATCACCAAAAACTCATAAATTATATAATACCTTATATATTTCATTCAAAACACAATTAACATGAGTATTGAAACAACTAGACGTTGACTTACTAATTTCATTGTTACATTTATGTACATGTCATTTTCTTAAATAAAAATTAATTGAGATGTCATGCTCTTCTCCAAGTCCTTGGGATGTAATGATGTGTGTTAAGGTTACTACTTCAGTCAAGAGCTTCAATATGATCTTTCACCTACGTGTTACGTAGCAACGCATTAAGCTACATTGTAGCTTAGTAAGTACCCATGAATTCAAATTTTACCATTTCTATAATTTATTCAATATTGAAAATATTACTATTATAATTTAACGACTACATCATAATAATCTAGAGGTTATTCAATATTTAGAAAATTCATTAATACTTTGATTCGTTATTTTATCACTTTACTACTTAACATGAATTATTATCAGAAATCAGTTATCACGACTTTTAGCCCATGTTAGACACGTTTGAGTGAGATGAATATACAAAACATAATCATGATATATGGAGGACATAAGTGTTGGAAACACGAGCATCGAAGTGCATTACCAGAACATAATGGAACCGAAGTGCAATATCACGATTAACATGGGAACACTCGAGTTCCTATGACATGCCAACTATATCCACGAAGTTCAACACTAGTCTATATGGGCGCTCGAATACCACTAGACTTACATTAGTTATACACGAATGTAATATTTCATGATTTTCACAATTTCACTACATTTTTGCGCTTATTCAATTTAGTCCTCATTTTCACGATTTAAAGAAAAATTGCAAATTTCAATTACAATAATCATGAAATTTGTAATAGCCTGGTTTAGACCCTAGCTGAATAGTGGTTTCGAGACCACAAATTTGAGGCCACAAAAATACTTTAATATTATTTTTGGTGTTTACAGTATGTGATTAAGCATGTGTGAAATTTCTGTGTGAAAATTTTACCGATTGTATGTTTAATTAGCAAAAAGGATTTAATTGCATAAAATGTAAAAGCTGTGTGCTGATTGTTAAAGTACTCTTTTGGCATGGCTTATTAAAGTGAGAGTCCTTATGTTGTTATTAAACCATTGATTAATGGGATGGACAAAAATGGGCTTATATTAGTGGAATTTTAATGTTTTTATTAAAGGGACAAAATGGTAAAAAGCCAATTAATGTGAGTTATAATAAAACAAAAAGATGAAACATGTTCCTCTTTGTTTTCTATCAACCAAAAATAGGAAAATAAATAGGACTTGGAAGCTTTCTTATATTCGGCTACTACTTAGCTCAATTAAGGTATGATTTTTAATCGGATTTTGATAATTTCTACGTTTTTGTGATCGTTGCTTTGTGCTCTAGCTGGCCCATGCTTTAAATTTAGAATTTGATGGTGATTTTGAGATATGCAATTGATGAATGTTTGAGCTTTGTGTTGTTAGTTGGTGGAATATGAAAGCTTAGTGTTGGGTTATCATATTTTGTCTTGGAATTTTTAGTGAAATTGAGTAATTTGGGCTTAATTGTGAAAATGAGAAATAGAAGGACTAAAATGTGAAATAAATAAAATTTGTGGACTTGTATGAACATAAAGAGAATTTAGCTAGGCATGGGTGAAGTGAAATTTTGTGTATTTTGTGATTTTGTGAATTAGGGACTAAAGTGTCGAAATGTGAAAATGTGAGGGCTATTTTGTAAAATGCCCTAAATATGTATGTTTGGACTAAATTGAGTGAACTGGTGATTGAATGAGTTAAATTTGTATGAATAGACCAAGAAAGGAGAGATAAGGATCGAGATCGAGGCAAAGGCAAAGTGCTCGATTAATCGACCGTTTCGTTACCGCGAAGTCCGAGGTAAGTTCGGATATAATACATGTTGTTAAAGTATGTTTTAGTGTTATGGAATGAATATATATATATATATATATATATATATATGATTACAAGATTAGAAATGCTATGTGCAGAATTGAATTAGATGGCACTAAGTGTGCTTAATTGAAATCAAAATAGAGATGATTAGCACTGTGTGTGCGAAGTTATGAAAGCTTCGGATTATTGATTTGGCACTGTGTGTGCGATACCGAGATAAGTCGGTTAAAAGAATAGGCACTAAGTGTGTGATGATGAATATGCTTCGGCTATGAGATTGGCACTAAGTGTGCGATTAAATTAAACGGATATTAAAGGTTGATCGAAACGTAATATCGAGCATTGAGTAGCTTGGAAGTTGAATAACTATGTGTTGGCTAAGGTATGTATTGAACCTTTGTGGTAGATGAGATTATATATGAAACTATGAATGGTTGAATGAGTATTTTAGCTATGGATGATATGGTATGAATATTTGAGAATGGATCTATGTGATGGACATACTTGTTTAGTGAGTTTGGTTTGTTAATTTGAATGTATTATGTTACGAACTTACTAAGCTTTGAAAGCTTACTATGTGATTTGTTTCTCTGTTTTACAGTGTCAATAAAGCTAGCTCGGATTCGGGGATCGTCAGCATCTCTATCACACTATCGGCTATCTATTTTGGGTACTTTTGAAAGATGGATATAGTTCGTAAATGGCATGTTATGGTGTGTTTTGGTAATATTGTACCTTGCCATGTGATATGGCTAAGTGGTTGAATATTGATGGTGCATATATGTAGGCTTTGAAAATGATGAATGAGTTGTGAAATAGTGAGAAAGGAATTGGTATGTTTTATGCTTGAATTGGTTGATGGAAATGGTGATTTAAGTGTGAAATTGCTATATGACTACATGATGCTTAGTGATAGGATTTGGGTTGTGACTATGGTGTTTTGAAATGAACTTATTGGTGATGAGATTGAGTGTGGCCATAGATGGTATAATTGATGATTAATTGGTGTTTATATTGATAGGTTTTGGTTGCCAATTGAGGTATAAATGCATATGATTTGAGACTTGTAGGTGATTTAAGGTGTGGGATGCAAGTTTGGCCTTGAAAATGGCCTATAATTGCCCACACGGTTGAGCACACGGGCGTGTGGCTCGACCATGTTGTTTAAGTTTACCAAGTGAAACAAGTTAGGCTCGGCCACGGGCTGGACACACGGGCGTGTGACTAGCCGTGTGGTGCAAGTCAGTATCGACCACGGGTGAGGCACATGGGCGTGTCTCAGGCCGTGTGGACAAGTCAGAATGTATGCCCTGTTTTGCCACGGCTTGGACGCACGGGCATGTCCAAGGCTGTGTGAGGCACACGGCCTGCCCACATGGGCGTGTGACCTCTGTAACTTAGAAAAATGTTTGAATTTCAAAAAATTTCATATGTGTTCGGTTTAGTCCCGATCCCTTTCTAAAGCATGCTTAAGGTCCCATAGTCCTATTTTAGGGACTATATGATTGTGAATTATTTATTTAATTGACTTTGTGTTGAAAATGAAATGGAATATTCGGGAATGATTAATAACGCCTCTTAACCTTAGTCTGGCGACGGTTACGGGTTAGGGGTGTTACAATATTTTTTTCACTAAACTCTTGGTTCATAATAAATCATATGTTTCGTACTCTTTACATGATTTTCACTTATCAAATAATAACACATAGAACTTTCAGATACTTTTCAATTTAGTCCCTTTTGCCACGAAATTCAATATCCAATACTTAGACACTTTAAATAAGTTCTCTTCCATGTAACATTTTATTTGAATAATTCTTTTAAAAAATTTTAATACTTATAGTCATTTCTGAACATATTACAATTTAGTCGTTAACAATATAAAATTCAATAATTATTATAATATCATTTTAATTTCACCTTTCATTCAAATTCACTATCACATATTACATTAATCAATTAATTTATCATAATATCATATTTCACATATCTATTTTTTATGCACTTCACTTCTCTTATTCCAACTATAAATTTCACAAAGTTCACAATTCAATCATTAGCATCATGAAAATTCAATATTTACTATAATTTCACTTTAACACCCCTTTATGTTCAATTCACTACCATATTACACTTCAGTGAAGCCTTCTATAATAACATTTTATTTCGCATATCAAATTACTTTACACTTTATTTTACTAGTTTACCACAAAATTCATAAAGTTTACATTTTAGTCTTTAAGTAACAAGAGAATTCAAGGGTACTACCTATCTTCCACTTCAAATCACTTGTTTTTCTATTATTTTTATCACTTGGTTCAATTTCTCAGTTTCTTTCTTCGTTAAGAACATAAAAATTTTCATGAGAAATATTTTCTTTAACATCATTTCTATACCTTTTTAGCAAGATTCAACTTGAAAACATGATAAATTTGATATTCTTAGCTTGTTCTCTTAATTTCAAGCCTTATCTTGATTTTCGCTCTCCACCAACATGGACATACAATCTTCCTTCTTGAAATCGAAGTTCACTATATTGTTGAAGGCTTGATTTTACTAGAAGTTTTAAGGATTTCTGTCTTAATTTCAAGGAAATGACCAAATTGCAAAGAAACCAAAATTTATTTTCTCCATGGATGGTGCTGGGGTGAATTTGAAAGAAAGATGGAGAGAATTATTTTCTTTTCAACTTTTACTTAATCATTAATCAATATAAAAATATCTTAAAATAAAATAATAGTAAAATAATAAAATATTTTAACTAACAATTTTTCTACACCATTCATCCTTAATTATTACACTTAATATTTATCCAAATTATGAAATCACCATTTTCCCCTTTATAGTTCTCTACAATTCCATCCTTGAATCACTATTGACTTTTGAAAAATTATGATTTAGACCCTCATATTTCTCCGATTATTCAATTCAGTCATTGCTTACCAATTTCGTGTCATAAGGAATTTTGGGTTATACTCACTTTTGATCCTTCAACTTTCCCATATTTACATATTAACTCTTCAAATTTCGAATAATTATATTTTTCCCAAAACTTTTCACATCTTTATGATTTAGTCCCTACCTTAAATTAATATATCATAAAATACTTATATAAACCGTAATATGTTTATATTTTAATCCCACGTTTAGCATACTTTTGGATGATTTATCCCTTGAATTGTGGAATTTGATGCTCCTAATCCTTTAATTTCATGTTTTATACTTAGGAGAGCATCGGCAGATGAAAAGAAAGAGAAACGGGCCAAAAATGGAGAAAATGGGCCAAAGTAGGAAATCGACACGGCCTGGGCCCAAGCTACACAGTCGTGCCTCTTTAGCAGACCCAAACATGACCTGGCCTCGATTCACATGGGCGTGCCACACGGGCGTGTCCTTGCCGTGACCTGTTTTAATTCCACTCGAGTTAGGATGCTTAGGGGCAAAGAAAGACATTCTGAAAGCCTATATAAACACCCTAAGTGTGGCCTAAAAGGGGGCGGTTCAAGTAGGCCGATGAGCCAAGCCAAAGAGGCCGAATTGTGGGATTTACTCAAAGACAACCAGTTGATTCATCTCAAGAAGCCGAAATCATACTCAAGACGGAAGATTTTCCCTTCAATTTCCTTCAGGGGGTTTTAGGGTTTTTCTTATGTTTTGTCTTATATTTTTTTCTGAGATGTATTCTTTTACAATTATGAACTAAACCCCTCAAATACCTGAGGGGGATGAAACCTAAGATGGATCTTGTTATTGTTTTCTGAACTATATGATAAATACTTGATTTGTTCTTAACTATGTGTTCTTAATTCTTATTTTAATATTTCAGGATATTGATTCAAGTATTGATGCCCTTAGGCAGTGGAGGAATATTAGTAGATCTAGTATAGTTAAGCAGAGTTGATCGCAACCCTAGAGATAGGATGACGAAAATCTGCCGGATTAGAGTCAAACCTAACATGGGAGTCCATAGATCGAGTTAATGCAACTCTAAGGGTTTTAATTAGAAAGATATTTCAATTAATCAACCTAGGGTTAGACGTTAGTAGCCTCGAGAGAGGTATTAATATAAATTAGGGAATCCTACGGATAAAGTCAAGTGAATAAATTGTCTGGTTCAAAGTTAGATAACAAGTGAAGTCTAGGTGGATTCTTCCTCGGGTATTGTCTTAATCAATTGGTTTTTCCCAAAAGTATTTCCCCAATTCCTTCTTTGTGTCTTAGCATCTTCAGCTTAGTAGTTAGTTAATTTTAGGTTAAACAACAGTTCCCTTAATTCTTAGGCTAAATAATAAAAAGAAAGTCAGTATTAGTACTTTTGGTTCCCTTGGGTTCAACATTCCGGTCTTGCCACTAAACTATACTACTGTTCGATAGGTGCATTTGCCTCAATCATTGTCGTAAATTAGTTTCTAGGCTCGATCATTCATTATATAAATATTAAAACTTTCTGACCACGATCAAACTTTTAACGTCGTTTCCAGGGATATAAAATATTAATAACGCTCAATTTTTATTACTTTAGCCATATTTTATTTTTGCAATTAAATTTTATTTTTACTTTTCTAAATTTTCTTCTTTGCTTCTAGCAGGTATTCTAGTTTATGACTAGAAGAAACCCGTCAGGACCGCTACTTTACGATAATGAAATTGAAAGTACAGTTCACAGAAACTGAAGAGAAATAAGGAGAATCCTACAATACATACAAGAAGAGCAAGGAGGCGAAATTAATACTATCGAAGAGATGGCTGAGAATAATCCGCTACCTCCAGAGGTGGCCGAAAATCATGCTCCTCGAACTATGTATGATTATGCTAAACCTGATTTAATAGGAACTGAGTCAAGTATTGTTAGACCTGCTATTACTGCAAATAATTTTGAACTGAAACCTAACACAATTCAAATGATACAGCAATTTGTTCAGTTTGATGGTTTGCAGGATGAAGATCCAAATAATCACTTGGCGAATTTCCTAGAATTTTGTGATACTTTCAAAATAAATAGCGTTTCTAATGATGCCATCCGTCTTCGGTTAATTCCCTTTTCTTTGAGGAATAAAGCTAAACAGTGGTTGAATTCTCTTCCACGAGGATCAATTATTACATGGGAACAAATGACCGAAATATTTTTGCTAAAATATTTTTCGACGGCTAAAATAGCTAAGTTGAGGAATGATATCTCTTCTTTTGTGCAGATGGATTTAGAGACACTCAGCGATGCATGGGAGAGATAAAAGGATTTATTGAGAAGATGCCCACACCATGGATTACCCTTGTGGCTCCAAGCTCAAACATTTTACAACGGTGTAAACCCCTCAACTAAGTAGTTAATTGATTCAGTCACAGGCGAAACTCTGAATAAAAAAACACCTGAGGCTGCCTACAAATTCATTGAAGAAATGTCAATGAATAATTATCAGTGGCAAGTTACAAGGACAAGGCCGACAAAAGCCGCCAGTGTTTTCAACCTCGACGCAATAACCATGCTATCAAATTAGGTAGAACTTTTGACTAAAAAGATTGATGGTTTATATGGTTCTTCGCGGGTACATCGAGTTATGCAATGTGATATGAATAGAGGAGGGATGAGCAATACAGAATATCCACCTTACAACTTGAACGCTGAAAACGAGCAAGTTCACTATATGGGTAACAATTTTAGACCTCAAAATAACCCTTATAGTAATACTTACAATCCAGGTTGGAGGAACCACCCCAATTTCTCGTGGGGTGGTCAATGAAATCAGAGACAACAACCCCTCCCAAGCTTCCAACAGCAGCCCTACCCACAAGAGAAAAAACCGAACCTTAAGGAGATGCTAACAAAATTCATCGCGGTGTCAGAAACTCGTTTCCAAAACACTGAGACAACACTTAAATATCAACAATCATCAATTCAAGGGATTAAAAATCAACAAGCATCAATTCAAGGGATTGAGAACCAATTAGGGCAACTTGCTAAGCTGATTTCCAAACGACCACAAGATAGCTTGCCAAGTAACACTGAAACTAACCTAAAGGAACAACTTCAAGCCATAACAGCTCATGATAGTGTAGGGTTAGATGAGCCCAATTTAAGGGAAGAGAATGTGATAGAGGAAGTTAAGGTAAAGGTAAGCCATGAAAATCTAAAATCGGTAATTAAAGAGTACTAATCTCGTGTTCCATAACCCAATGCGATGAAGAAAGGCAACACAAATGAACAATTTAGTTAATTTCTTAAACTCCTAAAGAAATTACATATTAACTTACCATTTCTTGAAGCTCCTTCGTAAATGCCAGATTCAAGGAAATTTTTAAAAGAGCTTTTGAAAAACAAACGGAAGTTAGACGAGGAGTCACATGTGGAACTAAAGGCAGTGTGCTCAGCAATGTTGCAAAATAAACTACCATGAAAATTAAAAGATCCAGGGAGTTTTACAATTCCATACTTAATTGGTAGTTTATCTGTTGATAATGCTTTAGCTAATTTAGGGGCAAGCATCAATGTTATGCCTTATAAAATGTTTAAACAGCTAGGTCTAGGGAAACCCAAACAAACTAGGATGAGCATTCAATTAGCTGATAAAACTATTAGAATTTCTAGGGGGTATAATTGAATATGTTCTCGTGAAAATTGATAAATTCTTATTTCCAGTAGACTTTGTCGTTTTAGACATGGATGAGGACAATAATATTCCTTTAATTTTAGGAAGACCCTTTTTAGCAACTGCCAGGACTATAATTGATGTCGGCGCAGGTGAACTCATACTTTGTGTAGGTGACGAAATAATTACTCTTCAGGCTCTTGATTCGGCTAGGACATCGAGTAATCAAGGTGAGAACATAAATTCTATTAATGACCATTCGGTTAGACCTTCTTTTCAGGAAGCACCACGGAACTACACAACTGAGCCAGATCCTAAACCTCATGCCAACAAAGAAATAACTCACAAGAAATGACGGTTTCAGATCGATGAACTAGACGAGTGGAAGACACATTTCAAGGAGAAACTAGGAATACACGAAACAGAACCAACGCCATTTTATGGGACAAACAAATTTAAGATCGGAGATCAGGTATTGTTGAATAAAACAGATCCTCGAGTCGCCACTTCAGACCTTGATACAAACGATGAAATCCCTTTCAATGTACTCAATATTTTCCCATACGGAACAGTCGAGGTAAGTAATCCTCTATTCGGTACTTTTAAAGTAAACGCTACTCGACTCGAACTGTATACTGATAGTAGAACTGATAGCATGAGAAAGGATTTTCAACTCCTCAAACCACCATGAATGTCCGAATGAGAGGTAAGTCTAGCTTAAGACTATAAATGAGCGCTTCTCGTGAGGCAACCCGATCACTAACCCCATTAATTTCTACATTTTTACTTTTACTTTTATTTTTCCTTTTTAGCACCTGACTATAAACTAACCAAAGTGTAGGTTTCTCTACCCACACGGCCTTGTACACAGGCGTGGCTATGGCCGTGTGGACACCACAGATTTCTGTACCGATGTGGCAGAGATAGTACGAACAGGACGAAAAATATCTCCAAGCCACGAGCTCCGACTAAACACCACGGCTATGCGATAGAGCCGTGGTAGACACTATTTTATCGACACGGGCGTGGCGACCTGCACTCAGGTATGGGACAAATGAACGAAGCACAACATGGCTGTGCGATACGGTCGTGTGACCCAGTACGCCCATGGTACACGGGCGTGGGTAATCACTAGACCCCTATTTCTATAAAAAAACCCCTTTTCTACTCATTTCTTTCCTCACCAAACCCCTTTCCTCTCAACCCTAGCCGCCATAATTTCTTTTCACCATCCTTACTAATATCACTCAATGCCTAAAGGCAAGGCCAACGAAACCATTCCCATGTCGAAGAAGCAAAAGGACCATAGCACAGTCTCCCCGTGCGAGACCGAATTATATAAGTTTATGCCGTCCGATTCATTAATTCGTCGAGCCAAGGACATTTGAGTCCATTTAATTTTTCTTTTTCTTTTTTCTTCTCCTTTATTTTCCTTCCCTTTATCTTTCTTGCCTTTAATTTTTAATTTTCCATTTTAGTTTCTTTGATTTAGGTGCTAAAGGTTGCTTGGGAATCACCATACCACGACCACTGCCAACTCAAGAAATTCATCCAATTCACCTCTCCCTTTCTCACTTAATTTCATGCTATTAATCTCTCTCTATATATATCTTTGTACATTTAGTGCAATGTACATCTTAAGAGTGGGGGGTGAATTTTATTTTTAAAAAATTCCTAACTTTTTGCATTATTCTCAAATCCTTGAATTGTGTCTTGTTCTTAAGTAATTTTCTCATATTACTATTAGAATAAAATTTCCTTTGATTTATGATTTTTATTGATATGTTTCGGATTAAGTCATTGATAATTGTGCAGTGATGATTTAAACTTTAGGAGACTAGAGAATCAAGCATGATGAGTCTATTTTCAAAAAATTAAAATTTTGTTAGGTTGTCTACCTGAATTTAATTATTACCTCGAAATTTGAAATTTACAAGGTTGATATAAAAAACCTATAATTTTTGTGAGATCTTGAGCTTTTTTGAGCATACATTCTTTCGTGCTCACTTTTTTATTATGAGTATGTCAACATTGATTTGTTATTCTAGAACTTGCTTCGATTATACATGTCAAAACCACATCATTGATTTGATATATAGAGATGATAAAGGCAATTAGGATTTAACCCACTTACTCAACTAAAAACTTACCCTCACAATTAACCCCTAGTGAACCCCTTTGATCTTAACAACCCTTTTATTGACTCACCCACTAATGTTAACCCAAAACCTATCTTGTATTTGTTATCACCATTTCTTAACTCCCTTTTTGTCGAGATTTAATTTTGAGTAGTTGCCTAACTATGTTCTATATTTTAGTTGTTAAAGTTCTTTCTTATTATTGTAAATACTGTTCTTAAAAAAAACTAAGTTGTTCATTGTTATTTCTATGTTTGAGCTTAAGCAATTAATTCCATATTCTGAGAAGAAGCTCGTGTTATTAGTGTTTCAACTTTTACATTGATGTAATTATTCAGGATTAGTTCATTTTTTTAGTTAGGTAAATTTTCAATTCAATCTCGATTCTAACTCGCTAATTCAGCCTTTATCCACACATTTAACCCAAGCCCCATTACAACCCTTAAAAGACCTTTTGATCTGTGTATCATTTTATTTTATAGTGGTAGAGATTTGATTTTCATACAAGCCTATGGGATTAACTTTTCATGTTCGACTTTTAAATGCTTAATTTTAAACCTTAAACACTTTGAGTGATTTGAGTGACTCTTTAGTGAGGATGTCAACTCTTATTGATTTCGAATCAGAGGTAATTATTTAGGTAAGGGGAAACGCCTATGTTTTCGTGCTATAAAAACTATGACTTTGATTGTTTGAATCTTTAGGACCCTTCTACTTAAATTATCAATGTATGAATTACCTTTGAATTATGATGGAACACTATTGATGAATATTATGAATCAAGGAAGTTTATTTTAATTGTGAGTC